>OU342736.1:401908923-402451743 GCA_910589765.1 Avena atlantica | reverse complement strand
CTATATATACCAACCTCTAACCACACCCACACACACCATATGCTAGGGGCACATGCAAGTTTTCATCTCATTCCGATGTTCTCGTGGTCTTCCTCCGGCGAAACCCTGATCTCTGTGCACAATCGGATCGTCTACCCCCCTAGACGTTCCTCTGACAGGAGTAGCCCGGCGTAGTGTAACACCCTCAGAATCGGACCTATGCAAGTTTCAGCAAAATTCGCCAAACCCGCATAGAAACGATTCAAAGGTGCCCACCAGGCACTTTCGTGCGGGTGGAAAACGAAGTAATAACATTACACAACAGTCCTCGATGGGACCCACAGAACAGATATATATAACAGCGACTCAGAGAGTCAAGAATACAGATATAATATACAAAGATTCAAATCACCTTGAAAACGATAGAGCGTCCAGCTACGGACAAGATGCAAATGGGGCTAAGAGCCCTGAAGAATAACCAATGGCGTCCATAACCCTGCCCAGGCCAAGCCAGAAGGGTAACCCTGCTAACGACGTCGATCTCAAACCTGCTTAAACAAAAGGGGTGCCGACAAAGGGCAAAGGAAAAGAGGAGCGTCAGTACTGAGGCCAGTACACGGCGAGGCTAGAATTCGGCGGTCCTCGCCTACATAGGTATGGTGGACTGAAGCGGCAGCGGCAGCCTGCACTAAACACCTATAGAGACTCGATACAACTGGCGGCAATTAGAGAGGGGTAAGAATGACCTATCCGGATCCAACCTGAAGCTAACACCAAACAAACCCATCCTGGTGTTTCCCCCTCGATACCAAACGAGGAAGTCAACCGAGGAACTCACACAGTTGGCAGTTTTATTTATTCGGTTATCGTTGCAGCAATTACTAGGCAAGTATAGATAATCATCCTGATAAAGTAGGCGGTGGGCACTTTTAGTTAACCATTCCGTTATAGTTGCAACACTTACTAATCATATACAGATGACATGAGATAAACCCATAACCCAGCAGTTGTTGGTACTTTTATTCAGCCATTTCGTTGTAGTTGCAATACTTACTAGTCAGATACAATGGGCGCAAGCGACACTCCAAACAAGCAATTGTGGGCAGTATTAATTAGCCATTCCATTATAGTGAAGCTAATTACTAGTCATTATAAAGTCAAATTTACAGCAATAAACTTTAGTTATGCTTGTCTATGGTCGAGATATTGTGCTCCAAGTCGTCCATAACCGTGGACACGGCTTTCAGAAAGTTTTATCCCGGCCGGGGTGCACAAATAGCAACACACACACACGATCAACCTCGGAAAAACCAAATCAAAACCCAACGAGGTCTTCACGACAGAGCAATCACAAGATTCAGAAATATTTCAGGGGGCCACCCCATTGAGTAGACCCGCAACGAAGTAAGCAAGCTCCGAGACGGACTCAAGGTTAGCGCCAATGGCTGTAAGCGACTGGGAACCCGAAAACTCGGGGTGTCGATACCGCGTAATCACTCCGCTTACCTAAACAGTACAGTGTGCTATCTGTCGCACAATCGTAAATAAAGCAGTAAAACCATGGCATAAGTACAGGATCGTAAATAAAACCTCAAACTAGTTGTGGCCCCAAGAATAATACGGAATCAAGCTCTGGCTAAGGGGGGCCCATACTCCCCATATGTGGATAGCGCGATAAATCAAGGAACAGGTATCAAGTACTCGGGGTCCTACGGGACACAAGTGGGCGTTCGGAAACCAAAAATTATCTATCACCCACCGATGCCTCTGCTTACTTCAATTTTAGTTGTTAAACAGGAATTAAAGTGAACAATAAGTAAAACTATGATCATTTCCAACATCGACATGCGGCAATACATCAACAACTGTGGCACTTGACGACACGCAACAGCACTTGAGCAAGCGACTACGACGCGCAAGTCCAACTATCTACCAAACAATAGGTAATAGGATGTGTCCGAGGCAATATAGGGCTGCAAGGGATATCACGGGTACGAAAACTAGAGCATCGCAACACAGGTAGCAATAGATCAACAGGAGGGAATAAATACTATAAAAGTAAGATAGGTAGAAAGGGGAAGATGCTCGCCTGAAAACATTGTCGAAGGTTCAACCGAAGATCGGGGCGACACTCGCATCAACTCAACGGCCCAATCCGCGAAGAAGCAAAACACTAGAATAAACACCGGATGCACTATTTAATACAACGGCAGAAGATCGGCATGATGCATGGATGATGCATGACATGGCCAAGGTGCAATGCAATTAGGCCATATTAAGCGGAACCGGGGTCCCGACAGATAATTAAATGGTTCAAGTTATTTATCTACCCCCGCAATTAAATGTTGTTTTAACAAGGCAAGATAAGATACCGATTCGCTACACAAGTTTAAATGAGGCCGATATGAGACTAGATTTGCCCGCATATGGGCCCCATATTTAATTATAAGGTGAATCGGCGTAAGGCCCCCAAACCACATGATCATGCATGCAAGTTTGACAATTTAATATGCGACAATGTTATATTTCATTTATAAAATAGGGTTGGCGGGAAGGGGTTCACACATTGAGGGGTCTCGACGATCTTGGGGTTTCCGGGGTTCGGGGTCCGGGGTTCGACGGGTCGGTCTCGGCGGAAACGTTCTCGGATATCGGAGGTAGGGCGTGTCGCATCCGTGGGGAAGTGCTTGGCATGCTGCGTCGGCGACCTTGGTGTCTTCGGGTTCGGGTCTTCGGGGTTCATGAGGCGAACTTGGCGTTCCGAGGGGTCCGGAAAGGGAAGCTGCGTGTCATCGGGTCCGGGAAGGAGCACTTGTTGCACGGGGTTCCGGTGTCCGGGGCGAAGAACTTGTCGTCCTTCGGTTCCAGGGCGACGACCTTGGTTTCCTCGGTGGAGAACTCGGAGCATCCGTGTCGTGATTCTTATCGGGGTTCTCGACTCCGACGCCGGGGTCGGTCTTGGAGATAGGAGTACTTGGCGTCCTTGAAGAAGAGCCTGGCATTCCGAGAGGAGGCCCTGTTGTTCCATGTCGTAGATGTTCGGTGTTCGCGTACAAGATCTTGTCGATGGTCCTACTAGTGACGTTCGGGTTCGGTTTCGGCTTCTCGCATCAATCACCGGGTGGCTCTATCGTCGGTTGGTTCTCGGGGGCACAAGCTGCTGCCTGGGATGCGTGCAAGGGCACTTACAGAGAGGAGCCAAAGGGACCTCACCGAGTGCGAGCACGCCGGCAGGGATCGTAGCCAGAAGGGGCGTCCATGAGCGGCATGGAGGCGGCCAGAGGAGGAGAGCGGTGGTGCTCGCGGTCGCAGGTGGCAGCCGGCTCGAAGCGGCAAAGGCGAGCGAGGAGGAGCGGCGGCGCGAGGTGTCTGGGGAGGAGGGGGTCGTCGCTGGCGGCGCCGGGCGGAGACGGGGTCCGAGCGGTGGCGTCCGGTGGCGTGAGGACCGGCGAGGGGATGCGGTGGGGGCGACGGCGCGCTGGGTAGGGCGAGGCCGGCGATGGCGAGACCGACGGGGCGGTGGCCGGAGCGAGGCCGGGCGGAGCTCGGGGAAGCGCAGAGAGCGGCGGAGGCGGCGGCCACAGAGGGGCAGGGCGGACGCGAGAGGAGAGGGACGCGGGAGGAGCGGGCGGCGGCGCCGGTTGTGGAGGACGGGGACAAGGGCGACGGAGCGCGGTGGACGGCGAGGGGGCGCTGCGGCGGCGCGCCTGGCCGGAGGTGGCTCGGGACGGGAGGCTGGCCCGTGCGCGGCGGAGGCGCTCCGCGGACGCTCGGGGGCGGCGTTGGCGGCGCGGTGAGGTTGGTGGCAACGGGCGGCGGGGCGGACTGGTGGCGGGCGGGCCGCAGGCGGGAGGAGGGCGAAGGAGGTGGGGGAGGCGGACACGTGCGGTTGAGCGGGGTCTGGGGCCAGGCTGGGGTCAGGGATAGGTGGGGTCGAGGGAACAGGGGCCACGCGGTGGGGCCAGGGTATCAGGGGGCCACGTGTGGAGGGCCCGTGCTGGGCGCGTGCCGGCGCGTGCTGGGCGCGTGCTAGGCGCGTGCTGGCGCGTGCTGGGCGTGTGCTAGGCGCGTGTAGGGGAGGGCAGGCGTGCGGCTGCTGCGTGTGGGGCCGGGTGGGCTGTGAGGGAGAGAGTGGTGGAGTGGAGGCTGATGTGGCGGTTGGTGGTTGGGTGGGGGAAGAGAAAAAGTGAGGTGGCATGTTCTGATTGGCCAGAGTGATGTGGAGGCAAGGGTGGGTAGGACGTTGGGTAGTTTTAGGATTTACGAGTGGGCCGTTTGTATTTTTCTGGGTTGGTCGTTCGGGTCAATCGGCCCGTTCGACTGCCCCACTAAAAATAACTTAATATTTTTTTTACTTTATTTGGAACGTTTGCAAATTGAAAGCGGACAACAAAATAATCCGGTGACCCGGGGTTTGATATTTGATTAAAGTTGGGGCGTTTTAGAAAACAAAACGGGTGTTGCGAAAATAGTTTTGGCAAACAATGCATGATGATGACGATGCAATGTACAAGTTCAACGCGATTTTCTAGTAGTGGTTTTGCGGGATGCCACACGTAGCTCTCTCTTGTTTTGTGTTTGTTTAGGTCATAGGGTGATGTCAAACCATGTTGGCTCACAAGTTGGGTCACTATCCTACCCGGTTTCACCTCGACGGGGAGATTCCACCCTCATACGGGTCCGGAACCTTCGCCTCTAGGTTAGAGCGCATGCATGCGAGGGGGGACACATGCAAGCACCTATATATACCAACCTCTAACCACACCCACACACACATATGCTAGGGGCACATGCAAGTTTTCATCTCATTCCGATGTTCTCGTGGTCTTCCTCCGTCGAAACCCTGAGATCTGTGCACACTCGGATCGTCTACCCCCCTAGACGTTCCTATGACTGGGGTAGCCCGGCGTAGCTCTCTCTTGTTTTGTGTTTGTTTAGGTCATAGGGTGATGTCAAACCATGTTGGCTCACAAGTTGGGTCACTATCCTACCCGGTTTCACCTCGACGGGGAGATTCCACCCTCATACGGGTCCGGAACCTTCGCCTCTAGGTTAGAGCGCATGCATGCGAGGGGGGACACATGCAAGCACCTATATATACCAACCTCTAACCACACCCACACACACATATGCTAGGGTCACATGCAAGTTTTCATCTCATTCCGATGTTCTCGTGGTCTTCCTCCGGCGAAACCCTGATCTCTGTGCACACTCGGATCGTCTACCCCCCTAGACGTTCCTCTGACAGGGGTAGACCGTCGTAGCTCTCTCTTGTTTTGTGTTTGTTTAGGTCATAGGGTGAGGTCAAACCATGTTGGCTCACAAGTTGGGGCACTATCCTACCCGGTTTCACCTCGACGGGGAGATTCCACCCTTATACGGGTCCGGAACCTTCGCCTCTAGGTTAGAGCGCATGCATGCGAGGGGGGACACATGCAAGCACCTATATATACCAACCTCTCACCACACCCACACACATATGCTAGGGGCACATGCAAGTTTTCATCTCATTCCAATGTTCTCGTGGTCTTCCTCCGTCGAAACCCTGATCTCTGTGCACACTCGGATCGTCTACCCCCCTAGACGTTCCTCTGACAGCGGTATCCCGGCGTAGCTCTCTCTTGTTTTGTGTTTGTTTAGGTCATAGGGTGATGTAAAACCATGTTGGCTCACAAGTTGGGTCACTATCCTACCCGGTTTCACCTCGACGGGGAGATTCCACCCTCATACGGGTCCGGAACCTTCGCCTCTAGGTTAGAGCGCATGCATGCGAGGGGGGACACATGCAAGCACCTATATATACCAACCTCTAACCACACCCACACACACATATGCTAGGGGCACATGCAAGTTTTCATCTCATTCCGATGTTCTCGTGGTCTTCCTCCGGCGAAACCCTGATCTCTGTGCACACTCGGACCGTCTACCCCCCTAGACGTTCCTCTGACAGGGGTAGCCCGGCGTAGCTCTCTCTTGTTTTATGTTTTTTTAGGTCATAGGGTGATGTCAAACCATGTTGGCTCACAAGTTGGGTCACTATCCTACCCGGTTTCACCTCGACGGGGAGATTCCACCCTCATACGGGTCCGGAACCTTCGCCTCTAGGTTAGAGCGCATGCATGCGAGGGGGGACACATGCAAGCACCTATATATACCAACCTCTCACCACACCCACACACATATGCTAGGGGCACATGCAAGTTTTCATCTCATTCCAATGTTCTCGTGGTCTTCCTCCGTCGAAACCCTGATCTCTGTGCACACTCGGATCGTCTACCCCCCTAGACGTTCCACTGACTGGGGTAGCCCGGCGTAGCTCTCTCTTGTTTTGTGTTTGTTTAGGTCATAGGGTGATGTCAAACCATGTTGGCTCACAAGTTGGGTCACTATCCTACCCGGTTTCACCTCGACGGGGAGATTCCACCCTCATACGGGTCCGGAACCTTCGCCTCTAGGTTAGAGCGCATGCATGCGAGGGGGGACACATGCAAGCACCTATATATACCAACCTCTAACCACACCCACACACACATATGCTAGGGGCACATGCAAGTTTTCATCTCATTCCGATGTTCTCGTGGTCTTCCTCCGGCGAAACCCTGATCTCTGTGCACACTCGGATCGTCTACCCCCCTAGACGTTCCTCTGACAGGGGTAGCCCGGCGTAGCTCTCTCTTGTTTTGTGTTTGTTTAGGTCATAGGGTGATGTCAAACCATGTTGGCTCACAAGTTGGGTCACTATCCTACCCGGTTTCACCTCGACGGGGAGATTCCACCCTCATACGGGTCCGGAACCTTCGCCTCTAGGTTAGAGCGCATGCATGCGAGGGGGGACACATGCAAGCACCTATATATACCAACCTCTAACCACACCCACACACACATATGCTAGGGGCACATGCAAGTTTTCATCTCATTCCGATGTTCTCGTGGTCTTCCTCCGTCGAAACCCTGATCTCTGTGCACACTCGGATCGTCTACCCCCCTAGACGTTCCTCTGACAGGGGTAGCCCGGCGTAGCTCTCTCTTGTTTTGTGTTTGTTTAGGTCATAGGGTGATGTCAAACCATGTTGGTTCACAAGTTGGGTCACTATCCTACCCGGTTTCACCTCGACGGGGAGATTCCACCCTCATACGGGTCCGGAACCTTCGCCTCTAGGTTAGAGCGCATGCATGCGAGGGGGGACACATGCAAGCACCTATATATACCAACCTCTAACCACACCCACACACACATATGCTAGGGGCACATGCAAGTTTTCATCTCATTCCGATGTTCTCGTGGTCTTCCTCCGGCGAAACCCTGATCTCTGTGCACACTCGGATCGTCTACCCCCCTAGACGTTCCTCTGACAGGGGTAGCCCGGCGTAGCTCTCTCTTGTTTTGTGTTTGTTTAGGTCATAGGGTGATGTCAAACCATGTTGGCTCACAAGTTGGGGCACTATCCTACCCGGTTTCACCTCGACGGGGAGATTCCACCCTCATACGGGTCCGGAACCTTCGCCTCTAGGTTAGAGCGCATGCATGCGAGGGGGGACACATGCAAGCACCTATATATACCAACCTCTAACCACACCCACACACACATATGCTAGGGGCACATGCAAGTTTTCATCTCATTCCGATGTTCTCGTGGTCTTCCTCCGGCGAAACCCTGATCTCTGTGCACACTCGGATCGTCTACCCCCTAGACGTTCCTCTGACAGGGGTAGCCCGGCGTAGCTCTCTCTTGTTTTGTGTTTGTTTAGGTCATAGGGTGATGTCAAACCATGTTGGCTCACAAGTTGGGGCACTATCCTACCCGGTTTCACCTCGACGGGGAGATTCCACCCTTATACGGGTCCGGAACCTTCGCCTCTAGGTTAGAGCGCATGCATGCGAGGGGGGACACATGCAAGCACCTATATATACCAACCTCTCACCACACCCACACACATATGCTAGGGGCACATGCAAGTTTTCATCTCATTCCAATGTTCTCGTGGTCTTCCTCCGTCGAAACCCTGATCTCTGTGCACACTCGGATCGTCTACCCCCCTAGACGTTCCTCTGACAGGGGTAGCCCGGCGTAGCTCTCTCTTGTTTTGTGTTTGTTTAGGTCATAGGGTGATGTAAAACCATGTTGGCTCACAAGTTGGGGCACTATCCTACCCGGTTTCACCTCGACGGGGAGATTCCACCCTCATACGGGTCCGGAACCTTCGCCTCTAGGTTAGAGCGCATGCATGCGAGGGGGGACACATGCAAGCACCTATATATACCAACCTCTAACCACACCCACACACACATATGCTAGGGGCACATGCAAGTTTTCATCTCATTCCGATGTTCTCGTGGTCTTCCTCCGGCGAAACCCTGATCTCTGTGCACACTCGGATCGTCTACCCCCCTAGACGTTCCTCTGACAGGGGTAGCCCGGCGTAGCTCTCTCTTGTTTTTGTTTTTTTAGGTCATAGGGTGATGTCAAACCATGTTGGCTCACAAGTTGGGTCACTATCCTACCCGGTTTCACCTCGACGGGGAGATTCCACCCTCATACGGGTCCGGAACCTTCGCCTCTAGGTTAGAGCGCATGCATGCGAGGGGGGACACATGCAAGCACCTATATATACCAACCTCTCACCACACCCACACACATATGCTAGGGGCACATGCAAGTTTTCATCTCATTCCAATGTTCTCGTGGTCTTCCTCCGTCGAAACCCTGATCTCTGTGCACACTCGGATCGTCTACCCCCCTAGACGTTCCTCTGACAGGGGTAGCCCGGCGTAGCTCTCTCTTGTTTTGTGTTTGTTTAGGTCATAGGGTGATGTCAAACCATGTTGGCTCACAAGTTGGGTCACTATCCTACCCGGTTTCACCTCGACGGGGAGATTCCACCCTCATACGGGTCTGGAACCTTCGCCTCTAGGTTAGAGCGCATGCATGCGAGGGGGGACACATGCAAGCACCTATATATACCAACCTCTAACCACACCCACACACACATATGCTAGGGGCACATGCAAGTTTTCATCTCATTCCGATGTTCTCGTGGTCTTCCTCCGGCGAAACCCTGATCTCTGTGCACACTCGGATCGTCTACCCCCCTAGACGTTCCTCTGACAGGGGTAGCCCGGCGTAGCTCTCTCTTGTTTTGTGTTTGTTTAGGTCATAGGGTGATGTCAAACCATGTTGGCTCACAAGTTGGGTCACTATCCTACCCGGTTTCACCTCGACGGGGAGATTCCACCCTCATACGGGTCTGGAACCTTCGCCTCTAGGTTAGAGCGCATGCATGCGAGGGGGGACACATGCAAGCACCTATATATACCAACCTCTAACCACACCCACACACACATATGCTAGGGGCACATGCAAGTTTTCATCTCATTCCGATGTTCTCGTGGTCTTCCTCCGGCGAAACCCTGATCTCTGTGCACACTCGGATCGTCTACCCCCCTAGACGTTCCTCTGACAGGGGTAGCCCGGCGTAGCTCTCTCTTGTTTTGTGTTTGTTTAGGTCATAGGGTGATGTCAAACCATGTTGGCTCACAAGTTGGGTCACTATCCTACCCGGTTTCACCTCGACGGGGAGATTCCACCCTCATACGGGTCCGGAACCTTCGCCTCTAGGTTAGAGCGCATGCATGCGAGGGGGGACACATGCAAGCACCTATATATACCAACCTCTAACCACACCCACACACACATATGCTAGGGGCACATGCAAGTTTTCATCTCATTCCGATGTTCTCGTGGTCTTCCTCCGTCGAAACCCTGATCTCTGTGCACACTCGGATCGTCTACCCCCCTAGACGTTCCTCTGACTGGGGTAGCCCGGCGTAGCTCTCTCTTGTTTTGTGTTTGTTTAGGTCATAGGGTGATGTCAAACCATGTTGGCTCACAAGTTGGGTCACTATCCTACCCGGTTTCACCTCGACGGGGAGATTCCACCCTCATACGGGTCCGGAACCTTCGCCTCTAGGTTAGAGCGCATGCATGCGAGGGGGGACACATGCAATCACCTATATATACCAACCTCTCACCACACCCACACAGTTATGCTAGGGGCACATGCAAGTTTTCATCTCATTCCAATGTTCTCGTGGTCTTCCTCCGTCGAAACCCTGATCTCTGTGCACACTCGGATCGTCTACCCCCCTAGACGTTCCTCTGACAGGGGTAGCCCGGCGTAGCTCTCTCTTGTTTTGTGTTTTTTTAGGTCATAGGGTGATGTCAAACCATGTTGGCTCACAAGTTGGGTCACTATCCTACCCGGTTTCACCTCGACGGGGAGATTCCACCCTCATACGGGTCCGGAACCTTCGCCTCTAGGTTAGAGCGCATGCATGCGAGGGGGGACACATGCAAGCACCTATACCAACCTCTCACCACACCCACACACATATGCTAGGGGCACATGCAAGTTTTCATCTCATTCCAATGTTCTCGTGGTCTTCCTCCGTCGAAACCCTGATCTCTGTGCACACTCGGATCGTCTACCCCCCTAGACGTTCCTCTGACAGGGGTAGCCCGGCGTAGCTCTCTCTTGTTTTGTGTTTGTTTAGGTCATAGGGTGATGTCAAACCATGTTGGCTCACAAGTTGGGTCACTATCCTACCCGGTTTCACCTCGACGGGGAGATTCCACCCTCATACGGGTCCGGAACCTTCGCCTCTAGGTTAGAGCGCATGCATGCGAGGGGGGACACATGCAAGCACCTATATATACCAACCTCTAACCACACCCACACACACATATGATAGGGGCACATGCAAGTTTTCATCTCATTCCGATGTTCTCGTGGTCTTCCTCCGGCGAAACCCTGATCTCTGTGCACACTCGGATCGTCTACCCCCCTAGACGTTCCTCTGACAGGGGTAGCCCGGCGTAGCTCTCTCTTGTTTTGTGTTTGTTTAGGTCATAGGGTGATGTCAAACCATGTTGGCTCACAAGTTGGGTCACTATCCTACCCGGTTTCACCTCGACGGGGAGATTCCACCCTCATACGGGTCCGGAACCTTCGCCTCTAGGTTAGAGCGCATGCATGCGAGGGGGGACACATGCAAGCACCTATATATACCAACCTCTAACCACACCCACACACACATATGCTAGGGTCACATGCAAGTTTTCATCTCATTCCGATGTTCTCGTGGTCTTCCTCCGGCGAAACCCTGATCTCTGTGCACACTCGGATCGTCTACCCCCCTAGACGTTCCTCTGACAGGGGTAGCCCGGCGTAGCTCTCTCTTGTTTTGTGTTTGTTTAGGTCATAGGGTGATGTCAAACCATGTTGGCTCACAAGTTGGGTCACTATCCTACCCGGTTTCACCTCGACGGGGAGATTCCACCCTCATACGGGTTCGGAACCTTCGCCTCTAGGTTAGAGCGCATGCATGCGAGGGGGGACACATGCAAGCACCTATACCAACCTCTCACCACACCCACACACATATGCTAGGGGCACATGCAAGTTTTCATCTCATTCCGATGTTCTCGTGGTCTTCCTCCGTCGAAACCCTGATCTCTGTGCACACTCGGATCGTCTACCCCCCTAGACGTTCCTCTGACAGGGGTAGCCCGGCATAGCTCTCTCTTGTTTTGTGTTTGTTTAGGTCATAGGGTGATGTCAAACCATGTTGGCTCACAAGTTGGGTCACTATCCTACCCGGTTTCACCTCGACGGGGAGATTCCACCCTCATACGGGTCCGGAACCTTCGCCTCTAGGTTAGAGCGCATGCATACGAGGGGGGACACATGCAAGCACCTATATATACCAACCTCTAACCACACCCACACACACATATGCTAGGGTCACATGCAAGTTTTCATCTCATTCCGATGTTCTCGTGGTCTTCCTCCGGCGAAACCCTGATCTCTGTGCACACTCGGATCGTCTACCCTCCTAGACGTTCCTCTGACAGGGGTAGCCCGGCGTAGCTCTCTCTTGTTTTGTGTTTGTTTAGGTCATAGGGTGATGTCAAACCATGTTGGCTCACAAGTTGGGTCACTATCCTACCCGGTTTCACCTCGACGGGGAGATTCCACCCTCATACGGGTCCGGAACCTTCGCCTCTAGGTTAGAGCGCATGCATGCGAGGGGGGACACATGCAAGCACCTATATATACCAACCTCTCACCACACCCACACACTTATGCTAGGGGCACATGCAAGTTTTCATCTCATTCCAATGTTCTCGTGGTCTTCCTCCGTCGAAACCCTGATCTCTGTGCACACTCGGATCGTCTACCCCCCTAGACGTTCCTCTGACAGGGGTAGCCCGGCGTAGCTCTCTCTTGTTTTGTGTTTGTTTAGGTCATAGGGTGATGTCAAACCATGTTGGCTCACAAGTTGGGTCACTATCCTACCCGGTTTCACCTCGACGGGGAGATTCCACCCTCATACGGGTCCGGAACCTTCGCCTCTAGGTTAGAGCGCACGCATGCGAGGGGGGACACATGCAAGCACCTATACCAACCTCTCACCACACCCACACACATATGCTAGGGGCACATGCAAGTTTTCATCTCATTCCAATGTTCTCGTGGTCTTCCTCCGTCGAAACCCTGATCTCTGTGCACACTCGGATCGTCTACCCCCCTAGACGTTCCTCTGACAGGGGTAGCCCGGCGTAGCTCTCTCTTGTTTTGTGTTTGTTTAGGTCATAGGGTGATGTCAAACCATGTTGGCTCACAAGTTGGGTCACTATCCTACCCGGTTTCACCTCGACGGGGAGATTCCACCCTCATACGGGTCCGGAACCTTCGCCTCTAGGTTAGAGTGCATGCATGCGAGGGGGGACACATGCAAGCACCTATATATACCAACCTCTAACCACACCCACACACACATATGATAGGGTCACATGCAAGTTTTCATCTCATTCCGATGTTCTCGTGGTCTTCCTCCGGCGAAACCCTGATCTCTGTGCACACTCGGATCGTCTACCCCCCTAGACGTTCCTCTGACAGGGGTAGCCCGGCGTAGCTCTCTCTTGTTTTGTGTTTGTTTAGGTCATAGGGTGATGTCAAACCATGTTGGCTCACAAGTTGGGTCACTATCCTACCCGGTTTCACCTCGACGGGGAGATTCCACCCTCATACGGGTCCGGAACCTTCGCCTCTAGGTTAGAGCGCATGCATGCGAGGGGGGACACATGCAAGCACCTATATATACCAACCTCTAACCACACCCACACACACATATGCTAGGGTCACATGCAAGTTTTCATCTCATTCCGATGTTCTCGTGGTCTTCCTCCGGCGAAACCCTGATCTCTGTGCACACTCGGATCATCTACCCCCCTAGACGTTCCTCTGACAGGGGTAGCCCGGCGTAGCTCTCTCTTGTTTTGTGTTTGTTTAGGTCATAGGGTGATGTCAAACCATGTTGGCTCACAAGTTGGGTCACTATCCTACCCGGTTTCACCTCGACGGGGAGATTCCACCCTCATACGGGTTCGGAACCTTCGCCTCTAGGTTAGAGCGCATGCATGCGAGGGGGGACACATGCAAGCACCTATACCAACCTCTCACCACACCCACACACATATGCTAGGGGCACATGCAAGTTTTCATCTCATTCCAATGTTCTCGTGGTCTTCCTCCATCGAAACCCTGATCTCTGTGCACACTCGGATCGTCTACCCCCCTAGACGTTCCTCTGACAGGGGTAGCCCGGCGTAGCTCTCTCTTGTTTTGTGTTTGTTTAGGTCATAGGGTGATGTCAAACCATGTTGGGTCACAAGTTGGGTCACTATCCTACCCGGTTTCACCTCGACGGGGAGATTCCACCCTCATACGGGTCCGGAACCTTCGCCTCTAGGTTAGAGCGCATGCATGCGAGGGGGGACACATGCAAGCACCTATATATACCAACCTCTAACCACACCCACACACACATATGCTAGGGTCACATGCAAGTTTTCATCTCATTCCGACGTTCTCGTGGTCTTCCTCCGGCGAAACCCTGATCTCTGTGCACACTCGGATCGTCTACCCTCCTAGACGTTCCTCTGACAGGGGTAGCCCGGCGTAGCTCTCTCTTGTTTTGTGTTTGTTTAGGTCATAGGGTGATGTCAAACCATGTTGGCTCACAAGTTGGGTCACTATCCTACCCGGTGTCACCTCGACGGGGAGATTCCACCCTCATACGGGTCCGGAACCTTCGCCTCTAGGTTAGAGCGCATGCATGCGAGGGGGGACACATGCAAGCACCTATATATACCAACCTCTAACCACACCCACACACACATATGCTAGGGGCACATGCAAGTTTTCATCTCATTCCGATGTTCTCATGGTCTTCCTCCGGCGAAACCCTGATCTCTGTGCACACTCGGATCGTCTACCCCCCTAGACGTTCCTCTGACAGGGGTAGCCCGGCGTAGCTCTCTCTTGTTTTGTGTTTGTTTAGGTCATCGGGTGATGTCAAACCATGTTGGTTCACAAGTTGGGGCACTATCCTACCCGGTTTCACCTCGACGGGGAGATTCCACCCTTATACGGGCCCGGAACCTTCGCCTCTAGGTTAGAGCGCATGCATGCGAGGGGGGACACATGCAAGCACTTCATGTGGTCGTGGTGAGTGCTATTGAGAACCACATGCAATAATAACACTTACAAACATATAGAAATTTCTCGGGGTGTGAGAAGATTCGCAACGACATTTCATGTGGACGTGTAGACTGCTATTCAGAGGGTACGAAATTATCCAATTAATAAAAAAAATATATAAATAATTGATGCAAATACAAAATATATGAAAAATAGAGAAGGCTACGCCGAGGGTGACCGTCGGCGTACGTTTCTGGTACGCCGAGGGTGGCCGTCGGCGTATGCTATGCCGAGGGTCGCCGTCGGCCTAACCGACGGCACCGTTAGCGCGTCGTCCGTGCTGCCGGCATGTGCCACGCGTCCGCTAGCTACGCCGAGGGCCGCCAGTACGCCGAGGGTGACCGTCGGTGTAGTGTATGCTACGCCGACGGCTTGGCTACGCCGAGGGCTGGCCAGTTGGGCTGGCCTGGTGCGGTGCTACGCCGACGGCCCCGACGTTTGGGTGTCGGCGTAGCCGACGGCCGTCGGCGCATCTGGCCATTCCTGTAGTGTTTATGCGAAATTTGAAGTCCTAGAGACATGTGCGAAGGATGTACAATACACTAAATTCTGTTACAACTGGCTGGACATACCAAAGTCTAAAAGGAAAAATGAAAATAAGTAGTAAGAATTGACTATGCAATAGTCTGACCATGTTTATAATGTCCGTGGTTTAATGAGCATTTTAGCACATGAATGATCAAAGTAGGTACTTCAGCTTATCATGGTCATTCCTTGTTTCACACGTTTGTCCTCTCCAAATTCATCTCTTGTGGGAAAACCCAATTGTCATGACCTTCCTCACCAACATATCCACGCTCGGTTTCCTATGAAAATAAGCTCAAAAAACAAATTAAGGGATCAATTTTATCTCCTATTCTTTTTGTACTGACACTCCTTGCTGGTTGCAACAACAAATACAAGACGTGGCCGGTTTTCAGATGATAATATTAAAAAGTATGCTTCTGCTCTCTTCGATTTGGTACCTACAAATATTAGATTATTACAAAGTTTGCACCCCGATAAATTATGTTTACTTAGGCAACAAAAAGCTAATTAATTCTGACGCCAATATTCCCCAAACTAAACACGCACCAAGGGAATAGGATCTAGTTCCCCGTTCCAGGCTCTCTGGCTACGATGAATGTTTGTTCAAAATTTACATATCGATCTCTCTCTGGTTCTTGGGCGAGGATTAATTAGTTTTATCCTTGAGATCATGGCACACGCCAATCGAATTGTTCACCATTGATGACAGACTGACCACGCATGGTGCAACAACTCTTCATTGGCGATTGTTAAAAGCTGGCCAATCCCATCACAATGAACACCCCCTAATAAACATCAATCGATCTTCCCCATTGACAACCTGACCTCAGGGTCCATTTCCACATAGTTGGGCCTGTACTATCAACTCATATCATATGTACTCCCAGCTGAGCTGTGTAGGATTCGCAGCATAGAAAACAAAAATTTTCCTACGATGTGAACTATATATCAAGATCTATCTACTAGATACAAACAACGGGCGGATGTATATTCGTAGAGAACATACCCTTAAAGACCGACAAAGCTTAACGAGTTCAACTCGTGGTTGATGTAGACGATCTCTTGCCGATCTCAAGATCGAGAGGAAGTCCTAGCGCCGCAAATCAGCAGTGCATCCGTGCTCGCACACACGTTCGAGGCACCGAGCAACCTCCGCCTCCTCGCTCCAGCAATGCAGCGGAAGCACAACTCTTTCTTGCCGAATAGCCACCGGGAACATGTATCTCGCTAGTACGAGACCATGGGGGATAAATTCTAGAGGGGGAGAGAGATCCTTCACGAGGAGGTGTGAGAGACAAGTGAGGAGGGGGGCTCCTTTTATAGGAGGAGGGGGGCACCCAAGGGGGTGGCCGCCGGCCATGGGGGCTGCCCCCTCCCCTCCTTCATTCATGTGGGTGGACACTCCACTCACAAAATGCCCTTTAAAATCCCTCCACTCAAAAGTCCACTCAAATTCCCATTAAATTTCCACCAAATTTAATGCAAACTCTCATTAAATAAAACTCTTTTATTTTATTCAGAATTTTGTCAATTACTTTAATGACAAACATTCACAAATAACCCCTTGCTAGGATTCTATTTCACATGCATAACCACTTTATGCAATTTCACCCGAAAACCTGTTTCGGTATCTAGTGAAATAAATTCCTGCGCTTGTTCATTCTTTCGGCATGAAACATTTGCTCCAATTGGATGTCGGTGTCTCTTAAGTGTGTCACCCTACGGTTCGTGAATAATGCGGACATGATCGAGACCCCTCTCGGATCAATAATCAGAAGCGGGATCTGGAGACCCATACTGACTCCCACACATTCAACGATGACTTTCTTGTGATCGTCGGAACCTTTTACGCTAGTATCTTAATCCCTTTGTTTCACGATATATTACATGTCCGAGATTCGATCATCGGTATCTCCATACCTAGTTTGATCTCGTTACCGACATGCACTCTTTTCTCGTTCCTGTGATATAACATTCTAGTGATCAAATCACTTGCTTGCAAGCTAATCAATGTGATATCACGGAGAGGGCCCAGAGTATATCTATCAGTCATCGGGATGAACAAATTCCACTCTCGATCCATGAGCCTCAACATAACACTTTATTAGTTCTGAATCCATCTTTATAATCACCCTATAACGGCGTGACGTTTGATGTTATCAAGAAACTCTTCCGGTGTTAGTGATTGACATGATCTCATGGTCTAAGGATTAGGATCGCTTCGTAAGTTGTTATAGCAATATAAACTCAATGACTTTGATCGTAATGCTATACTTCGGATGAATGTTCATCACACCATTACACTAATGTTGTGATCCCGTTATTAACAACATCCAATGTCCATGATCAGGAAACCTTGATCATCTTGTTAATCAACGAGCTAGTTTATGAGAGAGGCATAACTAGGAAATTTCTGTTTGTTTATTAAACACACATGTATTAACGTTTCCGTATTAATACAATTATAGCATGCAAAATAAACATCTATCATATACTTGGAATACACATAATAAACACTTTATTATTGCCTCTCAGGGCATATTCCCTTCAAGCTGGTCTACACATGACTTGGTCCTCCACTGTACGCGCACTATAACTCGGCACAACAGTTGTAACTTGTAACTATAAAGCATCGAGGAATACAAGCGCTGGCATTTACGATGCTCAATCTCTCGATCTCTCCTGTCTCACATGTATAGTACAACAAATATTCACTGGTGATTAAGACGTGGATAATTGTCCTATCATCACATTAAAGCTACTTTTCTCCGAATAAGGTTGATATCCTTTGCTTTGTGTTACATGCAAATATTAGATAGTTCACACATGATATATTTTAGTTACTTAGCCTCAGCAAAAAGCTAATCATAACTGATATCAATTATTTAACTTTGTTGTACAAAACTAACCTCTAGAGTGATAGAAAATATATGTACCATCTGCACTTCTACTTCAACTTTCGAACAAGAGACAACAAATGTGTCTTTTGCTCTTAGTGCAATTAGTTGCACTAGAGGAAGTTGGAGGGATTACCATTGTCAAAGGATATAGAGAACATACTTAAGAGTACGTACTTCCTGTTGTCTTCCATACCTAAGCAACTTTATTTAGAGTCGGCATGCTCACTGAATTGATAATCCTTGGTCACCATTGTTAAAGGCTATAGGAACTGAGATTAATCAGGCTACGAGGGGCTCATTCAAAAAAAATGGCTAGTATAAATTGATTGCAAAGCACTCCACTGAGTTTCCTTTTATCATGTTGTAAGGTTATTGGATCCTTCAACCTCATCCCATGTGGTGCTCTTAACTTTATTCCTATCCTGTCATTTGCACCTTTGAACGTAGAACCATATAAATTTGCTATCTCATGGGTTCACGTACATTTTGACACATTTCATTAATTGACATACAACTACTTGGTACTAGTCATTTGATACGACTAGATGCGCATGTCCATATTTATGTATTTATCATTACTTGCATAGTAAAGTCTACAACAACTATAATGTATTGCAATAACTTCTTTTCATACGCTTATAAACATGGTGTACTTGTCGGTGTACAAATATGATCGTGACATATTGAATCCATAAGGAAATTGCAAGACTAAAAAGTAATTACATAAACACGATGAATTCATTCTTTCGAGTTTCACACCATGCATGCATGCACACAATTATTTTTTGTCATGTAGTCCTAGACATGAGCATATGTGAGCCCAAAAATGACCATCCTACATTATAATTGAAATACTAGACAACAACTAGATTGTGATTGATCACTGGTCGTGGAATGGTTCAAATTGGTTAGTTCTGACTAAGATTGTCATACATGTGATGATGTTGATTTTTGTTGGGGGAGTGACCCCGGGTAGGGTCAAGATAGGGGAAATAAGGGAGGAGTCTCCCTTACCTTGAGCCGAATTATAAGCTGAGTCGGCCGAATCATGCAAGATCCGGCCGAGGTGAGATGAGGCTTGGAAAATATAGAGTGATTAACACATTACTCGGCCGACGTGTGAGCTAAGTCGGTCAAGTAAGGTTGATTGACTTGTATGCAGGTGAAGGCCGAGCCGAGTTATGCGAGATGAGGCCGAGTAACAGGAAACTTGCAGGAGAAGGAGAAGGAGCCCATAGTCAAACCCTAGTTGCTGGCAAGGAGGAATCTACACAGAGCCAGACACTAAGGACAAAGAGCAGAGCTGCAGAGGGGAAGACAAGCGTCACGGAGGTGACAGTGAGGAAGCTCGAGGCACACATGTGAGGGCCTCTGGGTCTTTGCCGCCGATAGAAGGGGGACACGGAAAGGAGTCCGCCGAGTTACCACATTGGGACAAGCATATTCCAAGAATATGCTTGCCACGTCAGCCCTAGGAGGAACTAAGGGACCCCTTTATAAGGAGGGGCACGGGCTCCTGGAGACGGGATCGATCCATTTGACACTGAAGGGATCGTGTAGTGGTTTACTTCTTCCTCACTCTGATACATCTCTAGGAGCACTTGTAACTCTCGAGAGAAGAAATAAAGATCTTCCGAGGTGTAATGAAGGCGGCCCCGCATTTGGTGAGAGATTTCTCAGAGGGATGAAGAGTTTTATCCGACACAACATTAGCCTGGATCTAAAAGAACTTAGACCAAATGTCTACAGAAGGCCAAAGGCCAAAGTACCCCTCCGAAGCCGAGATAAAGGACGAAAGAGAAGCAACGGCGTTAGCCGGCAGGTTATGCGGCTGAAGGCCGAAGTAATCTAATAAGCTCCTAGCAAAGTCACTAAGAGGGATGCCGAATCCACGAGCAAAATGGGACATAAAAACCACGAACTCACCCTCATCGAGTACGGGGGAGGATTCTTTGCCGGGTAAGCGACAACTTACCTCGGCAGGGATTCAGCGTGTCTTGATCAGCCATTCGACCTCCCGGCGAGTAACCGTGGAACCTTGCCATGAACCACGTTCTGGACCCCCGCAAGGTCTTCTTCCCCGACGAGAGCGCCGCTGGTGGAGCTAGACATGGGCTCGTCGGAGGAATCAACCGAGGAGTAATTGGCGGCGGGGAGAGGCCAAGAGGTGCAGGGCCCCGTCGCGACGGTGACAGATGCAGCGGCGGAATAGAGAAAGAACCGCCACGGGAAATTAGGGAAAACTAGAAGAACGCCTAACGCTGGAACCTAGCGGCGGCGCTGTAGATAAACTCACTGACGAGGACACGAAAGAAGAGGCGCTGCGGCGAGGTCGCATGAGCCGGAGAGCCACAGCATGCCCATCAAGGAGAAGCTGCGGAGGCGTGGCTACTGGAACACGAACGGTGGCGGCGGCACGAGGAAGAAGACGAAGGGAGTAGGAAGGGGAAAAGTGAATCGGTTTACCCCCACTCCCCTCTTTCTAACCGCAAGGGGTGAGACAAAGTGGGATCGTGGTAGTGCCACAGTAACCGTATAATCGCGTGTATCGCATAACCGTGCACGCTGAATGGAGCCACGACGAGGGTCACATGGCGCAGGAGGAGATCGGGCCATCTGACCGTTGCAGTAATCGAGGCGTCACTGCGCCGACGTGACGAGTTTAGTAATCACTATAGCATGTCAGCGAACACTGTAGAGGAACAAAAAACTAGGAAACAATGATGATTGGTACACGTAGGACGAGGCTTACTCAGGAAGCCAAGCAAGTACCCCGAAGAGAAAATAACTCGGATCGTAGTTCATAGCAGGAAAAGGAAGAAATAAGGAAGAGAGTAGTAGAAAAAGAATGTCGGCTAAGAAATACCTCGGACAGGAAATGAGAAAGAATAAATGTCTGGAAACTGATGTGGTCTGGCCGAGGTTTCCGGCAGGACCGCACTAGCTTCAGGACTAATGTTGGGGGAGTGACCCTGGGTAGGGTCAAGATAGTGGTAAAAAGGGAGGAGTCTCCCTTACCTTGAGCCGAATTATAAGCTGAGTCGGCCGAATCATGCAAGATCCGGCCGAGGTGAGATGAGGCTTGGAAAATATAGAGTGATTAACACATTACTCGGCCGACGTGTGAGCTAAGTCGGCTGAGTAAGGTTGATTGACTTGTATGCAGGTGAAGGCCGAGCCGAGTTATGCGAGATGAGGCCGAGTAACAGGAAACTTGCAGGAGAAGGAGAAGGAGCCCATAGTCAAACCCTAGTTGCTGGCAAGGAGGAATCTACACAGAGCCAGGCACTAAGGACAAAGAGCAGAGCTGCAGAGGGGAAGACAAGCGTCACTGAGGTGACAGTGAGGAAGCTCGAGACACACATGTGAGGTCCTCTGGGTCTTTGCCGCCGATAGAAGGGGGACACAGAAAGGAGTCCGCCGAGTTACCACTTTGGGACAAGCATATTCCAAGAATATGCTTGCCACGTCAGCCCTAGGAGGAACCAAGGGACCCCTTTATAAGGAGGGGCACGGGCTCCTGGAGAGGGGATCGATCCATTTGACACTGAAGGGATCGTGTAGTGGTTTACTTCTTCCTCACTCTGATACATCTCTATGAGCACTTGTAACTCTCGAGAGAAGAAATAAAGATCTTCCTATTACTCATTTATGTGTAGAAATCACTACATCTTCCCTCCCCGGATCCCTCTAGCATCCATTGGCCCCATACTTTAGCCTACCCATGGCATCTGCCGTGCCACCAGCACGACAGTTGGCGCCCACCGTGGGGCCAGCAGTGGTGCTAGATGGAGTCAAGATCCGGACGGAAAACTTCATCCACACCGGCGAGCGGGTTGTTTCTGGCCTAGTCCAGAGATTTGATATCTGGGACTACGTCAGTGATAACGCCGACAGCTTTGGGAGGAAAGCACCCCCGCGCAACGACATCTTCATCAACCTGGGCGCTCACAAGGTCTACGTCGACATCGACACCTCCTGCGTCTACCCGCACCGAGTCATCGAGGTGGGAGACCCTCCCCTCTGTGCTGCCAGCGGTCGGCGTGGAGTTCGCCCCACAGGCAACATCGAGGTGATGATGACAGCCCCGACAATAGCAGCAGGAGCAGGCGCCGGACCAAGCAAGGACCCGGTGACAGGAGGACATGTGGCTACGAAGCAAGCAGCTCCAAAGCCCACCGAGGTAGATCCACCGGCGACCAAGGCGGCCGAGGTGCAAGAGGTGACTCCAAAGGCGGCAAGGGTAAGATGGTTACCACTAGAGAGGCCAGAGAATATCCTTCAGGCAACTATAGATAACCTAACTACGCCTGTAGCACTGATACTTGACCCGGCAAACGCACATGCGGAGTTAGAAGAAACTAGACAGAAAGTGTTAGTAGAGGCAAAAAAGGTGTCGGCCTTGCGGGAATCCTTAAACAGGACCTTGCGAGAACACGCTAGGGCAAACAAACTAGATATGGCCCCTAACCGAGTAGAGGAACTGAGATTAAGAGGAAAGAACCTCATGAATGATATCAACAAAGAGCACGAGGCTTGTCCAGATGATTCGCTCGAACCAGGCTTGCCGAGGTATAGTACCCCGACAAAGAACCTCAGGGCGGCAAATGCTGCAGCCCTAGAGTTAGAGGGGTTAAGCGGGGAAGCCCGGCAAAAACAACAAGAAATAGTAAATGAGCTGGTACGCATTGCGAACCGGTAGAATGAGGAAATGCTTAGGGCTGACCCGGCAAAGCCAGGAGCTTCTAGCATGGTTCATTCGGCAGGAGCTTCCCCTGCATTATTTGCGGCAGCGGCTTCCTCACCCGGAAACAATGCGCGAAAATACAGAGCAGTGACTTTGGGAAAAAGAAATAAGCAGATTGTCCCATATGATCCGGCGGTAGCCGGGAAGGTCAATGAGAATAGAGGCAATGGGATCCGAGGTAACAGCGGTGATAGAAACCCCGGCCGTGCAAACAGAGAGCACAGAAACCTCGAAAGGGGAAACCATGAGAACAATAACCCGAGAGAAGGGAGGAGGTACCCTCCGCAGGATCCTCAGCTGAGATATGAGCCTCGGCAAGAGCGGGAAGCAAGACCAGCTCAACATAATCAGGCAAATCATAGATACAATGATGGCTACTCGGAAATGGAGTATGCAGATCATGGTGGGAAAAATCACTATGGAGTACATGAGAGAGTTATCTATAGAAACTTGCCGTCAACTGACGCAAGATTGAAGCTGGACAGGCTGTATCGGTCCGAGCTGTTGGAAGAACAGGGTCCACCTGGCCCGACGTGTTTTGGACCTCGGATTATGGGCGAACCACCCGTGCCAAACTTCCAGTTGGCAAGAGGCACGAAAACGTACAATGGGAGTACGAAGCCACAAGATTGGTTAATTGACTATGCCACGACAGTAAAGATAGCTGGCGGAAATTTAAGATGAGCGGTAAGATACGTCCCCCAGATGTTGGAAGGACCGGCCAGAGTATGGCTGAATAATTTACCTGCTAGAAGTATCAACTGTTGGTTAGATTTTGAAGAGATGTTTGTCTGTAATTTCACCAGTACATATAAGAGGCCAAACAAGCCACAACAGCTCGCGATGTGCAAGCAGAAGACGAATGAGACAGATAGAGAATTCTTGACTCGGTGGTGTAACCTCAGAAACTCATGCGAAGGGGTCATCGAATCTCAAGCGGTAGCATGGTTTGCTCAGGGCTGCAAATATGCAAGCGCATTATGGCAGAGGTTGCAGAGAGATATGCCCACCATGTTGGTAGAAACCATTAGGATAGCAGATTCATATGTCTTAGGTGATCCGACTCAACCAGAGTTAATGTCGGCAGAGCATCGTGAGTAGCAGGACCATTATGTTAGAGATGGTGCCGGATCATCACGATGCAATGAATACCGAGGTAGAAGAAGGGACGAGAGGCCGGATTACAGATACACTTCCAATCAAGTGGCAGCGGTTGTGCATGATCAGCCGAGTCATGGGAACAATCAGCGACAGAAGAATGGTCCTCAGCAGTGGATGCCGAGGAATGAAGGGAAAAGGCAGTGGACGCCCGAACAGAAGAAGCAATGGCAGGATAGGCCGAAATACACATTTGAATCCATGCTGGATCAACCGTGTAAATTCCACACGCCTAACCCGGCTAAGCCATCCAATCACACTACTCACCAATGCGCTTGGATGAAAAGTGCAATGGGAAACCCGACGGGCATACAAGTACCTCCGCATCAAGTACATCAACAGCAGCAGCCACAGTTAACCGGGGGGAATGCGCAGTAGCTGATGTTACCACCACCCGCTCCGAGGTATGATAACCCAGACCGGAGGGATGCAGTGCACCAAGTTGTAAATCAAAATCAAGACGGAAGGGGAAACCTCGGGAACAATGGACGCACTAATTACAGGGAGCATCATCAATCGTATTGTGTGTTCACAACAGAACAGCAAGATAGACAGAGCATACAACGCCGTCATATGGAAGTGAATGCAGTTATGCCGGCAGTACCGAGATACGTGCCATGGTCCGATCAAGAGATAACCTGGAGCATACAGGATCACCCGAAGATAATGCCGAATCCAGGATCGTATGCCTTGGTCCTGGATCCGACATTCGTCGGGCCTAGCATCAATGTGAAGTTCTCGAAAGTACTCATAGATAATGGAAGTAATATCAACATCATGTACAAAGACACGATACACAAACTCAGAATAACACAGAATATGCTGCAACCAACAAGGACCACATTCCATGGGATTGTTCCGAGGCTCTCGTGCGAGCCCATTGGGAAAGTCCGAGTAGATGTGTTATTCGGCACAAGGGAGAATTGTAGAGCCGAGAATCTGGAGTTTGAGGTGGTGGACCTAGAAAGTTGCTATCATGCTTTACTCGGACGACCATCATTGGCTAAATTTATGAGCAACTGTCATATTACATACTTGAAAATGAAGATGCCAGGACCTAAGGGAGTAATAACAGTAACTGGGGATTACAGAAAATCAATGGAATGTGCTTCAGCTGGGTCAAACCTGGCCGAGTCATTGATAATTGCAAGAGAGAAAAGAAGAATTCACGAAGTGGCAGCTCTGGCTCAGTCGGCACAGCTTAATATGCCGACATTAGCCAACCCGCATGGAAGTGTATCTTTCTAGCCGACTAAGGAGGCGAAAAAGATCCAGATTGATGATCAGTTCCCACATCGCACCATCACGATTGGTGCTGGCCTAGATGCCAAATAGGAAAGCGAGCTCACCAACTTCCTCCGTGAGAATCAGGATATCTTTGCATGGTCAACACAAGACCTGCAAGGTGTACCGAGGGAGTTGGCTGAGCACTCTTTGCATGTGAGGCCAGGAGCAAGGCCGATGAAGCAACCTCTCCGCCGCTTCGCCGAAGCCAGGAGAAAGATAATAGGGGATGAGATAGCTCGTTGCAGCTGGGTTTATTATGGAAGTACTTCATCTGGATTGGCTATCAAATCCGGTGTTGGTAGAAAAGAAAAAGGATGACCCGAATGTAGCCGTCGTATGGCGAATGTGCATCGATTACACGAACCTCAATAAGGCGTGTCCCAAAGATCATTTTCCTTTACCTAGGATAGACCAAGTCATTGATTCGACCGCAGGCTGTGAGCTGTTATCATTTGTAGACGCGTATTCTGGTTTCCACTAGATACTGTTAAACCCGGCTGATCAAATAAAGACTGTGTTTATCACCCCCTATGGGGCTTATTTCTATCGCACCATGCCATTCGGCCTGCGTAATGCAGGAGCCACATACCAAAGATGCATGCAAAAATGTCTACATGACCAAATTGGGAAAAATGTGCAAGTATATGTTGATGATGTGGTTATAAAAACCGAAGGAAGCAAAACGCTCCTAGAAGATATTGGACAGACATTCGCGAACTTGAGAAGGTTCCGAATGAAGCTTAAGCCGGAAAAATGTACTTTTGGTGTGCCGGCTGGAAAATTACTCGGTTTCCTCGTATCCAGCCGAGATATAGAGGCGAACCCAACTAAGATCCGAGCAGTTGAAAGAATGGAACTGCCAAGGTGTCTGAACGATGTACAAAAATTTACAAGGTGTCTTTCCTCACTGAGTGGGTTCGTATGTCAGCTAGGGGAAAAAGCATTACCTCTATATCAATTGATGAAAAAGTCCGACAAGTTCGTCTGGACACTGCAGGCTGATAATGCCTTTCATGAGTTAAAAAAGATGCTGGTCACAGCACCAATTTTGGCTTCTCCATTGTCAAAAGAGCCTATGCTACTCTATGTGACATCTACTAACAGAGTGGTGTGTGCGTTATTTGTTGTGAAACAAAACGAAGAGGATAAATCGGTACAAAGGCCGGTATATTAGCTAAGTGAGATATTATCAACCTCAAAGCAAAACTACCCACACTACCAGAAGATGGCTTATGGAGTATACATGTCGGCGAAGAAACTCAAACACTATTTCGAAGAACACCCGATAAAAGTGATTTGTGAGGCACCCATAGCCGAGATATTGGGCAACAAAGATGCGAGTGGCCGAATAGCAAAATGGCCAATCGAGTTATCGCCTTATGCTCCGCAATTTGATAGGCGAGATGCAATCAAGTCTCAGGCAGTGGACGATTTCTTTGTAGACTAGGCCGAAGTACAGTATGAGCCCCCATTGCCAGATACGAACTATTGGACGATGCATTTTGACGGGTCCAAGTTAAGAAATGGGCTAGGAGAAGGAATAGTACTAACTTCACCGAAAAAAGATCAGCTGAAATACGTGCTGCAGATACACTTCGCTGCATCAAACAATGTGGTCGAGTATAAAGCACTCGTCCATGGCCTAAAAATGGCGAAAGAGATTGGCATACGTCGGATTCTATGTTATGGGGATTCAGACCTCGTAGTACAGGAAGTATCAGGGAATTGGGACACACTAGATGCGAATATGGCCCTGTATAGGTTTCATGTGCAGAAGATCAGTGGTTATTTTGATGGGTGTGAATTCCATCACATACCCCGGGAGGAAAATGATGATGCGGATACACTGTCAAAACTCGGATCAACTAGGCAGTCAATTCCACCCGGCATAGCTCTGGAACACCTGAGAAAACCATCGATTACGCCCTCGCCAGAATCCGAGTCAATTCGTATCTCGACAGAACAGATAGAAGGGAGTGTCCCAATGGACATTGAAAAAGAGTATGACCTGAACTATTCGAGGATTAATTCGGCTGACCCACGGGTGAATAGGGAAAAGCCCAAGGATGTTATGTCGACGGAGATTATGGAAATTGACAATTTAATTTTCCCGAAAAAAGTCACACCAACAAGGGCGCAACCCATATTCTCATTCCTTAAAGAGGAAATCTTGTCGGATGATGAGGTCATGGATAGGCAGATTATGAGAAGAGCAAAGGCCTACAAAACCATTAATAATGAGCTTTATAAGAGAAGTGTGACAAACGTACTGCAACGATGTGTTGACTCGGAAGAAGGGCAGGAAATTCTTTTGGATATACATCAGGGAGAATGTGGACATCATGCCTCGTCTAGAGCTCTAGTGGCCAAAGCATTTAGGCATGGATTTTATTGGCCAACTGCGCTGAAGGAAGCAAAGGAATTGGTAGCAAGGTGTAATGGTTGCCAGAGATACGCCAGCAAGATACATCTGCCTTCGTCTGAGTTAAAAACAATACCAATCACCTGGCCCTTTTCTGTGTGGTGTTTGGATATGGTAGGTCCATTTAAGCCGGCTCGCGGCGGAATGACTCACATTCTGGTCATGATGGACAAATTCACAAAGTGGATAGAAGTAAAGCCAATAAGGTGAAATTCCTCAAAGATATTATCTTGAGATATGGATACCCACACATTATCATCATGGATAATGGCACAAACTTCGCTGAAGGAGCTTTTTCTAGATTCTGCCAAGAGAAACACATAAGACTCGATGTCGCCTCGGTGGCTCACCCGACATCAAATGGGCAAGTAGAGAGATCAAATGGACTAGTATTGTCAGGGATAAAACCTCGGCTAATTGAACCACTACAGAGGTCGGCATGATGCTGGATTGAGGAACTTCTAGAAGTGCTGTGGAGCCTCAGGACCATCCCAAACAGATCGACGGGGTATACCTCATTCTTTCTTGTATACGGGGCAGAAGCTATACTTCCAGCCGACATAATGCATGACTCACCAAGAGTGTCCCAATACACAAGTGCCGAAGTGAACGAAATATCATGGCAAGACGATGTGGACTTGCTAGAGGAAGCAAGGGAATTGGCATTGTCAAGATCAGCTATTTATCAGCAAGAGATCAAATAGTATCATAGAAAGAAGGTCAGTCCAAGAGTTTTTAAAGAAGGGGATCTAGTTCTTTGGCTAGTGCAACGCACAGCCGGCATGCATAATCTCTCACCCCCATGGGAAGGACCATTTATCGTGATTAAAACATTACATAACGATGCGTACTACCTGTAACATCCCAAAAATGTTAAACTAGAATCATCGAACTCTAATCATCAAAATTAGGGTTAACAAAAACTTTTCCAATTAAAAATATGAAAGCATTCATATGTGTATGCATTACAATTTGGATTCTTTGAATTGCCATGATTATGTGTTTCTTTGCTTGTAAAATGATTCTTAGGTGAAATAAACATCATCTAAACAATCCCCACCCTTTTCCCAAAGACAAACAAACCAAAACAAACAAATTAAGTGAATGGTCACTTTGGCCAAATTAACTCCCATGCCTACTTTGGCTATCTCTAACTTTCAGAACTTAACAGAAACTTGTTTGGATCTTTGCACCCCTTGATAGTACTCATAACAAGGTGCCAAGGCCCACTTTGTGATCATCCAAAAACATTTAAATGCATAGCTTAAATGACAGTTTAAAATTGAATCTATTTCATATGGGAAGATCCCACTTTTTCAAAAACCACTCAAACAAGCTCAATTTTCAAAACCCAAGCATCCACAGCACCACCAGCACATGCCTAGCACACCCACCAAAAATATTTTCAAAATTTAAAACTTAAGTTCTTGCGGCCATTTCATCAAACAGCTTGCAGATACAAATCAAACTGGCCAAACTTCATTGTTTTGAGCAGTAATTTGGCTAAGCAATGTTAACCATTGATCACCCTTGTCTCCCCCAGTGCCAACTAGTGCTTTGACCACCCCTAGCCCCTACCCCTTGCACCATACCATGCCAACCCGAGCACCCCCTTGTCAGCCGACCATGGCAAGCTAGCAGTAGCGTTCGCCGCGCCTAGCCACCATGTCCAGGAGGCAGCCCACCGTCCACCGCCACCCCTGTCCAGCGCTTGAACCCTGCCAGCCACTGGACCACACACCCACGCCATGCCAAGCTTCTCTGAGCGCATGTCGAGAGCGCGCCAGAGCGCCACCCTCGACACACGCCCACAGACCGCGCGCCTCCCTTACCGCGTGCACGCCTGATCACCACCGCCCCAGCAACCCCGCAGACATCCCCGTTCGCCGCCCCATGCCTCACAGCCACCGCTCACCGTCGAAGACGCCGCCTCTGCCGCGCAGAGCACCGCTCGTTCCCGACCGTTTTCCACCGCCCCTACACGCGCATTAAAGCCATAGAGCATCGCCAGGAGACCACCGATCGAACGCCACCCTCGGCAATGCCTCTAGCAGCCCGTAGCCGTGTCGCCACCGTCGCCTTCCCATCCCATTCGGTCTCGCCGTCGAGCCTATAAAAGGAGGCCACCCCAGACGATTTAAGCACACCATCTCACTCCCCTCACCTCACTGATCGTTCCACCTCTTAGCCGGAGCAAGGCGAGTAGCGCATCGCCGGAATTGCGCCGGAGCTCGCCGCTGCAGAGGAGAATACGAGCCGTCGATTTCGTCCACCCCAGGAGCTGCCGCGACCACCCCTGAGTTCGCCGTCGTCGACTTCATCGTTCGCCCGCATCGCCGACCTTCGCCTGAGCCCCGGTGAGCCTCCCACGACCCCCATTGAGCCGCTAGGGTTCGAACTCGCCGGTCACTAGTTCATCGTCGATGACGACCCTCAGCGGTCGATCTTCATTCTAATCCAACACACCACATCGCCCCGTACCGCTTCGCGTGTTAAGAGTCGCTGATCAGTAGACCCGCCCTGTTAGTCGCGCCCTGTGCCGCGGAGTGACACTGGGCCGACCCGTTAACCTTTCCCGCACAACCCACTCGTTTGAATTTAGATTTTTCTATTTAGATTCAAACTCAGTTCTGTACCTAGTTTCAAAAATCAACTCAGTTCTGTTAGAAATATATTGAAATGCTTAATACAAGCCCGTTGGATTCAAATCATTTGAATCTATATATCAACCTTGGTAAAAATAACAAGGCAGAAGCTTTTCTGCATTCAAACATTTTTCAAATTTAAACTATAATAGCTTTTGAGTTGATTCCAACTCTCAAAAATCACATTTGATCATACCTTTAAGAATATATAAAAACATATGGGTTTACTTACAAAAATAATGTTCAAGTAATAAAATAATGCCACATAGGCATTTCTACTCACTTTATTTTATTTAAAATAAAAGGTTAAATCTTATTAAATTGTGACACCACTTTAAATCACATTCCCATGTACTGAAATATGTGGTCATGACATGTGTCCACATGATCCCATGTTTGGTTTGGAGAATATTAAATATTAAGTAGTTTTTCAATGAGTAGAATTTACTTTTCTAAAAATAAATAAATAATGCAAGTGCTTTAAATCTTGAATGTTAGTGATGATGCTAGATCATCTATAGAACCCTTGTGTGTGACGATTGAAAGTAGTTAAGTATTGTTTGGTGATTGTGTACCTCGTATTTATTCATAGACGCTAGTACTGACCAAGGATACGAGGAGGAAGGAGGATACTACGAGGAACAAGCCGAGGAGAACTTCAACCACTGCTCTGCACAAGGCAAACCTAATACCACTGGTTGATTGAGAAAGTTACACTTGCAAGATACTCTAATTATGCAAGCCTATACTGATATCGATGCAAGCAAATACTTGCTTGTTACCATGACCACTAGATGCCTTAAGCATATGTGATCATATCCACTTGATACCCCCTCCTAGTTTTACTTGCAAGCTTCTACTTTATTTCTTTATCAAATCTTTTACTTAGAGTCTAGTTGAGAGTAAATTGTAGATACTAGAAAGAAAATTGAAGGTTGCATAAATAGCATAAAATTTGGCCTAAGCTAGATAATCTTGATGTCATCCTAAGGCATGAGATTGAACTTAGTTCAACTACACTAGTTTACCACCCCTCATTAGTACTCACTCCCATTTGTAGATGCTAGTGCTAAGCATAAAACTCGATCAACTTTAGATGGGAATACTTTGTGGAAAAATGGTTATGAAAACCTTGGAATGATGGATCATTCTATTGAGATGTTTTGACATGTGTTTCCGAACACCAACTGCTTTTGGTGATAAAAATGTTGAGGCATGAGCCTTATCCCTTTATAAAACTGATGGTTGTCTGGATGCGATACCATTCCAATGTTACCGTACAACCACAATACCCGAAAATTGGGTAGGGCTTGACTGGAAACTTATATACCTTAGTATTGGTTCCCTCACGGCCAAGGTCTGAGCTGAGGCTACCTTGTGAAGATTGTCCACCTTTGTAGTATCCAAGATGAAAGTTGGTCATGGTTGGGAGGCCAAAATCACAGGAGAGGTGCTTATACTAGGGCATTTAATTGAAAGGTTAGGATTGATTATCCGCATACTGAGTATGGTGAATTCAGGATTTGTTCCTGACGGATGTATCGAATGTTGTGGTGAAAGTGTACAATCTCTGCAGAGTGTCAAACTATTCGAATAGCCGCGCCCGCGGTTATGGACAGTTGGAGTGGCCATACTGTTCCCCCGTCAGATGTTTCCTAATGACTTGTGAGATGAATTGAGAATTTTGACTTGACCACAACAGAGTTGTGATATGAAAATACAAGTTCCCACTTAGGTGTTATAAAATTTCAACTAGCTTTTCTTGCTTCTGAACTTAGTAGAGGTAAATCTGGCTTTTTGCAAAAGAACCATAGAGCTTAGTGTCCTATTACAAAAACCCCCTTCACTTGTTAGTATTAGTTTGCGAGTACTTAAATAGTACTCATGGCTTTGTCCCTGGCTATTCCCGTGGCCAAACTATGAAGAGGAGTACCAGGAGGGTGGACCCCAGAAAGTTTACGACAACTAGGATCATTTCCCATTGTCAGCATTGCCTGTGACCCCGAAGATGGAGCTTTGCCTATTCTACCGTTATTATTACGTATTCCGCTGCTTGAGTTGTATTAAGAAATGGATCATGAGATCCTTATTTGTGTAAGACCTTATGTATGGTATGTAATGGATGATGTACTGTGGTATCCAATTCTGTTATGTCTCGCAAAAATGGTAATCCTGGGATTGCGATGTATGGCATAACAAGCATCTGGGATTAAAAATCCGGGTGTTAACAAGTTGGTATCAGAGCCATCCTGACCATAGGAGACCCTAGTTAGACTGGACGTTTGAACTAAAAACTTAGTTTCAAAACCAAAGGAAGCAAATATTTACAAAAACTTCTTCCCATTCTTATCACCTTGATTCTTTCATAAAAATTCATGTTCCTCAAAAACTCTTGCAAAATACATAAAATTTGACACACTTAATCACTCTACTAACTTCCTCATCCTATATTCTTATAGATGGATGTGAAGTACAACAAGTTTTATCAGTTGGGGAATGGGGGAGACCTTATCTTTGAGCGGGATTTGGACCAGCTTTCGGAACTTCTGGAGCGTCCGCACCCCGAGTTCTTCGGAGCTCAGCTCAATGATCAAGGAGTAGAATATCTGCAGTGGCTAATTGTTGCAAGTCTCCAAGGAAAAATTGAACCTCCCACTGCCGAGGGAATTCAGTTTACCTTAAGAGAGAACAACTGGCTCGATAGACTCGCCAGGGCCATGCAAGAAGCTCTTGACCGTTTGTGTGGGCAGAGTATCAACTAGATCAAGGGTACCCGCTTTGTGTTTTGTCCAAGGCGTGATGCTAATGGACAGCCACTGGAAGCCCCATACCACCACGAGCTGAAGACCCAATTGGACCACCTCAGCTTCATGATGTACGATCGTCAGCAGGAATTGGACAATTTCCGTGACTACTCCAACCACAAGTCCGCCATCATCAAGACGAAGGATCAGACCATCGCCATGCTAGCGAAGGATCGCAAGTCTCGCTGCTGTCAGATCGATAATAAGGAGCGCATCATTGCCCGTCTTCGCCACCGTATCTCGGATTTGGAGGAGACCATCCATGAGAGAGACATGCAGTTGGAAGAAAGGGAGAATGCCGGAGAAGATCTTCGTGGAGACCCCTACTCCTATCTCAGCGATGATGATGATTTTTTCTGGAGGATCAGGCTATGGATTTCTTCACCGATGAGGATGATTACGCCTTCATCGATGAAGATGAGGATGATGAGGATGATGACTACACCGATTCCGAGGAGTAGTAGCACTTGAGCACTAGCGTAGTGAGTTGTATTCGGTCCCATTGTATCGTAGTTTTCAGAATGGTTCTTAAAACCATATGTTTACCTTTGTTGTGGTGTGTGTTGTATCGTGTGCTATGAATGATGAATGAAAAGCAAGTTGCTAGAAAAATCTGAGTCAAACTTTAAAAACTTTTCAAAATCCCGGAACCTAAGAAATTTCCCTCTTTTCTCATGATCTATCTCAATCTTCAGATGCCACGCGGAGGAAGTGGTTCATCCCCGGACCCGATGTTGCAGATACTACAAATATTGGTTTCTGACCACGAAGCCGAAAGAGCCGAACGTCAAGCCAACCTAGCCACCCTTCAGCAGATAGCCCAGCTATCCCACAACAATAAAGGCCACGGAAACCAGGACAACCATGGATCTAAGCTCAAGAATTTCTAGAACACCAATCCACCTGTTTTCACTAAGTCGGAAGAGCCCCTAGATGCCGACGATTGGCTGCAAACCATGGAAAACAACCTGGAAGTCGCGGGAGTTGAAGCAAACGGGAAAGTTCTGTTCTCCACCCACTACCTAGCCGGAGATGCCAGAGCATGGTGGAATAATGTTCGTACAATGACCGGAGGACAGATGATGACCTGGGAGGAATTCAAGGTCAAGTTCAGCAGAACCCATGTGCCACCGGGTTTGATCAAGAAGATGAGTGATGAGTTCAGAGAACTAAAGCAAGGAAGGATGACCGTAGTGGAATACCATGACAAATTCTTGTCATTATCTAGGTATGCCCTGGATGAGATCGACACCGAAGCCAAGAAGAAAGAAAGATTCTTGAATGGTCTGCACGATGAGATGCAGACTGTGCTAGTCAATATACCTTTTGCTGATATTGAAGCCCTTGTCGACTCTGCCATCTAGATGGAAGGAAAGATCAACCAGGCCAATGAGAACCGCAAGCGTCGCATGATGCATCAGCCAGGAACCCATCAGACCCCAAAGTATCGCCCTAACCCATCTCCAGGATTTGCCCCGAGAACCAACAGACCCCCGATGAACCGTTCGACCTATCCCAACCGTGGAAACCCGTGGCCCGGAGGAAATCACAACAACCCCGACAACTCGAACAATTTCAACCATGCACCACCCAAGTTCAACTACAACAATGCTACCACCAACACCAACAACTGCCCCTAGGACTGGAAGCAATGTTGTGCCTATTGCAGCAAAGGACAAGTCGCAAGTGACTTGTTATGACTGTGGAAATAAGGGTCACTACTCCAACGAGTGCCCCAACAAGAAGAATGCCGCAGCCCCCAATGCAAATGCCCTAGCTCAGCAGCAGCGTCGTGTTCAACCCGGAAGAAGGTTTGCCCCAGGGAATTCACTCAACCGCAACGGCCGTCTTTTTCTCATGCATGCTGAAGAAGCTCAGGAAGCGCCAGACGTCGTGCTAGGTATGTTTTCTGTTAATTCAGTACTTGCTAGAGTATTGTTTTATTCGGGTGCATCGCATTCATTTGTCACCGAAGAATTTGTCTGCACTAATAAGATTCAACCAACCAAACTGAAGCATGTTATGATTGTTCAAATCCCCGGTTCAACCACCAAAGCTAGAAAAATTTGCAAAGCCGTCCCCATCCGAATCCATGGCATAGATTTTTATGCTAATGTGATAGTACTCAGAACTAAAGGTTTGGAAGTAGTACTAGGAATGGATTGGATGTCCAAAAATAAAGGATTAATTGACTGTGCCAAGAAAGCCATAACCATGACCAGTACAGCCGGAATATCAGTCGAGCATGTATCTGAAACCATACCTCGTCAATTCAAGTGCAACAAGAGTATAGCCCAACCTACCATTGACCAAGTCCGGATAGTCTATGAATACCCCGATGTATTTCCAGATGTTTTTGCTGGTATGCCCCCAGATCGAGATATCGAGTTTAGCATTGAACTAATCCCTGGAACCGGACCCATAGCCCAGAGACCATATAGTATGAACCCGTCTGAACTAGCAGAACTAAAGAAGCAACTGGATTCCATGTTGGAAATTGGATTGATTCAACCAAGTGCGTCACCATGGAGATCACCTGTCTTGTTCGTGGACAAGAAAGATGGAGTTAACCGTTTGTGTACGGATTACCGGAAGTTGAATGATGTCACTATCAAGAACAAATACCCGTTCCACAAGATAGAAGATTTGTTTGATCAGTTGACCGGTGCCAAAGTGTTTTCTAAGATTGATCTTAGAACAGGCTATCACCAACTCAAGATTCGCGAAGAGGATATTCCAAAGACTGCCTTTACCACCAGATATGGATTATACGAGTATACCGTCATGTCTTTTGGATTAAATAATGCCCCCCGCTTATTTCATGAATCTCATGAATAAGATTTTTATGGACTTCCTGGATAAGTTTGTCGTTGTTTTCATCGATGACATACTGATTTATTCCAAATCGGAAGAAGAACATGAGCTACACCTAAGGACCATTCTTGGAACCCTTAGAGAGTATCAGTTGTATGCCAAGTTTAGCAAATGTGAATTCTGGTTACATGAGGTAGGATTCCTCGGCCACATTGTATCAGCCGGAGGAATTGCCGTTGACCCTACAATGGTGAAAGATGTCGAAGATTGGCAACCCCCAACCACTCAAACCCAAGTTCGTGCATTTCTCGGATTGGCGGGATATTACCGCAAGTTCGTAGAAGGGTTCTCGAGTATCGCCAGACGCATGACCCAATTGCTGAAGAAGGACAAGAAGTTTGAATGGACCGACAAATGTGAAGCGAGTTTTCAAGAACTCAAGAGGAGATTGATTTTAGCCCCAATCTTAATCATATCGGATATCACGAAGCCTTTCGACGTGTATTGTGACGCATCCAAGATCGGTCTCGGATGTGTGCTAATGCAAGAAGGCAAATTCATATATTATCTATCCCGACAACTGAAACAACATGAGAAAAATTACCCAACCCATGACCTCGAACACGCAACCGTAGTTCTAGCCCTGAAGACATGGAGGCACTACCTGATGGGAAACCGTTGTGAGATTTATTCGGATCACAAGAGCCTAAAATATATATTCACTCAGAAGGAGCTGAATATGAGACAGAGAAGATGGATTGAGCTAATCAAGGATTACGATTTGGACATTCACTATCACCCTAGTAAAGCCAACGTGGTAGCTGATGCCCTTAGCAGATTGCCGTGCCGCTTGAACTCCATGATTTTGAAGGAGCAACCAAGCTTGCACAAAGAGATGGAAGATTTTCGAATGGAATTAGTAAGTGAAGGATTTTTGGCTAGCATAGAACTTCAGCCCACTTTGATCAGCCAGATCAAAGAGGCGCGGAAAGGAAATGCTAGTATCGACGGAATCAAGCGTCGTATCGGTACAGGCAAAGTACCTAGATTCACTGAAGACGAAGAAGGAGTTTTGTGGTACAAAGGACGCCTTTGTGTACCAGCAGATTCTGAGTTGACAGAAGTTATTTTGAAGGAAGCTCATGATACTCTTTATTCTATCCACCCCAAAGGAACGAAGATGTATCAAGATTTGAAAGAGCAATTTTGGTGGCATAAGATGAAAAGAGAAATCGGAAGCTATATCGCCAAGTGTGATATATGTCAGCGAGTAAAGGCGGGACATTATGTAACACCCTCAGAATCGGACCTATGCAAGTTTGAGCAAAATCCGCCAAACCCGCATAGAAACGATTCAAAGGTGCCCACCAGGCACTTTCGTGCGGGTGGAAAACGAAGTAATAACATTACACAACAGTCCTCGATGGGACCCACAGAATAGATATATATAACAGCGACTCAAAGAGTCAAGAATACAGATATACTATACAAAGATCCAAATCACCTTGAATATGATAGAGCGTCCGACTACGGACAAGATGCAAATGGGGCTAAGAGCCCTGAAGAATAACCAATGGCGTCCATAACCCTGCCCAGGCCAAGCCGGAAGGGTAACCCTGCTAACGACGTCGATCCCAAAACCTGCTTAAACAAAAAGGGGTGCCGACAAAGGGCAAAGGAAAAAGAAGGAGCGTCAGTACTGGGGCCAGTACACGGCGAGGCTAGAATTCGGCGGTCCTCGCCTACATAGGTATGGTGGACTGAGCGGCAGCGGCAGCATGCACTAAACAACCTATAGAGACTCGATACAACTGGCGGCTATCAGAGAGGGGTGAGAAAGACCTATTCGGAACCAACCTGGTACTACCACCAATCAAACCCATCCTGGCATTTCCCCCTCGACACCGATCGAGGAAGTCAACCGAGGAACTCACACAGTTGACAGTTTTATTTATTCGGTTATCGTTGCAGCAATTACTAGTCAGGTATAGATAATCATCCTGATAAAATAAGCAGTGGGCCATTTTTAGTTAACCATACCGTTATAGTTGCAACAATTAATAATCAGATACAGATAGCATGAGATGACCCAAAACCCAGCAGTTGTTGGTACTTTTATTTAGCCATTCCGTTGTGGTTGCAATACTTACTAGTCAAGTATAATGGTCGCAAGCGACGCTCCAAACAAGCAATTGTGGGCAGTATTAATTAGCCATTCCATTATAGTGAAGCTGATTACTAGTCATTATAAAGTCAAATTTATAGCGATTAACTTTAGTTATGCTTGTCTATGGTCGAGATACTGTGCTCCAAGTCGTCCATAACCGCGGACACGGCTTTCAGAAAGTTTTAACCCGGCCGGGGTGCACAAATAGCAACACACACACGATCAACCTCGGAAAAACCAAATCAAAACCCAACGAGGTCTTCACGACAGAGCAATCACAAGATTCAGAAATATTTCAGGGGGCCACCCCATTGAGTAGAACCGCAACGAAGTAAGCAAGCTCCGAGACGGACTCAAGGTTTGCGTCAATGGCTGTAAACGACTGGGAACCCGAAAGTGTGGCTGGGCTTGTCGATACCGCGAAAACATTCCGCTTACCTAAACAGTACAGTGTGCTCCTCGCACAAACGTAAATAAAGCAGTAGCATGGCATAAGTACAGGATCGTAAATAAAACCTCAAACTAGTTTGTGGCCCCAAGAAATAAGACGGAATCAAGATCTGGCTAAGGGGGGCCCATACTCCCCATATGTGGATAGCGCGATATATCAAGGAACATGTATCAAGTACTCGGGGTCCTACGGGACACAAGTGGGCGTTCGGAAACCAAATGTTTTCTATCACCCACCGATGCCTCTGCTTAATTCAATTTTAGTTGTTAAACAGGAATTAAAGTGAACGAAAGTAAAGCCATGATCATCTCCAACATCAACATGCGGCAATTCATCAACAACTGTGGCACTTGACAACACGCAACAGAACTAGAGCAAGCGACTACGACGCGCAAGTACAACTATCTACCAAACATCAGGTAATAGGATGTGTCCAAGGCAATAAAGGGCTGCACGGTATATCACGGGTACGAAAACTAGAGCATCGCAACACAGATAGCAATAGATCAACAGGAGGGAATAAATACTATAAAAGTAAGATAGGTAGAAAGGGGGAGATGCTCGCCTAAAAAACATTGTCGAAGGGTTCATCCGAAGATCGGGTCGACTCTCGCATCAACTCAACGGCCTTATCCGAGAAGAAGCAAAGCACTAGAAGAAACACCGGATGCGCTATTTAATACTACGGCAAAAGATCGGGCATGATGCATGTATGATGTATGGCATGGCAAGATGCGATGCAATTAGGTCATATTAAGCGGAACCGGGGTCCCGACAATTAATTAGATGGTTCAAGTTGTTTAGCTACCCCACAATTTAATGTTGTATTAACATGGCAGGATAGTTACCGGTTCACTACACAAGTTTAAATGAGGCCGATATGAGACTAGATTTGCCTGCATATGGGCCCCATATTTAATTAGAGGTGAATCGGCATAAGGCCCCCCAACCACATGACAAGTATGCATGCATGAACAATTAAGTATGCAACAGGTTTTACGTTTAACATTTATAAAAATAGGGGTTCGGATAAGGGTCACACATTAGGGTTCGGCAGCTCTTGGGGTTCGGGGTTGGTCTCAGGGTTCAGGGTTCGACGGGATCGGTCTCGACGGGATCGTTCTCGGCTAGCGGGGTAGGTTTTGGCGCATCCGGGGTCTTCGGGTCATGTCGACGGTCATGGCGTTCGGGATGAAGCACTTGTCGCACCGGGGTCTCGGTGTCCGGGGTGAAGATCTTGGCGTTCTCGGGCGAGTACTTGTCGCACATGTGGCCTTCGGGTTCTATGACGATGATCTTGTCGTATCGGTGTCGGGGACCCGAAATCCGTGAAGAGAGCCTTGTCGTCCTTGGGCGAAGAACATGTCCTCCCGTGGGTCCGTGTAGAAGTGAGCGATGATCCATGACGGAGGTCTCCGGGTGAGGCTTCATTTTTCCATGAAGGAGATCTTGGGGTTTTCTATGTCGACGACCTTGGGTACCATCTTGTTCGCCGGTGGCGAGCTTGGAAACTGCGTCAGGGCCTTCGCTTTCCACCACATACATTCCTCTACTCCAACATCATCGAGCCGATCTTGTCGACAAAGGGGAACTTGACGCTTTGTCAACCTTCTCCGTGCTTGGTTGTTGGACCCCGCACGACGTCGAGGAACTTGGCGACTTCAGAGGCCGGTCCGAGCATGCCCCAACCTGGTACTGGGGAGACCAAACAGGCGCATTCCTCGAGCTGGCCCTGAACAAGCAGACGCGCACGACACGGCCGCGCTGACGGGCGACTTCAGCAGCGGGCGGCGCACGGGCCGGCCGGGAGACGGCGCCGGAGGTCGAGCCGGAGGCGGACGCTCGCGCGCCCGAGCAGGACGACGCGGCCGAGGCAGAGGGAGACCGGCGGGGCGAGGGTCAGGGGGTCGGGGTCGCGGCAGCGGAGCGGTCTCCGGCGAGCGGGGCGGCCAATGCTGGGACCCTGCGGCGGCGCGCGCGGCGGTAGCCGGAGGGGAGGGAGGCGGCTCCGGCGAGGCGGACTGGTGGCGGGTATGCTCCGGCGGACGGGCGGCTCGGGTCGGAGGGCACCGGCGGGGGAAGGAGGCGGGCCGCAGGCGGGGGCAGACGCGGGCGGCGGGACCTGCAGAGCCGGCGGAGGATGACGGCCTCTGCAGGGTGTAACACCCTCAGAATCGGACCTATGCAAGTTTGAGCAAAATTCGCCAAACCCGCATAGAAACGATTCAAAGGTGCCCACCAGGCACTTTCGTGCGGGTGGAAAACGAAGTAATAACATTACACAACAGTCCTCGATGGAACCCACAGAACAGATATATATATAGCAGCGACTCAAGGAGCCAAGAATACAGATATAATATACAAAGATCCAAATCACCTCGAAACGATATAGCGTCCAGCTACGGACAAGATGCAAATGGGGCTAAGAGCCCTGAAGAATAACCAATGGCGTCCATAACCCTGCCCAGGCCAAGCCGGAAGGGTAACCCTGCTAACGACGTCGATCTCAAAACCTGCTTAACAAAAGGGGTGCCGACAAAAGGGCAAAGCAGAAAACAAAGAAGGAGCGTCAGTACTGAGGCCAGTACACGGCGAGGCTAGAATTCGGCGGTCCTCGCCTACATAGGTATGGTGGACTGAAGCGGCAGCGGCAGCATGCACTAAACAACCTATAGAGACTCGATACAACTGGCGGATTTCAGAGGGGGATAAGAATGACCTAATCGGATCCAACCTGAAGCTATCACCAAACAAACCCATCCTGGTGTTTCCCCCTCGAGACCAAACGAGGAAGTCAACCGAGGAACTCACACAGTTGGCAGTTTTATTTATTCAGTTATCGTTGCAGTAATTACTAGTCAGGTATAAATAATCATCCTGATAAAATAAGCCGTGGGCACTTTTAGTTAACCATTCCGTTGTAGTTGCAGCAATTACTAATCAGATACAGATAGTATGAGATAAACCCAAAACCCAGCAGTTGTTGGTACTTTTATTCAGCCATTCCGTTGTAGTTGCAATACTTACTAGTCAGATACATTTGTCACAAGCGACAACCAAACAAGCAATTGTGGGCAGTATTATTAGCCATTCCATTATAGTGAAGCTGATTACTAGTCATTATGAAGTCAAATTTATAGCAGTAAACTTTAGTTTTGCTTGTCTATGGTCGAGAAACTGTGCTCCAAGTCGTCCATAACCGCGGACACGGCTTTCAGAAAGTTTTACCCGGCCGGGGTGCACCAATAGCAACACACACTCGATCAACCTCGGAAAAACCAAATCAAAACCCAACGAGGTCTTCACGACAAAGCAATCACAAGATTCAGAAATGTTTCAGGGGGCCACCCCTTAAGTAGAACCCGCAACGGAGTAGGCAAGCTCCGAGACGGCCTCAAGGTACTGGGTAGACGGCTGTGAGCGACTGGGAACCCGAAACGGGGCTTGTCGACACCGCGTAAACGTGTCCCGATCCTAAACAGTACAGTGTGCAGTACTTCGCACAATCGTAAATAAAGCGGTAAAACATGGCATAAGTACAGGATCGTAAATAAAACCTCAAACTAGTTTGTGGCCCCAAGAAATAAGACGGAATCAAGCTCTGGCTGAGGGGGGTCCCATATACCTCCCGGATGTGGATAGCGCGATATATCAAGGAACAGGAATCAAGTACTCGGGGTCTTACGGGACACAAGTGGGCGTTCGGAAACCAAAAATTATCTATCACCCACCGATGCCTCTGCTTATTCAATTTTAGTTGTTAAACAGAAATTAAAGTGACGATAAGTAAAACTAGAATCATCTCCATCATCAACATGCGGCAATACATCAGCAACTGTGGCATATGACGACACACATCAGCACTTGAGCAAGCAACTACGACGCGCAAGTCCAACTATCTACCAAACAACAGGCAATAGGGTGTGTCCAAGGCAATATAGGGCTGCACGGTATATCACAGGTACGGAAACTAAAGCATCGCAACACAGATAGCAATAGATCAACAGGAGGGAATAAATACTATAAAAGTAAGATAGGTAGAAGGGGGGAGATGCTCGCCTGAAAACATTGTCGAGGGTTCAACCGAAGAACGGGGCGAAGCTCACATCAACTCAACGGCCTTATCCGCGAAGAAGCAAAACACTAGAAGGAACACCGGGTGCAATATTTAATACACGGCAGAAGATCGGCATGGTGCATGTATGATGCATGGCATGGCAAGGTGCGATGCAATTAGGTCAAGTTTAAGCGGAACCGGGGTCCCGACAATTGATTAGGTGGTTCATGTTGTTTAGATACCCCGCATTTTAAATGTTGTTTAGCAATGCAACAGGTGGAACCGGTTCGCTACACATGTTTAAATGAGGCCAATATAAGACTAGATTTGCCCGCATATGGGCCCCATATTTAATTATTAGGTGAATCGGCTTAAGGCCCCCAAACCACAGATATGCATGCGAGTATGACAATTAAATATGCAACAAGTTGTTATGTCATAAAATAGGGTTCGAGGAAAAAGGTCACACATCAGAGGGGGCTCGACGATCTTGGGGTTCCGGGGTTCGGGGTCGGTCTCGGGGGCCAGGGTTCGACGGGAGCGTTCTCGGACTCCGGGGTCGTTCTTGTCGCGTCCGGGGGTCTTTGGGGTACTTGGCGTTCTATGAAGCAGAGCTCCGGACCTTCTGCTCCGGGGGGGGAGGTTCTCGGCGTTCTCGATGAAGACCTTGGCGAGGTGATCTTGGGGGTGGTTCTTGGCGTGTCGCGTGTTTTCGGCCTTGCATCTCCGGTGGCGTTGCGAACCTTCGACCAACTCACGGCGTTGCATCTCCTGCCGGAACAGAGCCGACGGAAGCGGAAGGAGCGGGCCCGGGGATTGACGCTGGCTGCACGGGACGATGGCGTCAGGCCCACGGGCCGGCTCGGGCCCAGGCGCTTGAGGACGAGGCGGCGCGAGCTGGGCTCGAGGAGGCAACGGGGAGGCCGGCGGACGCGGGACGCGCTCGGGCCGGCTCGCGGTGGCGCAGGACGGGGGACGGCGGTGGCGGGGTCTGGCGGGAGCGGCTCGCGCGCGGCGCGGTCGAGCGGGCCGGCGGCGAGCTCGGAGGCGATGGGCGGCGTCCTGGGGAGGAGGCGGCCGGACCGGGCGCTGCGGTGGCCGCAGGCGGCGGTGGCCGCAGGCGACGGCGAGGTCGGAGGGGATGCGGGCGCGCGGCGGCGAGCTGCGAGGGGGACGGGGCGGGCGGCCGCGCCGGAGACGAGGGAGGCGGGGTAGCGGGGCGGCGCGGGGTGCTCTGGGGGTCGAGCCGGCGAGCGGCAGCACGGAGAGGGAGGGGCCGGAGCGGCCGGGGAAACTCGAGGCGGGGGCGGGCGGCGCTCTGCGAGCTCGAGGGGAAGAGGCCGGAGGTACGGCTCCCAGGCGGCGGTGAGGAGGCGCAGCGGCGCGGCGAGGGGGAGGAGGAGGCGCCGGCGGAGGTCCGGGTCTGGCCGGAGGCGGCAGCGGGGTCGCGGTCGAGGGAGGCGGGGCGTGCCCTGCGGGATGGGAGGCTGGACGGGGAAAGGGGAGAAGGAAGAACGTGGGAGGAGGGGGCTGAGCGGGTGGGACCCAGGGCGGGTCCCGCGGGGGCGGTGTTGACCGGGCAGGGAGGGAGGAGGGCTGCACGCGCGCTGGGAGGGGTGCGGTGAGCGGTTGGGGCAGGGAGTGGGTCCCGCGTGCAGCCAGGTGTGAGTGGGGTGGGTCTGGTGTGAGGGTGTGAGGGAGAGAGAGAAGAGAGAGAGGGGGCTGGGGAGGTGGCAAAGTCTGATTGGCTAGGGGGAAAGGGAAGGGTGATGTGGCAGCCTAGTATTGGAGGGGGTGATGTGGCCAGTTGGGTGTGGGTAGCTAATTGGGTGGGTTTAGGATTAGAAGGGCAGGCAGGTTTGGACCGATTTAAAAATCTGGGGCGGTCGTTCGGGTCGGTCGGCCCGTTCGACTGCTCCGGCCAAAATAAATATAAATTTTATTTGTTTTAAACGGGCCGTTGGCAAACAGATAGCGGCCAAAACAAAATATTCCGGGGACCCGGTTTTGGTGGTGGAATAAAGATGGGGCGTTTAGAAAACAACACGGGCTTTGCAAACATAATTTTGGCAACCAATGCATGATGATGACGATGCAATGCACAAATTCAACGCGATTTTCTAGTAGTGGTTTTGCGGGATGCTACACAGGGTCACGCGGCCGCGGATGGAGGTGGCGAGCGTCGGGCGCGGCGGTCGCGGCCGGGAGGAGGCGAGGGCGTCGTCGAGGTGGTCGGCGTCGGGGTCGTCGGTGCTTGGCGGGGGAGGCTGGCGGCGGACGGGGACGTGCGGGCCGGACGCGGCCGGCGGCAGGGCTGGCGGGACGCGGCCGGAGGCGCGCTGGGGCGAGGAGAGGCGCGACGGATGCGGCGTGCGGGGCCGCGGGCTCGGCCAGCGGGGGCGCCTGGGAAGGAAGCGGCGGTGGGCTCTGGGAGGCGGGAGACGCGGGGAGAGCAGAGGAGCGGGAGCTCGTGGGGGACGCGTCGGGTTGGGGAGGAGGAAGAGGCTGCGGGGACAGGTGCGCCAGGGGTGGGGCCCAGGGGAGGTGGGGTCGCGTCAGGGGGAAGGGGGTTGGACCGGTTCCTGTGTGGTGTTGGGGTGTGGGCAGGTGGCGGCTGGCGTGCGTGTGTGCGTGTGGTGTGTTGGGGAGAGAGAGGAGAGAGAGAGGAGGGGGTGATGTGGCATGGTGGGATTGGTAGAGGGGAGAGGCAGGGTGACGTGGCAGACTGTGATAGGTGGGAGTGATGTGGAGGCAAGGGTGGGTAGGAAGGTGGGTAGCTGTAGGATTTGTTGGGGTGTTCAGGTGGGCCGATTTGAAAAATGGGGGTGGTCGTTCGGGTCGATTCGGCCCGTTCGACTGCCCCCACTAAAAACAATTAAATATTTTGTTTGTTTTAAACGGGCCGTATGCAAACCGATAGCGGCCAAAATAATTAATCCGGAGAACCGGGCTTTGCGTTGGAATAAAGATGGGGCGTTTGGAAAACAAATCGGGCTTTGCGAAATAGTTTTATGCAAACAATGCATGATGATGACGATGCAATGCACAAAAACAACGCGATTTTCTAGTAGTGGTTTTGCGGGATGCCACAATTCGACACCACTAACAATGGATCTCGCCCTCGAGATCCGCCTCATGGTACCGGAAAGAAGGTCGGCGGTCTGATTCTCTCGCTTCGTGTAGATCCTCGCGACACCACTAACGAGGGTTCCTTCTTCATCTGGAAAACGGCGACACCACCAACAAAAGGGCCGTTGTTCCCGGTCATTCGGAGAACACCCCGGAGAACCAAAGGACGAAGGTAGAGATATCAGACGATAAGGCCACCTCTAACTTCCATGGACGGAGTAAAACTGCTGGATCCACTGATTCGACGTACAAGAGCGAATGATAAGAGCAGTGGTAGGGTAGCTACTCCATCCCGCACTCAAACCATTACTCTGCACACGAATAGGCGGATTATGCAACCAACTCTCGGAATTAGACTGAAGATCTCGACAAGCGAGGTTCGGAAACAAAGGAGGGATGCAGACTCTGCATCGGATCTGTCGTAGAGGATGTCGTCGCGTCGGAAAACACCAGGAGATACAACAGAAATCGTATGAAAGACACACTGATTAGGTTTCACGATGGTTCCATTGGCATGAACAACACATGCTCAAGGTATACTCCAACTTCACCAATGCTCGTCCTTCTCATATGTTTTTCAACGACACGGATATCCAGCAAGGAACACATATGGATAAAGAGCTCAAGAACAAAAGATTGGATGAAGGGTACAACAGACAAGTTGTAGATTGATGATCGTAGCACCTCCGTTACAAAAGGAAGAAAGCGAAACCCTGAAGGTACGACGGAAACCCAACCGCGAGAAATCCTGGACTCGAAGAGAGAGAAGAGAGCGGATTCAAAACACGTCGAGTTAAGAGGAGAATAGCAGAGGGTTAAGGAGTAAAATCAGACCTAATCAGAACTATCCAACCAATTTTCCGAAAATAGTTTTGACACTCTACTTCGGCCGTTAGCTAGGTTATCCTACAGGCTGGACTTGTGGGGTATCGCAACTGCTGAGCTCTGATACCACTCTGTAACACCCTCAGAATCGGACCTATGCAAGTTTGAGCAAAATCCGCCAAACCCGCATAGAAACGATTCAAAGGCGTCCACCAGGCACTTTCGTGCGGGTGGAAAACGAAGTAATAACATTACACAACAGTCCTCGATGGGACCCACAGAACAGATATATATATAACAGCGACTCAAAGAGTCAAGAATACAGATACACTATACAAAGATCCAAATCACCTTGAAAATGATAGAGCGTCCGACTACGGACAAGATGCAAATGGGGCTAAGAGCCCTGAAGAATAACCAATGGCGTCCATAACCCTGCCCAGGCCAAGCCGGAAGGGTAACCCTGCTAACGACGTCGATCCCAAAACCTGCTTAAACAAAAAGGGGTGCCGACAAAGGGCAAAGGAAAAAGAAGGAGCGTCAGTACTGGGGCCAGTACACGGCGAGGCTAGAATTCGGCGGTCCTCGCCTACATAGGTATGGTGGACTGAGCGGCAGCGGCAGCATGCACTAAACAACCTATAGAGACTCGATACAACTGGCGGCTATCAGAGAGGGGTGAGAAAGACCTATTCGGAACCAACCTGGTACTACCACCAATCAAACCCATCCTGGCGTTTCCCCCTCGACACCGATCGAGGAAGTCAACCGAGGAACTCACACAGTTGACAGTTTTATTTATTCGGTTATCGTTGCAGCAATTACTAGTCAGGTATAGATAATCATCCTGATAAAATAAGCAGTGGGCCATTTTAGTTAACCATACCGTTATAGTTGCAACAATTAATAATCAGATACAGATAGCATGAGATGACCCAAACCCAGCAGTTGTTGGTACTTTTATTTAGCCATTCCGTTGTGGTTGCAATACTTACTAGTCAAGTATAATGGTCGCAAGCGACGCTCCAAACAAGCAATTGTGGGCAGTATTAATTAGCCATTCCATTATAGTGAAGCTGATTACTAGTCATTATAAAGTCAAATTTATAGCGATTAACTTTAGTTATGCTTGTCTATGGTCGAGATACTGTGCTCCAAGTCGTCCATAACCGCGGACACGGCTTTCAGAAAGTTTTAACCCGGCCGGGGTGCACAAATAGCAACACACACACGATCAACCTCGGAAAAACCAAATCAAAACCCAACGAGGTCTTCACGACAGAGCAATCACAAGATTCAGAAATATTTCAGGGGGCCACCCCATTGAGTAGAACCGCAACGAAGTAAGCAAGCTCCGAGACGGACTCAAGGTTTGCGTCAATGGCTGTAAACGACTGGGAACCCGAAAGTGTGGCTGGGCTTGTCGATACCGCGAAAACATTCCGCTTACCTAAACAGTACAGTGTGCTCCTCGCACAAACGTAAATAAAGCAGTAGCATGGCATAAGTACAGGATCGTAAATAAAACCTCAAACTAGTTTGTGGCCCCAAGAAATAAGACGGAATCAAGCTCTGGCTAAGGGGGGCCCATACTCCCCATATGTGGATAGCGCGATATATCAAGGAACAGGTATCAAGTACTCGGGGTCCTACGGGACACAAGTGGGCGTTCGGAAACCAAATGTTTTCTATCACCCACCGATGCCTCTGCTTAATTCAATTTTAGTTGTTAAACAGGAATTAAAGTGAACGAAAGTAAAGCCATGATCATCTCCAACATCAACATGCGGCAATTCATCAACAACTGTGGCACTTGACAACACGCAACAGCACTAGAGCAAGCGACTACGACGCGCAAGTCCAACTATCTACCAAACATCAGGTAATAGGATGTGTCCAAGGCAATAAAGGGCTGCACGGTATATCACGGGTACGAAAACTAGAGCATCGCAACACAGATAGCAATAGATCAACAGGAGGGAATAAATACTATAAAAGTAAGATAGGTAGGAAGGGGGAGATGCTCGCCTGAAAAACATTGTCGAAGGGTTCATCCGAAGATCGGGTCGACTCTCGCATCAACTCAACGGCCTTATCCGAGAAGAAGCAAAGCACTAGAAGAAACACCGGATGCGCTATTTAATACTACGGCAAAAGATCGGGCATGATGCATGTATGATGTATGGCATGGCAAGATGCGATGCAATTAGGTCATATTAAGCGGAACCGGGGTCCCGACAATTAATTAGATGGTTCAAGTTGTTTAGCTACCCCACAATTTAATGTTGTATTAACATGGCAGGATAGTTACCGGTTCACTACACAAGTTTAAATGAGGACGATATGAGACTAGATTTGCCCGCATATGGGCCCCATATTTAATTAGAGGTGAATCGGCATAAGGCCCCCCAACCACATGACAAGTATGCATGCATGAACAATTAAGTATGCAACAGGTTTTACGTTTAACATTTATAAAAATAGGGGTTCGGATAAGGGTCACACATTAGGGTTCGGCAGCTCTTGGGGTTCCGGAGTCCGGGGTTCGGGGTTGGTCTCAGGGTTCAGGGTTCGACGGGATCGGTCTCGACGGGATCGTTCTCGGCTAGCGGGGTAGGTTTTGGCGCATCCGGGGTCTTCGGGTCATGTCGACGGTCATGGCGTTCGGGATGAAGCACTTGTCGCACCGGGGTCTCGGTGTCCGGGGTGAAGATCTTGGCGTTCTCGGGCGAGTACTTGTCGCACATGTGGCCTTCGGGTTCTATGACGATGATCTTGTCGTATCGGTGTCGGGGACCCGAAATCCGTGAAGAGAGCCTTGTCGTCCTTGGGCGAAGAACATGTCCTCCCGTGGGTCCGTGTAGAAGTGAGCGATGATCCATGACGGAGGTCTCCGGGTGCGGCTTCGTTTTTCCATGAAGGAGATCTTGGGGTTTTCTATGTCGACGACCTTGGGTACCATCTTGTTCGCCGGTGGCGAGCTTGGAAACTGCGTCAGGGCCTTCGCTTTCCACCACATACATTCCTCTACTCCAACATCATCGAGCCGATCTTGTCGACAAGGGGGAACTTGACGCTTTGTCAACCTTCTCCGTGCTTGGTTGTTGGACCCCGCACGACGTCGAGGAACTTGGCGACTTCAGAGGCCGGTCCGAGCATGCCCCAACCTGGTACTGGGGAGACCAAACAGGCGCATGCCTTGAGCTGGCCCTGAACAAGCAGACGCGCACGACACGGCCGCGCTGACGGGCGACTTCAGCAGCGGGCGGCGCACGGGTCGGCCGGGAGACGGCGCCGGAGGTCGAGCCGGAGGCGGACGCTCGCGCGCCCGAGCAGGACGACGCGGCCGAGGCAGAGGGAGACCGGCGGGGCGAGGGTCAGGGGGTCGGGGTCGCGGCAGCGGAGCGGTCTCCGGCGAGCGGGGCGGCCGGTGCTGGGACCCTGCGGCGGCGCGCGTGGCGGTAGCCGGAGGGGAGGGAGGCGGCTCCGGCGAGGCGGACTGGTGGCGGGTATGCTCCGGCGGACGGGCGGCTCGGGTCGGAGGGCACCGGCGGGGGAAGGAGGCGGGCCGCAGGCGGGGGCAGACGCGGGCGGCGGGACCTGCAGAGCCGGCGGAGGATGACGGCCTCTGCGGGGTCACGCGGCCGCGGACGGAGGTGGCGAGCGTCGGGCGCGGCGGTCGCGGCCGGGAGGAGGCGAGGGCGTCGTCGAGGTGGTCGGCGTCGGGGTCGTCGGTGCTTGGCGGGGGAGGCCGGCGGCGGACGGGGACGTGCGGGCCGGACGCGGCCGGCGGCAGGGCTGGCGGGACGCGGCCGGAGGCGCGCTGGGGCGAGGAGAGGCGCGACGGATGCGGCGTGCGGGGCCGCGGGCTCGGCCGGCGGGGGCGCCTGGGAAGGAAGCGGTGGTGGGCTCTGGGAGGCTGGAGACGCGGGGAGAGCAGAGGAGCGGGAGCTCGTGGGGGACGCGTCGGGTTGGGGAGGAGGAAGAGGCTGCGGGGACAGGTGCGCCAGGGGTGGGGCCCAGGGGAGGTGGGGTCGCGTCAGGGGGAAGGGGGTTGGACCGGTTCCTGTGTGGTGTTGGGGTGTGGGCAGGTGGCGGCTGGCGTGCGTGTGTGCGTGTGGTGTGTTGGGGAGAGAGAGGAGAGAGAGAGGAGGGGGTGATGTGGCATGGTGGGATTGGTAGAGGGGAGAGGCAGGGTGACGTGGCAGACTGTGATAGGTGGGAGTGATGTGGAGGCAAGGGTGGGTAGGAAGGTGGGTAGCTGTAGGATTTGTTGGGGTGTTCAGGTGGGCCGATTTGAAAAATGGGGGTGGTCGTTCGGGTCGATTCGGCCCGTTCGACTGCCCCCACTAAAAACAATTAAATATTTTGTTTGTTTTAAACGGGCCGTATGCAAACCGATAGCGGCCAAAATAATTAATCCGGAGAACCGGGCTTTGCGTTGGAATAAAGATGGGGCGTTTGGAAAACAAATCGGGCTTTGCGAAATAGTTTTATGCAAACAATGCATGATGATGACGATGCAATGCACAAAAACAACGCGATTTTCTAGTAGTGGTTTTGCGGGATGCCACAATTCGACACCACTAACAATGGATCTCGCCCTCGAGATCCGCCTCATGGTACCGGAAAGAAGGTCGGCGGTCTGATTCTCTCGCTTCGTGTAGATCCTCGCGACACCACTAACGAGGGTTCCTTCTTCATCTGGAAAACGGCGACACCACCAACAAAAGGGCCGTTGTTCCCGGTCGTCGAGAGAACACCCCGGAGAACCAAAGGACGAAGGTAGAGATATCAGACGATAAGGCCACCTCTAACTTCCATGGACGGAGTAAAACTGCTGGATCCACTGATTCGACGTACAAGAGCGAATGATAAGAGCAGTGGTAGGGTAGCTACTCCATCCCGCACTCAAACCATTACTCTGCACACGAATAGGCGGATTATGCAACCAACTCTCGGAATTAGACTGAAGATCTCGACAAGCGAGGTTCGGAAACAAAGGAGGGATGCAGACTCTGCATCGGATCTGTCGTAGAGGATGTCGTCGCGTCGGAAAACACTGGGAGATACAACAGAAATCGTATGAAAGACACACTGATTAGGTTTCACGATGGTTCCATTGGCATGAACAACACATGCTCAAGGTATACTCCAACTTCACCAATGCTCCTCCTTCTCATATGTTTTTCAACGACACGGATATCCAGCAAGGAACACATATGGATAAAGAGCTCAAGAACAAAAGATTGGATGAAGGGTACAACAGAAAAGTTGTAGATTGATGATCGTAGCACCTCCGTTACAAAAGGAAGAAAGCGAAACCCTGAAGGTACGACGGAAACCCAACCGCGAGAAATCCTGGACTCGAAGAGAGAGAAGAGAGCGAATTCAAAACACGTCGAGTTAAGAGGAGAATAGCAGAGGGTTAAGGAGTAAAATCAGACCTAATCAGAACTATCCAACCGATTTTTCGAAAATAGTTTTGACACTCTACTTCGGCCGTTAGCTAGGTTATCCTACAGGCTGGACTTGTGGGGTATCGCAACTGCTGAGCTCTGATACCACTCTGTAACACCCTCAGAATCGGACCTATGCAAGTTTGAGCAAAATCCGCCAAACCCGCATAGAAACGATTCAAAGGTGCCCACCAGGCACTTTCGTGCGGGTGGAAAACGAAGTAATAACATTACACAACAGTCCTCGATGGGACCCACAGAACAGATATATATAACAGCGACTCAAAGAGTCAAGAATACAGATATACTATACAAAGATCCAAATCACCTTGAAAATGATAGAGCGTCCGACTACGGACAGGATGAAAATGGGGCTAAGAGCCCTGAAGAATAACCAATGGCGTCCATAACCCTGCCCAGGCCAAGCCGGAAGGGTAACCCTGCTAACGACGTCGATCCCAAAACCTGCTTAAACAAAAAGGGGTGCCGACAAAGGGCAAAGGAAAAAGAAGGAGCGTCAGTACTGGGGCCAGTACACGGCGAGGCTAGAATTCGGCGGTCCTCGCCTACATAGGTATGGTGGACTGAGCGGCAGCGGCAGCATGCACTAAACAACCTATAGAGACTCGATACAACTGGCGGCTATCAGAGAGGGGTGAGAAAGACCTATTCGGAACCAACCTGGTACTACCACCAATCAAACCCATCCTGGCGTTTCCCCCTCGACACCGATCGAGGAAGTCAACCGAGGAACTCACACAGTTGACAGTTTTATTTATTCGGTTATCGTTGCAGCAATTACTAGTAAGGTATAGATAATCATCCTGATAAAATAAGCAGTGGGCCATTTTTAGTTAACCATACCGTTATAGTTGCAACAATTAATAATCAGATACAGATAGCATGAGATGACCCAAAACCCAGCAGTTGTTGGTACTTTTATTTAGCCATTCCGTTGTGGTTGCAATACTTACTAGTCAAGTATAATGGTTGCAAGCGACGCTCCAAACAAGCAATTGTGGGCAGTATTAATTAGCCATTCCATTATAGTGAAGCTGATTACTAGTCATTATAAAGTCAAATTTATAGCGATTAACTTTAGTTATGCTTGTCTATGGTCGAGATACTGTGCTCCAAGTCGTCCATAACCGCGGACACGGCTTTCAGAAAGTTTTAACCCGGCCGGGGTGCACAAATAGCAACACACACACGATCAACCTCGGAAAAACCAAATCAAAACCCAACGAGGTCTTCACGACAGAGCAATCACAAGATTCAGAAATATTTCAGGGGGCCACCCCATTGAGTAGAACCGCAACGAAGTAAGCAAGCTCCGAGACGGACTCAAGGTTTGCGTCAATGGCTGTAAACGACTGGGAACCCGAAAGTGTGGCTGGGCTTGTCGATACCGTGAAAACATTCCGCTTACCTAAACAGTACAGTGTGCTCCTCGCACAAACGTAAATAAAGCAGTAGCATGGCATAAGTACAGGATCGTAAATAAAACCTCAAACTAGTTTGTGGCCCCAAGAAATAAGACGGAATCAAGCTCTGGCTAAGGGGGGCCCATACTCCCCATATGTGGATAGCGCGATATATCAAGGAACAGGTATCAAGTACTCGGGGTCCTACGGGACACAAGTGGGCGTTCGGAAACCAAATGTTTTCTATCACCCACCGATGCCTCTGCTTAATTCAATTTTAGTTGTTAAACAGGAATTAAAGTGAACGAAAGTAAAGCCATGATCATCTCCAACATCAACATGCGGCAATTCATCAACAACTGTGGCACTTGACAACACGCAACAGCACTAGAGCAAGCGACTACGACGCGCAAGTCCAACTATCTACCAAACATCAGGTAATAGGATGTGTCCAAGGCAATAAAGGGCTGCACGGTATATCACGGGTACGAAAACTAGAGCATCGCAACACAGATAGCAATAGATCAACAGGAGGGAATAAATACTATAAAAGTAAGATAGGTAGAAAGGGGGAGATGCTCGCCTGAAAAACATTGTCGAAGGGTTCATCCGAAGATCGGGTCGACTCTCGCATCAACTCAACGGCCTTATCCGAGAAGAAGCAAAGCACTAGAAGAAACACCGGATGCGCTATTTAATACTACGGCAAAAGATCGGGCATGATGCATGTATGATGTATGGCATGGCAAGATGCGATGCAATTAGGTCATATTAAGCGGAACCGGGGTCCCGACAATTAATTAGATGGTTCAAGTTGTTTAGCTACCCCACAATTTAATGTTGTATTAACATGGCAGGATAGTTACCGGTTCACTACACAAGTTTAAATGAGGACGATATGAGACTAGATTTGCCCGCATATGGGCCCCATATTTAATTAGAGGTGAATCGGCATAAGGCCCCCCAACCACATGACAAGTATGCATGCATGAACAATTAAGTATGCAACAGGTTTTACGTTTAACATTTATAAAAATAGGGGTTCGGATAAGGGTCACACATTAGGGTTCGGCAGCTCTTGGGGTTCCGGAGTCCGGGGTTCGGGGTTGGTCTCAGGGTTCAGGGTTCGACGGGATCGGTCTCGACGGGATCGTTCTCGGCTAGCGGGGTAGGTTTTGGCGCATCCGGGGTCTTCGGGTCATGTCGACGGTCATGGCGTTCGGGATGAAGCACTTGTCGCACCGGGGTCTCGGTGTCCGGGGTGAAGATCTTGGCGTTCTCGGGCGAGTACTTGTCGCACATGTGGCCTTCGGGTTCTATGACGATGATCTTGTCGTATCGGTGTCGGGGACCCGAAATCCGTGAAGAGAGCCTTGTCGTCCTTGGGCGAAGAACATGTCCTCCCGTGGGTCCGTGTAGAAGTGAGCGATGATCCATGACGGAGGTCTCCGGGTGCGGCTTCGTTTTTCCATGAAGGAGATCTTGGGGTTTTCTATGTCGACGACCTTGGGTACCATCTTGTTCGCCGGTGGCGAGCTTGGAAACTGCGTCAGGGCCTTCGCTTTCCACCACATACATTCCTCTACTCCAACATCAACGAGCCGATCTTGTCGACAAGGGGGAAATTGACGCTTTGTCAACCTTCTCCGTGCTTGGTTGTTGGACCCCGCACGACGTTGAGGAACTTGGCGACTTCAGAGGCCGGTCCGAGCATGCCCCAACCTGGTACTGGGGAGACCAAACAGGCGCATGCCTCGAGCTGGCCCTGAACAAGCAGACGCGCACGACACGGCCGCGCTGACGGGCGACTTCAGCAGCGGGCGGCGCACGGGCCGGCCGGGAGACGGCGCTGGAGGTCGAGCCGGAGGCGGACGCTCGCGCGCCCGAGCAGGACGACGCGACCGAGGCAGAGGGAGACCGGCGGGTCGAGGGTCAGGGGGTCGGGGTCGCGGCAGCGGAGCGGTCTCCGGCGAGCGGGGCGGCTGGTGCTGGGACCCTGCGGCGGCGCGCGCGGCGGTAGCCGGAGGGGAGGGAGGCGGCTCCGGCGAGGCGGACTGGTGGCGGGTAGGCTCCGGCGGACGGGCGGCTCGGGTCGGAGGGCACCGGCGGGGGAAGGAGGCGGGCCGCAGGCGGGGGCAGACGCGGGCGGCGGGACCTGCAGAGCCGGCGGAGGATGACGGCCTCTGCGGGGTCACGCGGCCGCGAACGGAGGTGGCGAGCGTCGGGCGCGGCGGTCGCGGCCGGGAGGAGGCGAGGGCGTCGTCGAGGTGGTCGGCGTCGGGGTCGTCGGTGCTTGGCGGGGGAGGCCGGCGGTGGACGGGGACGTGCGGGCCGGACGCGGCCGGCGGCAGGGCTGGCGGGACGCGGCCGGAGGCGCGCTGGGGCGAGGAGAGGCGCGACGGATGCGGCGTGCGGGGCCGCGGGCTCGGCCGGCGGGGGCGCCTGGGAAGGAAGCGGCGGTGGGCTCTGGGAGGCGGGAGACGCGGGGAGAGCAGAGGAGCGGGAGCTCGTGGGGGACGCGTCGGGTTGGGGAGGAGGAAGAGGCTGCGGGGACAGGTGCGCCAGGGGTGGGGCCCAGGGGAGGTGGGGTCGCGTCAGGGGGAAGGGGGTTGGACCGGTTCCTGTGTGGTGTTGGGGTGTGGGCAGGTGGCGGCTGGCGTGCGTGTGTGCATGTGGTGTGTTGGGGAGAGAGAGGAGAGAGAGAGGAGGGGGTGATGTGGCATGGTGGGATTGGTAGAGGGGAGAGGCAGGGTGACGTGGCAGACTGTGATAGGTGGGAGTGATGTGGAGGCAAGGGTGGGTAGCTGTAGGATTTGTTGGGGTGTTCAGGTGGGCCGATTTGAAAAATGGGGGTGGTCGTTCGGGTCGATTCGGCCCGTTCGACTGCCCCCACTAAAAACAATTAAATATTTTGTTTGTTTTAAACGGGCCGTATGCAAACCGATAGCGGCCAAAATAATTAATCCGGAGAACCGGGCTTTGCGTTTGAATAAAGATGGGGCGTTTGGAAAACAAATCGGGCTTTGCGAAATAGTTTTATGCAAACAATGCATGATGATGACGATGCAATGCACAAAAACAACGCGATTTTCTAGTAGTGGTTTTGCGGGATGCCACACATTAAAGACCCTCTGGATTGTTGCAACCATTGCAGATTCTAGAATGGAAATGGGATTCTGTTGGAATGGACGTTATCACCGGATTGCCTACTTCTAGTAGGGGAAATGACTCTATCTGGGTCATAGTGGACAGATTGTCCAAAGTCGCCCATTTCTTACCAGTCAAGACCACATATCAGAGTTCGAAGCTAGCAGAGTTATACATCGCTAGAATCGCCAGTTTGCATGGAGTCCCCAAGAACATCGTATTGGATCGAGGAACTCAGTTTACCTCGAGATTCTGGAAGAAAGTTCAAGAAGGTTTAGGAACCCGCCTAGATTTTAGCACCGCGTATCACCCTCAGACCCACGGACAAACAGAGCGAGTAAATCAAATACTCGAAGATATGCTGAGAACCTATGTGTTAGAATATGGATCTAAGTGGGAAGACGGTCTGCCGTTTGTAGAATTTTCATACAACAACAATTATCAAGCTAGTTTGCAAATGGCCCCATTCGAATTCATGTACGGAAGAAAGTGTCGCACCCCTTTGAATTGGTCGGAAGTAGGAGAGAGTCAGATTTTCGGACCTGACATCCTATGAGAAGCAGAAGAGAAGGTTCACAAGATTCGTGAGCACCTCAAGACAGCCCAGTCAAGACAGAAGAGTTACGCCGACAAGAGACGTCGAGACCTTGCCTTCAACATAGGAGATTTTGTGTATCTGAAAGTGTCGCCATTGAAAGGAATGCAGCGTTTCCAGCTGAAAGGAAAGTTAGCCCCCAGATATATTGGACCCTTCAAGATTTTGAACCGTCGAGGAGAAGTGTCGTATCAATTGGAACTGCCCGAAGAGATGTCCGCCGTGCACAATGTGTTCCATATCTCATTACTTCGCAAGTGCCTCGAAGTCCCGGAGAAGACCGAAGTATTCAAGAATATCGATCACCGGACCATAGAAATCAACGATGACCTGACCTATCCCGAAGTACCCATCCGTATTTTGGAAGAAGCCATCAGAACTACCAGAACCCGAAGCATCAAGTTTCTCAAGATTCAGTGGAGCAACCACACAGAACAGGAAGCTACCTGGGAGCGCGAATATCACATCAGGACGGAGTTTCCCGATCTCTTCAAATCATAGGTAATCTTTTTCGTCCTTTTTCAAATCTCGGGATGAAATTTTGTTTAAGGGGGGAAGGTTTGTAACATCCCAAAAATGTTAAACTATAATCATCAAACTCTAATCATCAAAATTAGGGTTAACAAAAACTTTTCCAATTAAAAATATGAAAGCATTCATATGTGTATGCATTACAATTTGGATTCTTTGAATTGCCATGATTATGTATTTCTTTGCTTGTAAAATGATTCTTAGGTGAAATAAACATCATCTAAACAATCCCCACCCGTTTCCCAAAGACAAACAAACCAAAACAAACAAATTAAGTGAATGGTCACTTTGGCCAAATTAACTCCCATGCCTACTTTGGCTATCTCTAACTTTCAGAACTTAAACGAAACTTGGTTGGATCTTTTCACCCCTTGATAGTACTCATAACAAGGTACCAAGGACCACTTTGTGATCATCCAAAAACATTTAAATGCATAGTTTAAATGACAGTTTAAAATTGAATCTATTTCATATGGGAAGAATCCACTTTTTCAAAAACCACTCAAACAAGCTCAATTTTCAAAACCCAAGCATCCACAGCATCACCAGCACATGCCTAGCACTCCCACCAAAAATCTTTTCAAAATTAAAAACTTAAGTTCTTGCGGCCATTTCATCAAACAGCTTGCAGATACAAATCAAACTGGCCAAACTTCACTGTTTTGAGCAGTAATTTGGCTAAGCAACGTTCACCATTGATCACCCTTGTCTCCCCCAGTGCCAACCAGTGCTTTGACCACCCCTAGCCCCTACCCCTTGCACCATACCATGCCAACCCGAGCACCCCCTTGTCAGCCGACCATGGCAAGCTAGGAGTAGCGTTCGCCGCGCCTACCCACCATGTCCAGGAGGCAGCCCACCGTCCACCGCCACCCCCTATCCAGCGCTCGAACCCTTCCAGCCACTGGACCACACACCCACGCCATGCCAAGCTTCTCTGAGCGCATGCCGAGAGCGCGCCACCCTCGACACACGCCCACAGACCGCGCGCCGCCCTCACCGCGTGCACGCGTGATCACCACCGCCCCAGCAACCCCGCAGACATCCCCGTTCGCCGCCCCATGCCTCACAGCCACCGCTCGCCGTCGAAGACGCCGCCTCTGCCGCGGAGAGCACCGCGCGTTCTCGACCGTTTGCCACCGCCTTACACGCGCATTAAATCCCTAGAGCATCGCCAGGAGACCACCGATCGAATGCCACCCTCGGCCATGCCTCTAGCAGCCCGTAGCCGTGTCACGACCGTCGCCTGCCCATCCCGTTCGGTCTCGCCGTCGGGCCTATAAAAGGAGGCCACCCCCAGCCGATTGAAGCACACCATCTCACTCCCCTCACCTCACTGAACGTTCCACCTCTTAGGCGGAGCAAGGCGAGCAGCACATCGCCGGAATTGCGCTAGAGCTCGCCGCTGCAGAGGAGAAGAGGAGCCGTCGATTTCGTCCACCCCAGGAGCTGCTGCGACCACCCCTGAGTTCGCCGTCGTCGACTTCGTCGTTCGCCCGCATCGCCGACCTTCGCCTGAGACCGGTGAGCCTCCCGCGACCCCCACTAAGCCTCTAGGGTTCGAACTCGCCGGTGACTAGTTCATTGTCAACGACGACCCTCAGCCGTCGATCTTCATTCTAATCCAACACACCACATCGCCTCTTACCGCTTCGCGTGTTAAAGAGTCGCTGACCAGTAGACCCGCCCTGTCAGTCGCGCCCCGCACCGCGGAGTGACACTGGGCCGGCCCGTTAACCTTTCCCGCGCAGCCCACTAGTTTGAATTTAGATTTTTCTATTTAGATTCAAACTTAGTTCTATACCTAGTTTCCAAAATCAACCCAGCTCGATTCAGTGAACCAAATTTAATGAAAAAAAATTGTTAGAAAGATATTGAAATGCTTTATCCAAGCCCGTTGGATTCAAATTATTTGAATCTATATATCAACCTTGGTAAAAATAACAAGGCAGAAGCTTTTCTGAATTCAAACATTTTTCAAATTTAAACTATAATAGATTTTGAGTTGATTCCAACTCTCCAAAATCACATTTGATCATACCTTTAAGAATATATAAAAACATATGGGTTTACTTACAAAAATAATGTTCAAGTAATAAAAGAATGCCACATAGGCATTTCTACTCACTTCATTTTATTTAAAATAAAAGGTTAAATCTTATTAAATTGTGACACAACTTTAAATCACATTCCCATGTACTGAAATATGTGGTGATGACATGTGTCCACATGATCCCATGTTTGGTTTGGAGAATATTAAATCTTAAGTAGTTTTTCAATTAGTAGAATTTACTTTTCTTAAAATAAATAAATAATGCAAGTGCTTTAAATCTTGAATGTTAGTGATGATGCTAGATCATCTATAGAACCCTTGTGTGTGATAATTGAAAGTAGTTAAGTATTGTTTCGTGATTGTGTATCTCGTATTTATTCATAGACGCTAGTACCGACCAAGGATACGAGGAGGAAGGAGGATACTACGAGGAAGAAGCCGAGGAGAACTTCAACCACTGCTCTGCACAAGGCAAGCCTAATACCACTGCTTGATTGAGCAAGCTAACACTTGCAAGATACTCTACTTATGCAATCCTATACTGATACTGATGCAAGCAAATACTTGCTTGTTACCATGACCACTAGATGCCTTAAGCATATGTGATCATATCCACTTGATACCCCCTCCTAGTTTTACTTGCAAGCTTCTACTTTATTTCTTTATCAAAGCTTTTACTTAGAGTCTACTTGAGAGTAAATTGTAGATACTAGAAATAAAATTGAAGGTTGCATAAAGAGCATAAAATTTGGCCTAAGCTAGATAATCTTGATGTCATCCTAAGGCATGAGATTGAACTTAGTTAAACTACACTAGTTTACCACCCCTCATTAGTACTTACTCCCATTTGTAGATTCTAGTGCTAAGCATAAAACTTGATCAACTTTAGATGGGAATACTTTGTGGAAAAATGGTTATGAAAACCTTGGAATGATGGATCATTCTATTGAGATGTTTTGACATGTGTTTCCGAACACCAGCTGCTTTTGGTGATAAAAATGTTGAGGCATGAGCCTTAGCCCTTTATAAAACTGATGGTTGTCTGGATGCGATACCATTCCAATGTTACCGTACAACCACAATACCCGAAAATTGGGTAGGGCTTGACTGGAAACTTATATACCTAAGTATTGGTTCCCTCACGGCCAAGGTCTGAGCTGAGGCTACCTTGTGAAGATTGTCCACCTGTGCAGTACCCAAGATGACAGTTGGTCGTGGTTGGGAGGCCAAACTCACAGGAGAGGTGCTTATACTAGGGCGTGTAATTGAAAGGCTAGGATTGATTATCCGCATACTGAGTATGGTGAATTCAGGATTTGTTCCTGACGGATGTATCGAATGTTGTGGTGAAAGTATACAATCTCTACAGAGTGTCAAACTATTCGAATAGCCGCGTCCGCGGTTATGGACAGTTGGAGTGGCCATACTGTTCCCCCATCAGATGTTTCCAAATGACTTGTGAAATGAATTGAGAATTTTGACTTGACCACAACAGAGTTGTGATATGACAATACAAGTTCCCACTTAGGTGTTACAAAATTTCAACTAGCTTTTCTTGCTTCTGAACTTAGTAGAGGTAAATCTGGCTTTTTGCAAAAGAACCATAGAGCTTAGTGTCCTATTACAAAAACCCCCTTCACTTGTTAGTATTAGTTTGCGAGTACTTAGTGTCCTACGCTACCGTTATTATTACGTATTCCGCTTCTTGAGTTGTATTAAGAACTGGATCATGAGATCCTTATTTGTGTAATACCTTATGTATGGTATGTAATGGATGATGTACTGTGGTATCCAATTCTGTTATGTCTCGCAAAAATGGTATTCCTAGGATTGCGATGTATGGCATAACAGGCATCTGGGATTAAAAATCCGGGTGTTCACACTACCTGATCAACGCTTAGACACCAGAAAAGAACAAGGCAAGCAAGGCCGGAGATGAATCAAAAAGACCATGGAACATAGCCTTACTTCGTCCGTTCTACACTTAGAAGCCCTGTGTTGCATCTTGTGACGTGATGCACCAAATCAGTGTATCAAACATGTATCAAAAGTGACTCGGGGACTGCCCCATGTTATTCCTCATTTTGAGCTATGTATCAAACTTCGGCAACCCGAGAAGTGACTCAGGGACTGACTCATGTTATTCTTCATTTTTAGCTATGTATCAAACTTCGGCAACCCGAGCAATGACTCGGAAATTGCCCCCAATTGATTATCATTTTCTAACTATGTATGAAAGTTTGGCGACCCGAGCAGTAACTCGGGGACTGCCTCATATTGTTTGTTATTTGTCACGCATGTATGAAACTTCGGCAACCCGATCAATAACTCGGGAACTGCCTCATATTATCCGTTATCTTTTGGTGAAAGTTTGGTGAACTCAAGCAGTAACTCGGGGACTACCCCGTACTGTTTGTCCATTTGGATATAGATGGAACCTCGAGAGACCAAAAAATAACTCGGGGACTGCCCCGACTAATATGTCATCAAGCTCAGATGCAATACAAACTTGCCTCGACAACCGGAGAAATAACGCGGAGGAAACAACCAACAATTTGTACTATCGTAGTCACACGAATGACAACATCAGCAATTCGAGGTATAACGAGGAAAGTACCATATCTATACCGTTTGACCCACAGATACCTCGGGAAAGGTAGTAAGTTCATCAGTTTAAAAGATGTATGGTCTTAGAACTCATAGTCCTTGAAGGAGAAATTGCAAAACCGATAGTTTTACAACTAAAAATAGATAAGAAGCACAAGATGGATGCCCAACGAAAATCAGACATATGAAAAATATGATCCAGATTTACAAAGTTAAAGTTTGGCAAAGCAGAGATACGATTCACATAAACTCAATTAGGTAGAGTAACAACAATTACCAGGGAATCAGAGGCAAAACGGTTCACATTGTACCAAAAGGCGGATAATTGTTTCAAAGACAGCATACACCCGGCATACCGGGGACTTAAATATATAAGAGTTGTTGAACCTAAACATCGGCAGAGGCCGAACCACCCATGGGAGAGACAGTAATAGCACCAGGAGTCTCGGACATGGGTGCCTCGAACGTAGTCGGGATGACCTCGGTATCCTTCAAAGGTGTATCCTTAAAAACTGGGCGCTCCGAGGTTGTTTGGGCCTCTGTAGAAGTTACCTCGGCATCGACGAAGGCCGTGGTAACACCTGGGGCAAGCTCTGGTTGCTGGGAGACATCCCCTTGGGCTCGAGAAGTTTCAGTTCCTTTGGAGGAGGATCGAGCATCGCCATCCCCGTCTGAGATGTCATTGGAATCGTCAGCACTATCAGAGCCATCCTTCGATTCATCTTGGTCAGGCGAATCACCACCGGATTCATCCTCAGCCTCGTCATCATCGGTCGGGTTAGGAAGAAAACTCGGCCCCTTGATCCAATGATGAACGTCAGCATACTCGATAAGATGGAAGGCACGGGCTTGACAACGAGCATTGAACTCTGTATTCTCAACCCAAGGAGAGCCAGTGCGCAAGTTCATCAGAATATCGAGGGAGAGGTCCTCATACCATGACAAAACAGCTGTAAGCTTCATATCAGCACCAACCCCTCCAGCAGATTCCCTCCAGAGATTAAGTTGAGTATGAGATTCCATCAGTCTCGCCACAAGCACTCCTACCTCATCAATATCCGGTTCATTCGGCCAGAGAACATGGTAGGCTCGAATAGCTGCTTGCACCAGATCTTTTCCCATAATCTTCATTGGCCCAATAGCAGCACCAACGGCAATCAGGAAATCTTCCATGGAATATTCTTGATTCGGAGCAACGGGAACACCTCGGCGCTCGCGAGCAGAAATCACAGCCTTGGAGCTCACATGTTTAGCTTCTGGTAAATGATCTACACGAAAGGACGTCATATAAGTTAAGATGAGCAAGGGAAAAGAATAACTCGACGAGAGACAAAAACTTACGATGGATGTAACTAAATATTTTCTGGAGATCCCGGGACCAGTCGGTCCTACTCTTCTCAAAACGAGTGATTTCCTCGCTCATCGCCTGGTTCTTTAATTTGGCAGCTTCAAGAATGTGCTTGCCCTTCTGAAGCTGCAGACTTAGTCGGTTCTTTTCCTCAGAGAAATCTTGATCAACCTTCTCTAACTCAGACTTCTGGGAGAGCTAAAGAGATTCAACCTCAGCGCGTAACAGGGTTATCTCGTCATCCTTTTCCTTGAGTTGTGCCGAATGAGCGGCAACTTGTTCTAAAAAATGCAGCATCATATCAGGCATAGATATGCATTCTTGATGCGACGCTGCAAGTGTTCGTAACTCGGCTATACCAAAGCCGGGAGGTCGTAGGATACCCAAGATTTACCTCGAACAAAAATTTGACAAATTAAAAGGCAAAAGGGGTGACTAACCTTCAAGAGCACCAACTTTCTTGGTAAGACGGGTATTCAGATTGTTGACACTAGCTGCATAACAACAAGATACAAGTTGGTACAATAACCAAATCTTTCACAAGGGTAAGATAAACTAAACGAACCAGATAGTTTACTCGTTTTCTTCATGACAGGGACAACTTGCTCAAACTTATCTTGAAGTTTCTTGTGCGCAAAGAGCAACCTTTGAAATTAGGCTGTCCGCCGATCATGGTCAACCTGAAGATGACAACAAGTTACACAAAGTAAAACAGATCCGAATCAAGTAAAACTTGACTCGGATCTAGATGGATGGATATTCAAAAGTAAAACAGATCCGAATCAAGTAAAACTTGACTCGGATCTAGATGGCTGGATATTCAAAAGTAAGACAGATCAGAATCAAATAAAACTTGACTCGGATCTAGATGGCTGGATATTCAAAAGTAAAACAGATCCGAATCAAGTAAAACTTGACTCGAATATAGATGGCTGGATATTCAAAAGTAAAACAGATCCGAATCAAGTAAAACTTGACTCGGATCTAGATGGCTAGATATTCAAAAGTAAAACAGATCCGAATCAAGTAAAACAGATCCGAATCAAGTAAAACTTGACTCAGACCTATATGGCTGGATATTCAAAACTAAAACAAATCCGAATCAAGTAAAAATTGACTCGGACCTAGATGGCTGGATATTCAAAACTAAGACAGATCCGAATCACGTAAAACTTAACTCAAATCTGGATGGCTGGATATTCCAGACCACCGTTAATCCGAATCACGAAGAAAATTGAAGTTGAAGCTTACAAACGAATAACGAATAACGAATCATCTGGTTGCAAGCTTCGGGGACTAGTATGTGTATGGTATCATATGAATAATAGAAGAAATATCAGCGGAGGCGCTTACCTCGTTCATCTTATCACTTTCAAGGACAATCTTAGCAGCCATATGCAAGCGAACGCTAATGTCGGGAAGTTGGAATGGTTAGCTACTCGGATTGCCTTCAAGTTGATCGTCGGCATTCCAGTTATTGGAATACTCCACCAGTGAGCCGAGGCTGTTCCCACTCTCAGTACGTGTCAACACCTTACCTCGGGCCTATTGCGTAACTGCCACCGCTGATGGGGATGTGCCTACCGGGGTATACCCAGCAGGACGTTTCCGAGTGGCCCAAGAACTGGCGAGTGGGCCTGCAAGACGGCGACTGGATTGAAGCCCGGCGAGGAACCAAGCGACTGGAAGCTGACGGCCCAGGCGAGTAGATAGGCCCAGTCGGATTAGGTTAAACGAGTACCGAAGCTTTAACTGAATCGGTTGAGATATGTAAACCCTAGGGGAGGTGAGCCTATATAAACCTCCCTGTAGGGCGAGTAGAGATACGTTCCATCATACACCCAAGCGACTCGCTGGCTAGCCGCCGAGCTCTCCCATTGTACCACCTTCGTAATACAACCTAGCAGGAGTAGGTCTTTACCCTCCGGGGGGCCGAACCTGGGTAAAACCCTGTGTCTTTGCCCTCATCTCGCACCGCAGATGGCTGGCCGCCCTTGCCCCTCGTTCTACTACTCGCTGTCGATTGCAGCATCTGCCGTGACAATTCCCACGACAGCCGCCGCCGGACTCTTATGAAGAATAAGCTGAGTGTCGGCAGCAAGGGCCACACCAGGTTTAGCGGTGGAAGCTCCCTTAAGAAGTATATCAGCAATGCTGGGCTGAGAAGAGCTTGTTGACCCTTTCTGAGATGGAATGGATTTAGTGACAACAACTTTCTTGCTCTTGGTAGAAACTTCGGCAGGGGCAACAACTTCAGCACTAGGGGCCACATCCTGGGCCGCAGGAGAAATAACAGTCTCCAAAGGGGCCGAGGTAGTGGTATCCTCGGTGGGAATTGGAGCAGGAACTAGAACGGCGGTGGTCGAAGGGTCATTGGGTGAAACCTAGGGAGTTTTGAGAGGGATAGCAGGGTCGGTAGGGAGATCTGGCACTGGGGCATCATTGGAGATAACGGGGGGAGCAGTGGGCTCATCTCGAGGAGGAGATGCATTAGTTGGCGCTGGAGGAGAATCAACACGAGGGGGACTGGGAACCTGAATATACTCAGGAGGCGGGGGAGAAGACGACCGACTAGTATCAGATGTCATACTCAGACCGCTTGTCTTTGCGGAAAGAGGAGCTCTGAAAGAAAGTAGAAGTTGGTTCAGAAACAGAAAGAGAGAAACAAGAAATACAATGAAAATATAAGGGGAAACTTACCCAGTAACCCCAGGCTTGGTTTTATGCCTCAGAATGTGCTGAGCAGATTTCTTAATTTGCTTCTTGGGGGCAGCACCGGAAGGATCCGTCGAAGCGGTGCGCTTCTTTGAAGTGACAGGATCTTTGGAAGCGAGAGGCTCGACGTCGTGCACCTGGACAGCTTGATTAGCTGGGAAAGAAGGAGCCGGAAATGCATAAGAGATAGGCACCACGACAACTACCTCAAGAATTTGGACGTCGTCCGAATCACCTTCATCAGCACGGGCCGAGGTATTGCTCCGGGTACGAACAGGAGCAGCATCCGACTTAGGAACGAATTCCTCCGGATCAGGTTCTCCGTTGTCTGGGGTATTGCGGTCAGCAGGCCAAGGAAGAGCCAAAACCTCGGCATCTTCTGCGGTCTGCTCAAGAAACCTCTGCGAGAAAAGTGGAAAAGGGTTAGCGGAGATAAAGGGAAAATAACTCGGGTCGAGCCACATAGGTTCAATTTACCTGAGGAGGAGGATTCTCGCGGGAGAATGGCTTCATTCCCCACTCCCATTCCTCGGGCATCTCAGTCTTGAAAATATCCCGGACACGTTTGTAAATCTGATAGTCGTCGAGCTCAACCGTAGAAACTCGGTTGGGATCCAAAGGACCGCTCATATAGCAGAGCTTGTGGGAGCGAAGCTGGAAAGGGCAGATTCGGCTGCTAACAAACGCAGTCATCAAGTCTTCACCCCGGAGCCCGGCACGCGTCAATTCTTTAAGCCGGAGCTCGAATGCCTCAGAAAGGGAATGACTCTTCCTCGGGTTATAAAGCCAATTCATCTTCGATGGAGGACCGATAGAGAAAGTGGGGAGCCGAATCTTATCTTCCTTCCCGGTGTTTTTGACATAAAAATGATCTATGCCACTTTTTACAAGACTCGAGACCTGCGACAAGGGGAACACGGAGTTCTTCCAAGGTGTAATGAAGGCGGCCCCGCATTGGGTGAGAGATTTCTCAGAGGGATGAAGAGTTTTATCCGACACAACATTAGCCCGGATCTGAAAGAACTTAGACCAAACATCTACAGAAGGCCAAAGGCCGAAGTACCCCTCCGAAGCCGAGATAAAGGACGACAGAGAAGCAATGACCTCCTGACTCGCTGCCTAGCCGCCGAGCTCGCCCATTGTACCACCTTCGTAATACAATCTAGCAGGAGTAGGTCTTTACCCTCCGGGGGGGCGAACCTGGGTAAAACCCTGTGTCTTTGCCCTCATCTCACACCGCAGATGGCTGGCCGCCCTTGCCCTCGTTCTACTACTCGCTGCCGATTGCAGCATCTGCCGTGACAATTCCCACGACAGTGGCGCCCACCGTGGGGCCTGGCCGGTGTTTTGCGGCGAGATCCAATCTGCCCATCAACGAGACGATCGCCACCGGCCGCATGATAGAGATCGGCGAGATGCTCCAAATCTTGCCGAGCAGCTACGTCCCGGCGGCGCGACCTGTCACGCACAGCGTGATCCTACAGGTCGGCACGATCAGCCTCTTCGTAGGCCTCACCGACGTCATCATCTCGTAGGATTCGGCTCGCATACGCGAGTCGCCGCCACGCGATCGGCTCTCCGAGAGCCAGATCCGCACGATCCATCGCCTCGCCTCCGAGTACAATTCGGCCCACAGCGACGTGGCCGAAAACTCAGCGGCCGCAGAAGACGCGGCCCTCAACGACGACGCCGACTCGGCGACCCCGGCGTCACTCGCCGGGTCCATCACCGCGGCTTCACCCGCGGGCTCCATCACCCAGGTCTCCAACGTGGGGGACTTCGAGGACCCCTCCATCCTTGGGATCTTCGAATTTGACTCTGGGTCGGAGAACTCCGCCGACCTCCGCGATGGAACCGGTCGCCACGCCGCGACCTACATGGCGACCGGCACCGATCCGCCGGAGGATCCATTCTCCACCCCAATCCCTCCTAACGCCATGGCAACGGAGATCGAGGAGCTCCGCCTGAAACTGGCGGAGGCGGTGCGCAAGGAACAAGCCGAGCGTGAAAAAATTCGCCTCGAGCAGGTGACGGCGCAGGAATTATCGCGCTACCACCAGCAGCGGATCAGGTCGCGCCTGAACCCCACCGTTCAGGGGCGCGCCCTGAACTTCGACGATGAAACCGACCCGGCCCGCGTGGCCGAGCACGCAATCTGCAAGAACGCGCCACCAGGAGGAAGCGCCCCTCCCCCCGCCAGGATCAACGGCGATGGGCGCCCCACCTCCACCCAACCGCACACCCCCCAGGGACCAGCCGCGGATAGTAGTCTCCTCATGGGAGAGAGACGCAAACGGCCTCCCACTGTTCTCCACCCCGATGGACAACCTTGTGGCAGGCCGAGCAGCAGCCGACAACATCACGGCCACGGGCGACGGCGCCCTACAGATCCAGTACGTCAGGGCCCTGCTCGCAAAGACCGTCGAGCAGCAAAACGCGGGCGCCGACTCGCAGGGTCGAGTATACTCGCGGTCATCGGGAAGCAGGGCGGCCTCAAGCGGCCGCCCAGCGGCGGCAAAGACCCTCAACCGCCCGCCACCGGAGCCACTGCAGCTCCAACACCGACCCGTGAACGCGGCACTCTCCACCAACGACCCCAGGCCAGCGACCAACTTCGTCGCCGCCAACGGGCAACCCATCGACGCCCGCACCCACATCATCAACAACCAAAGCTGGCGCGCACGCCAGCCCGACGACCTGCGACACACCCTAACCAATCGCCGCGACGGCGAGCCCATGGGGTCGCTAAGTCGACTCGGCCCCAACTGCTTCGGGCCAATGATCCAAGGCGAGAAGTACCCGCCAAACTTCAAGGCGCCGAAGGAGATAGAAAAGTACGACCCCTCGTACGACCCCGTCGTCTGGCTCGACACATACCTCATGGCAATGGGGATCGCAGGCCACACCGACCTACTAGCCGCCCGTTACCTCCCCCTGATGATGGAGGGGACGTGCAGGCAGTGGATCAACACCCTCCCTCAGGACAGCATCGATTCCTGGGAGGAGATGCGAGACGCCTTCGTCAGGCACTTCGAGTGCTCCTACACCCGCGCCACCACCATCGAGGACCTGGAGCGATGCGTCCAGGGACCCCGTGAGTCGACCCGCAACTGGGTCCAGCGGTGGCAAGAACTCTGGTACAACGCGGTCGGCATCCACCCGGACACCGCGATCCATTGCTTCAAGACCTCGTGCCGATACGAGCCCCTGCTCGCCAAGCTCAAGTGACACTCTCGCACACTCGACAACATCCCTGACCTCCTCGAGATCGCCAAGCGGTACAGGGAGGAAGATCCAAACCAGGAAATTGATGACGAGTCAGGAGGTCAACGCCGCACGACCGGCAACGATAGCGGACGACGGTCCAACCTACGCTATAGCAACACTCGCCTCACCGGCAAGCGCCGCAGTGACGGGCGAGTCGACTTCGTCGCCAACGCCGGACACGCGCAACGCGATCCCAAGAGCTTCCGCCGCGACGACGGCAACTACAAGGCCAAGCCAAGGTTCGACCCCGCGGCCCTCCTTAACCAACCATGTGCGTTTCATAGCAGGGAAGGGAAGCCCGCAATGCACACCACCGCCGACTGCCACACCCTCAGGGAGATCGAGAAGGCACGGCGAGCGTGGGAGGACCCCGACAACGACCCGCCAAATGGCGGAAAGTTCGGCAAAGTGGCCGGCTCGCTCCATACCTTCACGGGCTTCAACACGAAGCGCGAGAAGAAGGTCATCGCCCACGCCGTCGCCGTCAATGCGGTGGCCCAGGTGGAAGTTCCCCAGTTCCTCAACTGGTCGGAGCAGCCCATCACTTGGAGTCGACAAGACCACTCTCCATGCATCGAGTACCCAGGTCGAGTCGCCTTGGTGGTCAAGCCTAAGGTCGGCGACTACTGGCTCCCCAAGACATTGATGGACGGCGGCAGCTCCATCAACATCCTGTACCTGGACACCTTCAGGCGGCTGCGGCTCCCGCAGTCGATGATCGAGACGACCCACACCACGTTCCACGGCATCGTTCCTGGCTGGAAGGCGTACCCGATCGGCAAGGTCACGCTGCCAGTCACCTTTGGGACACCAGCAAACTTCCGCACCGAGCGGACCGTCTTCGAAATCGTGCCCTTCGACAGCCCCTACCATTGCGTCCTGGGGCGCCAGGCGTTCGCCAAGTTCATGGAAGCGCCCCACTACGCGTACAACGCGATGAAGCTCCTCGAGCCGTGCGGCATCATCACCATCAACGGCGACCCCGACATGGCCACCGAGTGCGAGGCCAAAGGAGCCGAGCTCGCTGACGTCGTCATCGCGGCGGAGACCAACCATGCCGATGAGCTCGCCAAGTACGCGAGCGGGGTCAACAACGACGACCCCACCATTCTCAAGAAGCCCAACTCGTAGGGCGCAAACACCTCAACCTTCGAGGCAACGACGCACACCCGCACCGTCGATTTGGTCCCAAGCGACTCCAGCCAAACGATGACGATCGGGACGGGCATGAGCCCAGCATAGGAAGGCGCGCTCATCGAGTTCCTCCGTGAGAACAGGGACATCTTCGCATGGAAGCCCTCTGACATGCCCGGTGTCCCTAGGGAGCTCGCTGAGCACAAGCTAAACGCCGACCCCAAAGAGCGACCCGTAAAACAGTCGCTGCGGCCCTTCAATGAAGAGCGCCGCCGAGCAATCGCCAAGGAGGTGCAGCGTCTACTCGCTGCAGGCTTCATCCGGCCAATCAAATACTCCAAGTGGCTGGCAAACCCAGTCCTGGTCGAGAAGAAGAACGGGACCTGGAGGATGTGTATTTACTACACAAACTTGAATAGCGCCTGCCCAAAGGAGAAGTTCGTCCTCCCGCGGATCGATCAGATAATCGATTCAACCGCGGGCTCGGAGTATCTCTGTTTCCTCGACGCCTACTCTGGGTACAACCAGATCAAAATGGCCATCGAGGACGAGGAGAAGACGGCGTTCATCACGCCATTCGGAGCCTTCTGCTACACCGCCATGACCTTCGGCCTCAAGAACGCCGGGGCGACCTACCAGCGGTGCATGCAAGAATGCCTCGCGAGCCAAATTGGCCGCAACATCCATGTCTACATCGACGACGTGGTCGTAAAATCCACTCGCCAGGGTGACCTACTCGCCGACCTGGCGGAAACATTCGCAAACTTGCGAAAATACAAGATAAAGTTCAACCCAGGCAAATGCACCTTCGGTGTACCAGCAGGACAACTACTGGGGTACGTCGTCTCCAAACGAGGGATCGAGGCGAACCCCACGAAGATCGACACGATCGCCCGGCTCGGCAAACCCGAGTGCCTGCGCGACGTCCAGAAACTGGCCGGGCGAGTAGCGGCTCTCAGCCGCTTCATCCCCCGCCTGGGCGAAAAGGCGATGCCCCTATACCGCCTGATGCGCAAGAACCCCACCTTCCAGTGGGACAAGGAGGCGGATGACGCGCTCCGCGATCTCAAAAAGATGCTACTCGCCGCACCGCTAATCGCCGCCCCCGCCGACAAAGAACCCATGCTGGTTTACGTCACGGCTTCCGAGCGCGTCGTCAGCGCCGTAATGGTCGTCGAGCGACCGGAGGAAGGAAAGGAGCGCCCAGTACAGCGACCGGTGTACTACATCAGCGAGGTCCTCACCGAGTCGCGCCAGCGGTACCCCCAGTACCAAAAACTGGTATACGCGGTGTTCAGAGCTCAGCGGCGCATGCCGCACTACTTCCAGGAACACCCGATCACGGTCGTCTCCTCAGCACCACTGCAAGACATCATCCGCAACCGCGAGGCGACCGGGCGGGTCGCCAAGTGGGCCGTCGAGATCGGCGTCCACAACATCAAATACGAGCCGCGAAAAGCGATCAAGTCGCAGGCCCTAGCGGACTTCATCGCCGACTGGGAAGAGGCCCAGCAGCCAGAGAAGCTGCCATACCTCCATTACTGGAGCCTGCACTTCGACGGCTCCAAGAACGCGGACGGCGCAGGCGCAGGGATCGTGCTAACTTCACCGAAGGGCGACAAGCTCCGCTACATCCTCTGCCTCGACTTCACACCCTGCACCAACAACATGGCCGAGTACGAGGCCCTACTCCACGGCATGCGAGCTGCCAAGGAGATGAATGTCAACCGCCTACGCTGCTACGGAGATTCCGACCTCGTCACGGGGCAAGTCGCTGGCACCTATGACGCCGTCTCCCCCACCATGGCAGCGTACCGCCAAGCAGTGGACAAGTTGCGCGGACACTTCACGGGCTACTCCGTCGAGTGGATCGACAGGCGGAAGAACGAGGAGGCCGACGCACTCTCTTGCATCGGGTCGGCTCGACTTGCACCACCCGCCCGCGTTTTCCTTGACACGATCACCAAGCCATCAGTCTCTCCCCCAAGGGAGATCGACATCGGAGTCCCTCTCCAACCAGAGGCAGCCCTGGTCGCACTCGTCAACGAGCCAGACGACTGTACCAAGCCCTACATCGCCTACCTGGAAGCCGGCACCCTGCCGGCAGACGAGACGAACGCTCGGATGATCGCTCGTCGATGCAAGTCCTACACCATCATCGACGGCGATCTCCACAAGCGCAGTGTTACCGGGGTGTTCCAACGCTGCATCCAACCCGCCGAAGGATGCAAGATCCTACACGATATCCACTCCGGTGACTACGGCCACCACGCCGGTGCCCGCTCTCTGGTCGCCAAGGCCATGCTACATGGCTTCTACTGGCCCACCGCACATGCCGACGCTGTCGACATTGTCCAGCGGTGCGCCGGGTGCCAGAAGTACGCCAACCAGACGCACGTGCCGAGCTCAGCGCTCAAAACAATCCCCATCACCTGGCCATTCGCTGTGTGGGGCATGGATATGGTAGGCCCTTTCAAGAAGGCCCCCTCCGGCTACACCCACCTGCTGGTCGCGGTCGACAAATTCACAAAGTGGGTGGAGGCCAAGCCAGTCCGGAAATGCGACGGGAAGACCGCCACCAAATTCCTACGCGATCTCATATATCGCTACGGGTTCCCAAACAGCATCATCACGGACAACGGCACCAACTTCGCCGAAGGAGCCATGGCCGAATTCTGCGAAGAGCGCCACATCCGGCTCGACCTTGCATCGGTCGCCCACCCGGAGTCCAACGGCCAAGCAGAACGAGCCAACCAAAGCATCCTCCATGGCCTGAAGCCGTGACTCCAAGTACCACTCGAGCGCACCGCCGGGTGCTGGGTCGAGGAGTTACCCTCCGTCATCTGGGGCATCCGCACCTCGGTCAACAGGTCGACAGGATTCACCCCCTTCTTCATGGTGTACGGCGCCGAGGCAGTCATGCCCACCGATCTCGAGCACGACTCGCCACGGGTCGTCCACTACACGGAGGCTGCAAACGAACTCGGCCGCCAAGACAGAGTCGATCAGCTCGACGAGGCGCGTGACCTCGCTCGGTCTCGCACCGCCATCTACCAGCAGCGACTCCGTCGCTACCACAGCCGGCGGGTGAGGACTCGCACCTTCCAGGAAGGCGACCTGGTGTTGCGCCTCATCCAGGACAAGAAAGGCATGCACAAGCTCTCCCCTCCGTGGGAGGGACCATTCGCCATCGGGTGAGTACTTGGCAACGACGCCTACTACCTCATCGACGTCCGCGGGGATGGCGAACTCGACGTCAAGCGACCATGGAATGTAAACCTCCTACGGAAGTTCTACCCCTAGAACCCTACATATGTACTCTCCAGTCGCTGTGAAATAAAAAGAATTGGTTATCGCAAATTGCGCTTACTCTCCATGTCTTGTGCCACTCGCACTCGTAACAACAACGTCAAGCTAACCGCAGAAGTCAACCTTTGGTACAGCGATCGGCACGGCTAAGTAATGCGATGCAAGAGCACTGAGTAACTTCAGGTCTTGCATCGTCCATGAAAAACGCCTACCCGGAGCCCCATTGGAGTCGCCTCGCCCGACTGGCTTTACGAGCCAAGACAACTGCCTTCGCTTCATACAGCGACCACGGTCCTCCGCATCCTCGGCATAGCGACTCGAACGGATAAATACCACGCTCGGGGACTGACTACCAGTTCATCGCGAGTGGCTCGGGAAAACGCCAAGTAAGAGAGCATGCCCAGGATTCGCCACGCGACTGACCCCACGGGCTAGGCAGGAGTGACGCGCTCAAACTAACGCGCTAAGTCCTCACCCACCCTCGAGTCGCGCCTAGAACAACCAAGTACCACGCTCGGGGACTCGGCCACCCGACCTCGTTCGCGCAAGGGAAAACGGCGAAGTTCAGAGCGCTCAAGGGAGTCGCCTAGCTACTGGCTCTCCGAGTCCGGGCGAGTCGACCACAGTAACAAAACACAAAAACAACAAACATATCACATACGAGGTAAACCCCACAAAAGGGCGGACGCGCTCGGGGACTCGTTCAAAACCTCAATCACAAACACATGACAAATACCAAAATAGACATGATGTCTCATTCGATAGCATGTTGCATTGTCTCATATTACAAAATATGCCCCTATGGCAGACCTGCTACCTAACGCCCCAGGGCAAACTATCCTATTCCGCAGGCTTCGACGACGACTCGCCAACTCCCCGGCGATTGCGGATGAATGGCGTGTACGGATTCGACGGGTACGTCGTCAGTGCACCCGCCATCGCCGCGCGGAAAGGCTGCTCGACCTTGAAGTCACGGTGCGGCGGCTCGGGGTCGTTCGGCACGACGACCGTCTCCTGCTACGGAAGGAGGTCGCCCATTGCCAAGACGCGCTCCGAGTACGTTGCGGCGCGATCCTGCAACTTGAGGACCTCGGAAAGATCCACCGCGCCAGATTCACGACGGCTAGCCGCTCGTCACATCGTCGAGGTCGAAGTCCTCGGGGAAGTGGGCAAGTCCAACACTAAGCGCCGTCGCCGCCCCGCGCCGAAACGCTGACCGCGTCATGAACTCAACGACCGCGGGCGCTTTCTCCAAATACTTCCACACCACGAGGTCGCTGGGAATCACTTCCGTGGGCGATATCTCTTGGAGATAGGCTCAGATGCACGTCACCAACAACATCGCCGAGTCGACAAGCGTGGCTACACACTGCCGCGCATCAAACGAGCTTGCCTCTTTCGCACTGTCGATGATGCGACCTGCGAATAGAGGACAATAATGAATACGACGAGCACCACAAAAGGCACACCTACTAGCAGAGGCAGATGCACTTACCAATCAACGGGCGGGCGAGATCCGTGATGAAGCATTGAAGCGAAGTATGGTCGTCCTGAAGCCCAGCAACAAGGGCGTCCGACACTTTGCGATCCTCTTCGGCGGCTGAAATGGCGGCCTTGGCTCGCCCATCAGTCGCGCTCGCTTCTTCCTTCGCCTCCCGCAGCTCGCGCTCGACATTGGCGATCCGCTGTTCAGCTGAACTCAAAGCTGATTGCGCCGCCGCCAATTCACCCGCGGGGACAAGACCCTGGCGAGCTTCCTCTGCCTTCGCGGCAACCGCCTGAAGCCCTTTGTTCGCTTCCTGGACGATGGCCAGTTCCTTCTCCGCGCGGTGCTTCACTGCCAGTCGGTCAACTGACTCAAGTTGCAGACCCTGCACATCACCCAAAAAGTTAACCAAAGCAAAATTCCTAAGTGCCCACCCGCTGAAATTCAGCGAGTGCGCACTCGGGGACTGGCCATCAAGAAATTCTCAAGTGCCCACCCGCTGAAATTCAGCGAGTGCGCACTCGGGGACTGGCAATCAAGAAATTCTCAAGTGCCCACACGCTGAAATTAAGCGAGTGCGCACTCGGGGACAGGCAATCAAGAAAGTCTCAAGTGCCCACCCGCTGGAAATCAGCGAGTGCGCACTCGGGGACTGGATGCGGAAAATAAATATAAGACACTAAAAAGAATCAGGCCGCTGCAAAGCACCGACCTGATCCTCGGGGACTGGATATACCTGGATGGCTGCGCCAAGAATGCCGTGGAGTTGTATTGCGTCCACGGACGCGAGGAGAGCCGGCGTATGCCCACGACGTTGGTCGACTTCAGCATCGGCGATCCCAGGAGCATGGCTCGAGGGCGAAGTTCCACTCGCCGCGGCCGCCTTGGCCATGAAGAGTGGGAAGGTGGCAATAGAGGCACCCGCCCCAAAGGAGGTCGGCTCGGCCGTTCCAGGCAAGGGAGCGCCCTCCTTCGTGGATGCGGCCGCCTCCGTTACGGGTCCAGCCGGCGCGACCGCCGTGTCGTCAGAAATCGTGACAACGTCGTCGCCCTTGGCCTTCTTGCCGCCATCCGCAGGGACGACGACTTCGTCCGCCTTCCTTTTGCGGGAAGGATCCTCCTCGCTGACGACGGGGGGCACCTTAGCCACGGTCGGGTGGCCCATCCTCTTCACTCCGGTCCTGTACATCAATCATATAAGCAAGATAATTCGAGCTGCTATGGAAGACAAAGGAAGGAGAGTGTACTCACTTGGCGACTGGAATGAATCGCAGCCCCGTACGGAGGCCGGCTGGCTTCTCTAGTTCGGGGCCCAGCCGGCGGATGAGCCCCATTTCTAGAACGTCGCGTGCCCAAGACACGGACGGTTTCTTCGTCGTCGAGGCCGCAATCGGAGCCTCTGGGACATCCTCAACTGGAGCTTCCCTGTGAGGCGAAGCCGCTGCGGCCGGAGCGTCCCCCAGCCCAGAGACTGGAGCGAATGGCGGAGGAATCGACGCCAGGGGCACCTCGATGGTGGCCGTGTCCAGCGCGGCTGTCGTCGGTGGCGCCTCATCCCTGGCCAGACTGGGGGCGTCAGAACTGCTCGCTGAATGTGGTGGCGAGGCCGGCCTCGTCGGTTTCGTCTTCGTCTTCCTCGGAGGGGCCTTCGCCTCCTTCTCCTTCTTCTTCTTTTTCGATGGAGTAGCCTGGCGGCACGAGGTGGTTTCTGGAAGCTCTTCATCGTCGTCATGGCGCTCGAGGCTTTTGCTTGCCTCAAGCTCACGTTGACGCTGCCCACGGGTCTTGCGGAGCAGTGGGGCGACCTCCTCTTCGGACTCGTCGTCGCTGTCGCCCTCATCACTCCCGGCATCGCCCTTGGCGGGAGGCGACTCGCCCACGTCCTGGACGGACGAGCTCGAGTTCTCGTCGTCCGAAGGCGGGAGCCATCCTTCCACCACTTGGAATAGCTGCAATGAACACAAGATGATATCAGAATTACCGCGACTGCAAAAACTACGACTGCGAGCGAAGTGAAGCGATTACCGTTGGGGCTGGATGCTTTGCGGTATAGGGGGCGACCCCAGCCTGTGCGTCCAGGTACGCTGCCTGGGTGATTTTCTTCAGTGATGGGAGGTAGTCCTCAAGCTTCCATTCGGCGAGGCAGGCCTTCGTCGAGTCGTCCCGGCCGGTGTACTGGTACATGTAATGCTCGCGCCGAGCCAGCGGGACGAGCCGCCGCCTGAGCCAGCAGTTGTAGATGTTTATCGTCTGGAGGCCCTTCTTCTTCAGACCGCGGATGGTCTGGAGCATCTCGTCGACGACCATCCGCTGGCCGCTGGGGAGCTTTCCGACTTGAAGTCGGCGCGGCTCGGACCGATTGGCGGAGTACCGCGGGATCGCTGTCTCGCCCTCCGGGGTCGCCTCGGCAACGTAGAACCACGACTTTTTCCAGTCGCTCGCCGCCTTGGCGGGCAGCATCAAATCGAAAAATGAGGCCTTTGATTTTAGTTGGAAGGTTAAGCCGCCCGCGGCAAGCATTGGGCCGCCCGCTTCCTCGCGGCTGATCCGTCCATGGAACAGATCTTGCCATAGAGGGAAGTAGGGCAGGCAGACCAAATAGCACTCGCAGAACGCCACGAAGATGGCGTGCTGCTCGATGCTGTGGGGACCCAGATCCGATGGCTGGATCCCATAGTAGGCGCAGAAGCGCCGGAAGAATAGGGACGTGGGGAACCCTAGCCCCCGTTCGAGATGGCTGGTGAAGCAGATGAATTCTCTCTCTCGCGGGTTCGGGGTCGTCTCTCGGGCCACAGGGATGCGCCAGCAGCCGGCTTGCAAAATCCCGGCCACCTCGAAGGAAGCCAGTTGCGCCCTCGTGCACTTAGATCTACCCCAAGCCTCGGTGGAGAGGGCCATGGCGGAGAGATTTGTTGGGGGTCGGAGGATTTCTGGTCGGCTAGGTCGCGATGCGAAGAGAGGCGAAAATGCGTGCAGTCGGAGGAAATGATGAGAAGATGGTTCCCCGATCGCCTGCCATTCCCCTTATATAGCGGATGTTACCCGCCAAGTCAGGGAACCGTTACCGCGTGATGATTACGCCAAAAGTTACCGTTGGATTACCCCAACGGCTAGTTTGACCACGTTTAATGGTCCAACTTCAGCCACTCGGCTCGCCGACCCGTTCACTATGACAGTGTTTCGCCGACTCGACTCGCCAAAGCAGCGAGTAGTATGATTAGATTTTCCTTTATACAGGAGCCCGCCGCCGATTCGACTGAATGTCTACTCAGCAGCCGTATGCTCCGACTGCCAGCAGCCACCTACGCCTAATCGACGACGGCCTCGGGGACTACTGATGGGGATGTGCCTACCGGGGTATACCCAGCAGGACGTTTCCGAGTGGCCCAAGAACTGGCGAGTGGGCCTGCAACACGGCGACTGGATTGAAGCCCAGCGAGGAACCAAGCGACTGGAAGCTGATGGCCCAGGCGAGTAGATAGGCCCAGTCGGATTAGGTTAAACGAGTACCGAAGCTTTAACTGAATCGGTTGAGATATGTAAACCCTAGGGGAGGTGAGCCTATATAAACCTCCCTGTAGGGCGAGTAGAGATACGTTCCATCATACACCCAAGCGACTCGCTGCCTAGCCGCCGAGCTCGCCCATTGTACCACCTTCGTAATACAATCTAGCAGGAGTAGGTCTTTACCCTCCGGGGGGGCGAACTTGGGTAAAACCCTGTGTCTTTGCCCTCATCTCGCACCGCAGATGGCTGGCCGCCCTTGCCCCTCGTTCTACTACTCGCTGCCGATTGCAGCATCTGCCGTGACAATTCCCACGACAGCCGCCGCCGGACTCTTATGAAGAATAAGCCGAGTGTCGGCAGCAAGGGCCACACCAGGTTTAGCGGTGGAAGCTCCCTTAAGAAGTATATCAGCAATGCTGGGCTGAGAAGAGCTTGTTGACCCTTTCTGAGATGGAAAGGATTTAGTGACAACAACTTTCTTGCTCTTGGTAGAAACTTCGGCAGGGGCAACAACTTCAGCACTGGGGGCCACATCCTGGGCGGCAGGAGAAATAACAGTCTCCAAAGGGGCCGAGGTAGTGGTATCCTCGGTGGGAATTGGAGCACGAACTAGAACGGCGGTGGTCGAAGGGTCATTGGGGGAAACCTCGGAAGTTTTGAGAGGGATAGCAGGGTCGGCAGGGAGATCTGGTACTGGGGCATCATTGGAGATAACGGGGGGAGCAGTGGGATCATCTCGAGGAGGAGATGCATTAGTTGGCGCTGGAGGAGAATCAACACGAGGGGGACTGGGAACCCGAATATACTCAGGAGGCGGGGGAGAAGACGGCCGACTAGTATGAGATGTCATACTCAGACCGCTTGTCTTTGTGGAAAGAGGAGCTCTTAAAGAAAGTAGAAGTTGGTTCAGAAACAGAAAGAGAGAAACAAGAAATACAATGAAAATATAAGGGGAAACTTACCCAGTAACCCCAGGCATGGTTTTACGCCTCGGAATGTGCTGAGCAGATTTCTTAATTTGCTTCTTGGGGGCAGCACCGGAAGGATCCGTCGAAGCGGTGCGCTTCTTTGAAGTGACAGGATCTTTGGAAGCGAGAGGCTCGACGTCGTGCACCTGGACAGCTTGATTAGCTTAGAAAGAAGGAGCAGGAAATGCATAAGAGATAGGCACCACGACAACTACCTCAAGAATTTGGACGTCGTCCGAATCACCTTCATCAGCACGGGCCGAGGTATTGCTCCGGGTACGAACAGGAGCAGCATCCGACTTAGGAACGAATTCCTCCGGATCAGGTTCTCCGTTGTCCGGGGTATTGCGGTCAGCAGGCCAAGGAAGAGCCAAAACCTCGGCATCTTCTGCGGTCTGCCCAGGAAACCTCTGCGAGAAAAGTGGAAAAGGGTTAGCGGAGATAAAGGGAAAATAACTCGGGTCGAGCCACATAGGTTCAATTTACCTGAGGAGGAGGATTCTCGCGGGAGAATGGCTTCATTCCCCACTCCCATTCCTCGGGCATCTCGGTCTTGAAAATATCCCTGACACGTTTGTAAATCTGATAGTCGTCGAGCTCAACCGTAGAAACTCGGTTGGGATCCAAAGGACCGCTCATATAGCAGAGCTTGTGGGAGCGAAGCTGGAAAGGGCAGATTCGGCTGCTAACAAACGCAGTCATCAAGTCTTCACCCCGGAGCCCGGCACGCGTCAATTCTTTAAGCCGGAGCTCGAATGCCTCGGCAAGGGAATGACTCTTCCTCGGGTTATAAATCCAATTCTTCTTCGATGGAGGACCGATAGAGAAAGTGGGGAGCCGAATCTTATCTTCCTTCCCGGTGTTCTTGACATAAAAATGATCTATGCCACTTTTTACAAGACTCGAGACCTGCGACAAGGGGAACACGGAGTTCTTCCGAGGTGTAATGAAGGCGGCCCCGCATTGGGTGAGAGATTTCTCAGAGGGATGAAGAGTTTTATCCAACACAACATTAGCCCGGATCTGAAAGAACTTAGACCAAACGTCTACAGAAGGCCAAAGGCCGAAGTACCCCTCCGAAGCCGAGATAAAGGACGACAGAGAAGCAATGACGTTAGCCGGCAGGTTATGCGGCTAAATGCCGAAGTAATCTAAGAAGCTCCTAGCGAATTCACTAAGAGGGAGGCCAAATCCACGAGGAAAATAGGACATAAAAACTACGAACTCACCCTCATCGAGTACGTGGGAGGATTCTTTGCCGGGTAAGCAACAACTTACCTCGGCAGGGATTCAACATGCTTGATCAGCCATTCGACCTCCCGGCGAGTAACCATGGAACCTTGCCAGGAACCACGTTCTGGACCCGCCGCAAGGTCTTCTTCCCCGACGAGAGCGCCGCTGGTGGAGCTAGACATGGGCTCGTCGAAGGAATAAACCGAGGAGTCACTGGCGGCAGGGAGAGGCCTAGAGGTGCAGGGCCCCGTCGCGACGGTGACAGATGCAACGGCGGAACAGAGAAAGAACCGTCGCGGGAAATCAGGAAAAACTAGAAGAACGCCTAACGCTGGAACCTAGCGGCGGCGCTATAGATAAACTCACCGACGAGGACACGCAAGCGGAGGCGCTGCGGCGAGGTCGCAGGAGCCGGAGAGCCACAACGTGCCCATCAAGGAGAAGCTGCGGAGGCGCGGCTACTGGAACACGAACGGTGGCGGCGGCACGAGGAAGAAGACGAAGGGAGTAGGAAGGGGGAAAGTGAATCGGTTTACCCCTACTCCCCTCTTTCTAACCGCAAGGGGTGAGCCAAAAGTGGGATTGTGGCAGTGCCACAGTAACCGTATAATCGCGTGTATCGCATAACCGCGCACGCTGAATGGAGCCACGGCGAGGGTCACATGGCGCAGCAGGAGATCGGGCCATCTGAATGTTGCAGTAATCGAGGCGTGAATGCGCCGACGTGATGGGTATAGTAATCAATATAGCATGTCAGCAAACACTGTAGAGGAACAAAAAACTAGGAAGCAATGATGATTGGTACACGTAGGACGAGGCTTACTCAGGAAGCCAAGCAAGTACCCCGAACAAGAGAAAATAACTCGGATCGTAGTTCATAGCAGGAAAAGGAAGAAATAAGGAAGAGAGTAGTAGAAAAAGAATGTCGGCTAAGAAATACCTCGGACAGGAAATGAGAAAGAATAAATGTCTGGAAACTGATGTGGTCCGGCCGAGGTTTCCGGCAGGACCACACCAGCTTCAGGACTAATGTTGGGGGAGTGACCCCGGATAGGGTCAAGATAGGGAAAAAAGGGAGGAGTCTCCCTTACCTTGAGCCAAATTATAAGCTGAGTTGGCAGAATCATGAAAGATCCGACAGAGGTAAGCTGAGTCTTGGAAAATATAGAGTGATTAACACATTACTCGGCTGACGTGTGAGCTAAGTCGGCTGAGTAAGGTTGATTGACTTGTATACAGGTGAAGTCCGATCCGAGTTATGCGAGATGAGGCCGAATAACAGGAAACTTGTAGGATAAGGATGAGCCCATAGTCAAACCCTAGTTGCTGGCAGGTGGAATCTACACAGAGCCAGGCACTAAGGACAAAGAGAAGAGCTGTAGAGGGGCAGACAAGCGTCATGGAGGTGACAGTGAGGAATCCCGAGGCACACATGTGAGGGCCTCTGGGTCTTTGCCGCCGATAGAAGGGGGACACGGAAAGGAGTCCGCCGAGTTACCACTTTGGGACAAGCACATTCCAAGAATATGCTTCCCACGTCAGCCCTAGGAGGAACCAAGGGACCCCTTTATAAGGAGGGGCACGGGCTCCTGGAGAGGGGATCGATCCATTTGACACTGAAGGGCTCGTGTAGTGGTTTACTTCTTCCTCACTCTAATACAGCTCTAGGAGCACTTGTAACTCTCGAGAGAAGAAATAAAGATCTTCCGAGGTGTAATGAAGGCGGCCCCGCATTGGGTGAGAGATTTCTCAGAGGGATGAAAAGTTTTATCCGACACAACATTAGCCCGGATCTGAAAAAACTTAGACCAAACGTCTACAGAAGGCCAAAGGCCGAAGTACCCCTCCAAAGCCGAGATAAAGGACGTCAGAGAAGCAACGGCGTTAGCCGGCAGGTTATGCGGCTGAAGGCCGAAGTAATCTAAGAAGCTCCTAGCGAAGTCACTAAGAGGAAGGCCGAATCCACGAGAAAAATGGGACATAAAAACTACGAACTCACCCTCATCGAGTACGGGGGATGATTCTTTGCCGGTTAAGCGACAACTTACCTCGGCAGGGATTCAGCGTGTCTTGATCAGCCATTCGACCTCCCGGAGAGTAACCGTGGAACCTTGCCAAGAACCACGTTCTGGACCCGCCGCAAGGTCTTCTTCCCCAACGAGAGCGCCGCTGGTGGATCTAGACATGGGCTCGTCGGAGGAATCAACCGAGGAGTAACTAGCGGCGGGGAGAGGCCGAGAGGTGCAGGGCCCCGTCGCGACGGTGACAGATGCAGCGGCGGAATAGAGAAAGAACCGCCACGGGAAATCAGGGAAAACTAGAAGAACGCCTAACGCTGGAACCTAGCGGCGGCTCTGTAGATAAACTCACTGACGAGGACACGGAAGCGGAGGCGCTGCGGCGAGGTCGTAGGAGCCAGAGAGCCACAGCGTGCCCATCAAGGAGAAGTTGCGGAGGCACGGCTACTGGAACACGAACGGTGGCGGCGGCACGAGGAAGAAGATGAAGGGAGTAGGAAGGGGAAAAGTGAATCGGTTTACCCCCACTCCCCTCTTTCTAACCGCAAGGGGTGAGACAAAGTGGGATCGTGGCAGTGCCACAGTAACCGTATAATCGTGTGTATCACATAACCGCGAATATGCTTGCCATGTCAGCCCTAGGAGGAACCAAGGGACCCCTTTATGAGGGGCGCGGGCTCCTGGAGAGGAGATCTATCCTTTTGACACTGAAGGGCTCCTGTAGTGGTTTACTTCTTCCTCACTCTGATACAGCTCTAGGAGCATTTGTAACTCTCGACAGAAGAAATAATGATCTACCTATTACTCATTTGTGTGTAGAAATCACTACATCTTCCCTCCCCGGATCCCTCTAGCATCCATTGGCCCCATACTTTAGCCTACCCATGGCATCTTCCGTGCCACCACCACGACAATTTTTTATAGAGACAATTGAAGCACATTTTATGCATGAGTACTCAGAATTTTGGCGCATCGATTCTTGCACTAGTTGTTCTCAATTGATTCGGCTTTAACAAATTCTAGATAAGTCTTCATTGTATCTAGGAGAAAGAATATGAAACAATGGAGACAAATCATAGATGGTGGATGGAGAAGAGGCCACAAACATGTGTAACTAGTAAAGAACATGCCAGGTGTGATAGAGGTTACCCCAAATACGAATAAGGTCCAACAAGATCTTTGTGAACTGGGAGTATTAGTGGAAATGCCATTCTAAACTTGTTGATGTTAAAGAAACAAAATCAAAGAAAAATGCTCCAATGCAGGGAAAGCATGTGAAAAACACGCTCCAACTGAGACACACCGTGTATGTTTACCTATACTCCCTCCATTCTACAAAGAGTGTACTTACTGTCTTCTTGGAGTTCACAACTTTTGGTTAGCATTGTTGTTGTTCACTAGATCACCGGAAGATATGGTAGGACGAACAACGTGATCCCAGTTAGAGTGTGGATCCAAGGATAAGATTGATTCCCGGTGCCTCCGGATCTTAGATGTCATATCCGCAAAATAATAATCTTAGACATAAAACCCACTGGCTACTGCCCATTTCACTTGATCGAAACATGAAAGCATCCTGTTCGGTTAAACCACCCCACATGTTGATTGGAGTGGAATGAATGGGATTTGCTTGGATTTTAACTTATATGAGATCTAATCCTTCTCAATCTATGTCAATCCAGCTCAATTCATTGCAAACCGAACAAGCCCTAAGGAAAAATGCTCCAGCTGGGACACATGCATGATTATATATGCATGCATGCATCAAAGCTTCCGTCCCATGTGATAGGTTTTGGAGCATTTGGTGACCGGTCCGAATATCAAATCTTGTGTATTTATGTGAAGTTTTAAATCCTAGAGCCACCTATACATTACCTTTTGGTACAACTAGCTGAACATACAGAAGTCTGAATGCATAAAATTAAGTAGTTGGCAATATGTTTATAACGGTTCATGGATAAACGGGCATTTTAGCAGTTGTATGATCAAATTAAGTAATTCAGCCTATCATGGCCCATTCCATATTTTATGTTTGTCCCGTTTTTCCTCAACAATATAGTTCTTGGCAGCACCGAATTGTCATGACACCAACATATCCATGATGGGCTTCCTTCGAAAGAAAAACAAGCTGGATAAAAACAAGCTTTTATTCATAGCATTAAAGTATTTTCCTAAATTTTGACTATGTAAGTGGATACCGGAAGGTTCAAGGCACAAACAAGCGAGAGAGTTTATACAAAAATCTAAAAATCAAACCAAACTCGTAACTAATTTTGAGATTTTTACACAGATCATTGATAGCCATTTTTTAATAAAATTCTCAACACTAACTTTCCACTCAATATCTAGACACATGATATATTTACTTATTTTTTAGAAGTACGTTCATGTGTACTCATATATTATTTTTCTTTTTTCTTAAAGTTCAATTTTGGGAAAGTTTCTCTATTTGTTTAAAAATCATTCTATAATGGTGTTGTAGTTTTTAAATTCACTCTCTGATACTTGATATTTTTTGAAATTTTGAAACCTTTAAGTTTATGAGAATTTTATAAAAGTTTATAGGAACTTAACCATGGTTTAAACTTTTGGTAAGAGAATTGTAAGATATATATATTCAAATAATACACTAGAACCACCCTAGTTAGGATACTTAAAGATCTCTATCTTTATATTTAATGATATTAAAATATATATTAATAGACAGACAAATACAAATATTTATGCATCTACTGCATGATTTAATACACCATGCATAATTAACCAAACGAGAATTTTATTACAACACAGAATTTAAATTAGATTAAGAAAACTATTGAGTGATACACTACAACTTAATAACAAACAATAGTACAAATATTATTCACAAACATTATTATATGTTTAGTTATGCCATCTAACTAAATAAAATTGTACTTATCAATGCTAGAGTAGGAAACATAAGTACATGTTTAAATAAGTATAAAAGTTTAGTATAAAATATATTTATTTGCCCTAGGCCCAATTTTTGTGTGGAGCGTATAAGACGTGGTGAATTGTCATGTCATCGTATTAAAACTACTTTCTTTAGAATAAAGTTGATGCCCTCTTCACTGTGGTACATGCAAATATTAGATTATTACACTACACACCGATAAAATATGGTTATTTAGCTTCAACAAATGCTAAATATTTCTAATAACAATACACCCCAAACTACCACAATATCGGGATTCATTTTCCCTTTTCAGGCCCTTGGGCTACGAAATGAGTATTAGTGCAAAATTTACATCTAGATCTCTCTCCAGTTCGTCGATGAGGATTAATTAGCTTGATCCTTGAGACCATGGCCAGACAAGCACTCACGATATATCTAGCTTCACCATTGACAGCCTGACCTCACAATCAATTTCCACATAGTAGGGCACCCACAAAGAGGGAGAGCGTTGCATGACTGAGTGTAAATTTAGTATACACCAACTCTTCATCATTTGGCAATTAACCCACACACAATATGATCAAATCTGTCCAATCCCATCGGAATTCACACCATATAACGAATGCGGAGCGTGTGGCTACACGTACGTATGCCATCAACACGTTTCGTGTCCGCCTAGCTGCACACACGCGCTAGATATAATGTGGTTTTAATTCGAAGAAGCCGAACTATATATAAAGTGACGTCCCCCCAGAAACATTCAAACCACCCTCCGGCCCTTACATCTCTAGCAGATCAGATAAAATCGGATCATGGGAGCTAGAAAATCGTATCCAATATGAGAAACAAACATGGCAGAACAAATACTAGATAAGTAAACTACATATTTATACTAAATGGTTGGCGGCATGAAATCCTAGACTAGATACTATAACAAGTTACAAACATGAAACTAACATAGACAGGGGACTAGACTAATTATACAATATAGAAGCAACCAATAGGGCAGAACTACTAGTTCTACTACCCCTAACCCTAACCGACACCTAGATGGGCGGCGCAGTTCGTCACTGCCAGAGCGCCCCTCCTCAGATGCCGAGGCTTATGATGGTTCAAATATCGAAGGATACAAATAAGTTTGTGTGGAACTTAACAACATCCGGGGTGTTCTTAGTGAAGGCCGTGTATGAAGACCTTATGAATGATCATACAATACGTCTTGCTTCGGAGATATATTTGGAAATTAAAAATCCCACTTAAGATTAAAAAAATATGTGGTTCCTAAATAATAAATTAGTTCTTATAAAGGACAACCTGCTCAAAATTAATTGGGTAGGATGTATCAAATGTTGTTTATGTGGGTCATAGCTAGGAAACCATAAAGCATTTGTTTATTTTTGACCTTTTGCTCGCTAGTTGTGGCACAATGTCAATTTTTCTTATGATCTACCCTCTCCGTCTAATATAACAAATATGTTGAAAATTGGTTGAATGGTGTGGAGAAGACATCTAAGGATAGAATTCACAATGGTGTTTCGGACTTATGTTGGTCTATTTGGAGTGATACATCGGAAACATATCTATACTTTTTGATGTTCCATGCTTGTTTAGTATCTACTTTGCTTTGATTTGTCTACACTTTGAGGTGTTTTTATATGTTTTCTGGTACTAACCTATTAACAAGATGTCACAGTGCCAGTTGCCTATTTTCTTCTGTTTTTTGTTCCAGAAAGGCAAAATATTAATATTCTCAGAATTGGTCGGGACAAAAGCCAAAGTCAATATTTTACTGTGGGTAACACGGAGCCAGAGTACAAGACGGAGGGGAGGCACCAGGGGGCCACACCCCCTGGCGGCGCGGGCTAGGGTTAGCCGTGCCTTGGGGAGGTGACCACCTTGGCCGCCCCCATGCCTCGCCTCTGTATCCACTGCCACCGTCTGTATCCAAAACCCCGATGCCAAAACCCTAAGTACCCGATCAATATTCCACGAAACCGTCTGTATCCACTGCCACCATCGTCCCTAGATCGGGGGATCTGAAGCTCTTATCGGCACCCTATCGGAGGGGATATCATCCCGGAGGCCTTCTTCTTCATCATGCCAGCCTTCGGTATGAAGTGTGAGTAGTTCCACCTTGGACTACGGGTCCATGTAGTAGCTAGATGGTTGTATCTCCTCCTATTTTCTACCATGCTTAGATCTTGTGAGCTCCGTTCATGATCAAGATCATCTATTTGTAATCATGCATGTTGTGTTTTCGGGGATCCGATGGATATTGATATTACTATGTCAGATTGATTAATGGTTTTGTCTTATTGATTCTATCATGTCTGTGTTATTTGTGATCTTGCATGCTCTCTGTTTCTATTAGCTATCTTGGCCAAGTAGATGCTAGTGACTCCAAGAGGGGGTATTTATGCTCAATAGTGGGTTCATGCCTCTATTTAATCTAAGGGAAGTGACAGAAATCTCTAAGGTTGTAGATGTGTTGTTGCCACTAGGGAGAAAACAACGGTATATTGTTCATGGAACAAGTGGATTGTTTACCTTACACACTTTTCTTAAAGCAGTTATCTATTGCTTGCAACTTAATACTAGAGGGGGTTCGGATGATAACCTGAAGGTGGATTTCTAGTCATAGATGCAGTTGGATGGCGGTCTATGTATCTTATTGTATTGCCCAATTGAATCTCATCGAATCATGAATGTCTAGTATTGCATTGTTATGCCTTGCTCAGTCCTGTCGATTTCCCTGCTGTAATTTGTTTACCCAGCATGACATGTTTGTTTATCTTAAGGAGAACACCTCTAGTGAACTATGGACCCCGGTCCAATCTTTACCATTGATACATCTTCCACTATTAATGTTTACTTGCAGCAAACCACTATTACCTTTCACACCATACAGTTAATCCTTTGTTACAGCAACCGGTGAGATTTACAACCTTTGTTCGTTGGGGCAAAGTCTTGAGTTTGTGTTTTGCAGGTTTCCAAGTTGCTAGCAACACCTTTGAGACGTTTCCTTCCTCCTACTGGTTCGATAACCTCGGTTTCTTACTGAGGGAAGACTTGCTACTGTGCTCATCACACCTTGCTCTTGGGGTCTCCCAACGACGAAGCGTACCACACGCCATCATGGAGTTGAAAAATTGAGATTATGTTTAACAAAACAAAACAAATTAACATTTTCCAGGTTATTCACATGGTGGAACATTGGGTTCAGCTTTGTCCACTTCTACAAAAGCATGACCAACGGGATATTATGGCTACTGGGCGAGCCGTCTCCTGATGATCGCATGGTTTATCTTCATTTAGTATGGTTGGTAGCTTTTGAGTCAACTACGAGATGTTTAGTAGTCGTATGCTTCATATTTTCTGCTAGTTTATTCATGTATCAACTTGAAGCAATGTGTGATTTATAATACTTTTGGATGATGAATCCTTAATAAAATGTTGTGTGCATCAACCGATGTAGAGGCCTGTTTATACTCATATTTTCGAGAAAAACGTCTAGATTTTCATGGTGTTGTTTGAGATGGAGCATTTTATGATGATTACGATAGGAGGGCTAGAATGTTTTCATGACACATTTTGGGTTTGAGATTGACAATGCTAGTGGGTGGTCTTGGTTCTGATGAAAAGTGTCTCGTGTTTGATGACTTACATCTGCAACATTTGGAAGTGGGGCGGCAACGTTGGAGGATTTTGTTTTTGGTGGTTCTCATTTAGTACCTAGTCTCTATTTCTAGGGTGAAAACCCAATGTCTAACCTTTATTGGTTATACCTGGCAATGACTTGTTGAAGGCATTGTTTTGTGACCTTAGACTTTCCAAGGTGAAAATTTGAGATCTGCTGATCGGGCCATGACGGTGCTTGTAAATGTTCTCTTCTTGGAGGCATAGATTTTGAGGAACCTCTTTTGTAGTCCTGGTGTTGTTGTAGGTGGTACTACCGCGAGTGGTTGTTCGCTATGGTAGTGCCATTTTTTCTTTTCCTTTTTGTCTATGTGCATCCTTAATGTCCTTTAGACACTTTGATGGTGTAAGGGCTGAGTTTAAATGCTATCTTCTCTATATTGATTTATTACTTTTGTTTAAAAAAGTGAATTTACTTGTGCATCTCCAAATATTTGAGTTCAAGTGGCTGAAATCAGTGTTGTGTTGCTCTACAGATTACATATCACTTAATTCACCAGAAACTTAGACAACCACCAAGTGTAAAGAGTTCTTACATGTTTGTTTGTAATGAGGATGCTGCTCCATATTAGGAACCAACTCGGTTTACATATCCATTATGAAAGTTTTTCTAAAAACTGGCAACTTCAATATACACCAAAATTTGAACGCCAAAACCAATATATTTTCAGACACACAAGTATGCATACACTTCACTTGTCCATCAAACAACAGTTCAAAGCGCAGAATGCCAAAGTTGTCCATTAGCATGCATCATAAAAATAGGCATTCTCAATTAGCTTAAAATCATTTGGTAGTTAGTACCTTAAGATTATGTTTAGTATGCTTAGGCATGATGAACTTTGATGTCTACGCACTTATATTCTTGTAGACAGTTGTTGGGCCTCCAAGTGCAGAGATTTGTAGAACAGCGGCAAGTTTACCTTAAGTGGATTACCCAAGGTTTATCGAACGCAGGAAGGAAGTGGTCAAAGGTATTCCTCTCAAGCAACCCTGCAATTAAGATACAAGAAGTCTCTTGTGTCCCCAACACACCCAATACACTTGTCAGGTGTATAGGTGCACTAGTTCGGCGAAGAGATAGTGAAATACATGTGGTAACGGTGCCATAAAATAGCTTCTCACTTGTTGTTGACATGGGGTAACGGTGCTAGAAAAGACTTTGATGGAGCTTGACGTGGAGGTAAATACTAAAGCAAGCAAACATGTAGCAGATCTAGAAGCAAACGGTGTTTCAATGTTAGAAACAAGGCCTAGGGATCATACTTTCACTAGTGAACACTCTCTCATATAAATATCCTCTCTTCATGATACTACTCTTAATTACTCTCCGGTTGCACACTCTAATCCAAGGTAGGGCTATAAAAACACACCTCAAAGTCTGCCTTCCCCAATCTAGATAACCCCACACAGTCACCTTGAGCACTAGACGGTTCCAACAAACACCACAATTTCATAGAGACATCCAACTCCAAATATAACTCATAACAAATATTCAATCTAGCCAAAGTGCCACACACGGTATGCACGTTGTCACTTTCACAGACGTGGGGAAAAGCATAGATCTATTAAAGCACAAAGAGTATTTATGTAGACTCAAACCTAAGTGCCACCATGGCGTGCACGCTGTCACTTTCACACACATGGGGAGATCAGAGATCTAATGAAGCACTTGAGGAGCAAGGTAGATCTACTTGATTACGAAGCTCATGACCACAAGATCATGCATAGAGAGAGATGAACACATAGCTACCGGTAGAGCCCTTAGACCTGAGGAAGAACTACTCCCTCCTCATCATGGGAATCAGCAACGATGATGCATATGGCGATGGATATCGATGGAGATGGCTCCGGGGGCACTTCCCCGTCCCGGCAGGGTGCCGGAACAGAGACTTTCTGTCCCTCGAATCTCCCCTTCGGTGGCGGCAGTGCTATAGAGGTTTTCTCGAGGATTTCTTCTGGATGCCCTAGGGTTTTCTCATTGGGGGGCTCTTATGGGCGAAGGGGGAGGCCGAGGAGGTGGCCTGGGGGCCCACACCCTCCCCAGGCACGGCCTAGGGTGGGCCCTTGCGTAGGGGGGTCTGGCCCCCCTCCGGCTCTATTTCGTGGTTCCTTGTTGCTCCGGGAAAATATTGACTTTGGCTTTTGTCCCGTCCAATTCCGAGAATATTGATTTTCTGCATTTCTGGAACCAAAAACAGAAGAAAACAGACAACTGGCATTGTGGCAACTTGTTAATAGGTTAGTTCCAGAAAAGATATAAAAACACCTCAAAGTGTAGACAAAGCAAAGCAAAGTAGATACAAAACAAGCATGGAACATCAAAATTATAGATACGTTTCCGACGTATCAATCATCCCTAAGGTTAACTCCTGCTCGTCCTCGAGTAGGTAAGTGATAAAAGGAATAATTTTTGAGGTGACTGCACCTTCACAATAAAGATCAAACCATTTGCAAGCATTGAAAGCTGGGATCAAAGAACTCTAAACATGTGCATGAAAGATAGAGTTCTAACAGTAAGACAAAGTAACTATGCATGCAACATGAAAGGCTACAAACAAAGATCATGAATAACATGCATTGAAAAACATTTGTTTGTTTCACATACAGAAAACATAGCATAGTGGCAATCAGCTTGTCCCTCATAGAGTAGCAATATAGATGTATATGACACCTTCAAAGTTCACAAGGGTGACTAGAAACAAATAGCACAAGAACAAGTAATATCACAATATGCATCAATTAATAAGCTTTGGAACACTGCACACAGAATGACAACTATGCTCTCTTAATGGTGCCTAAAGGTAGAAGGTGGAGACTCAAATAATGGTGGAAGAAAGGCCTTTTTTTTATAAAGGAAGCAGGGATTACAAGTTTCAAAAAGAGCTTCCAAAAATTATGGTACTTGTTAGCTTTCATCCCTCATTGCCCTATCATAAGCATCTTGAAGTGGTTAAGGTTAAAGTGGCAAAGCTGGAGTATATGCTTGACGAAGTATAAGTTGGCAATCTCAAGTCCCTTGAATATTAGGGCCACACCTCATGGATACTCAACTTTGGGCCCATGCAAGTTCTTGTCACTGTAAGTATTTGCATATCATTGAGAACCGCCAATGGGGTACCCCTTGCACATGGTACAGGAGATTTCCCATAACCAAAATGACAAGGCAAGCAGACAATGAGCATCTCAGCAATCTTTTTATTTACCATATGCATAGCTTTTTATTGAGGATGCTTCATAGATATCTCACTATGGTAATGCTGCAAGTTTCCACCATGATTAGGCATGGCTTAGGCTAGCGGCCCAGGCGTTTCTCTAACACAGAGTACAAACTCCATGGACTTACAAGTTACCACTTCATTTCACACCGGTAGACGAAAGATCATGATATCAACTGAGTACAAAGTACAAGTGCAATGTTGAAAACGTTCCCCGTGACAGCACGGTTCTGCTAATTCCAACTTATAAGTGCAAGCATATACAACAATGTTGTCATAATTATTCAAGTGTATTAGGGGCAAAGAATATAAAGTGTGCCATCAAGTTCGTGAGGGCTTTAATCACTAAGTTTTCACATAACAAAATAGTTTTAACTGGAAGATAGTTGAAAACAAGAATATACTTGGAATGGTGTAACACACCATGCATAGGAGTTTATAGTGGACACTTTGGAATAACTTGGTTTCCTGGGAGTTGGAAGCATAAGTAGAACTTACTCATACAAGTGGAGGCTAGCTAAAGACTGGGAGCAACCAACTAAGAGAACATAATGGCCATAATCATGCAGAGCAACAAAGCATACTAATCAAAGAAAAGAGTGGTACTACAAGTCAAGGACTAAATGATCATGGAGGCTAATAGTGACTTGTCATAGTCATAGCATGGTGTAAGCATGTGCCAAGTCAACCCAAGCAAAGCATCAAAGGAGAATACCACAATACTATGCTTTTGCATGCTAAAACAACGCATGATTCCTTCAAGGCACACTAAGCAATCCCAATTGTTTGGAACAAGACATGCTACAACAATAATCACTAAGCATAAGGTCAAAACAACACCTAGCATGTCATGCTAAAGTCTAAGTCACAGTCAATGCAAGATCCCTTTTGTACCACTATAAGCATGAAATTTCATACTCTTTTCCAACACCAATCAACTTATTTGAAACAACTCACAAAGATAATAATCAACAAAGATCAGTGAGCTTGTCTCACAAATCCACAAAGAAGAACTAAAAAGTTCTAAGCTGAAAGCACAAGAAAACTAAGGCTGAACGCATGATACATTGGAAACGTATCTATAATTTTTGATGCTCCATGCTTGTTTAGTATCTACTTTTCTTTACTTGTCTACACTTTGAGGTTCTTTTTACATGTTTTCTGGTACTAACCTATTAACAAGTTGCAACAGTGCCAGATGCCTGTTTTCTGTTGTTTTTGGTTTCAGAAAACTTAGTAAAGAAATATTCTCGTAATTGGACGGGACAAACGCCAAAGTCAATTACTTTCCAGAGAAGAGCCGAAGGGGCTGGCCAGGGGGGCCAGACCCACCCCATGCGCGGGTCAGGTGGACCCGCGCTTGGGTAGGGTTTGGCGACCCTGGTCGCCTCCCGGACTCGCCCCATCGCCTATAAGAAGCTCCCGATCCAGAAATTCTGAGTACTCGATTAGAAATTCATGAAACCGTCTGTAGCCGCTGCCACCATCGTCCCTAGATCGGGGGGATCTGAAGTTATTCCCGACACCCTGTCGGAGGGGAGATCATCCCGGAGGCCTTCTCTCCGGTATGATTTGTGAGTAGTTCCACCTTGGACTATAGGTCCATGTAGTAGCTAGATGGTTGTATCTCCTCCTTTGTGCTTTCATGTATATATCTTGTGAGCTCCGTTCATGATCAAGATCTAATCTATTTGTAATCATGCATGTTGTGTTTGCAGGGATCCGATGGATATTCAGATTATTATGTTGGTTTGATTAATGGTTTTATCTTTATGATTCTATCATGTTTGTGTTGTTTGTGATCTTGCATGCTCTCTGTTGCTAGTGGTTATCTTGGACAAGTAGTTGCTAGTGACTCCAAGAGGGAGTATTTATGCTCGATAGTGGGTTCATGCCTCTAGTTTCCAAGTGAAGTGACAGAAATCTCTTCGGTTGTAGATGTGCTGTTGCTACTAGTTAGAAAACAACGGTCTCTTGTTCATGGAACATGTGGATTGTTTACCTTACACACTTTGCTTAAAGCGGTTGTATGTTGCTTGCAACTTAATACTGTAGGGGGTTCGGATGATAACCCGAAGGTGGAATTCTAGTCATAGATGCAGTTAGATTACAATCTATGTATATTGTTGTATTGCCCAATCAACTTCATAGGATCTTTCTAGCTAGTAATTGCATTGTTATACCTTGCTCAGTTCCTGTCAATTGCCCCGCTGTAATTTGTTTACCCTTCATGCCATGTTGTTTATCTAAGGAGAGCACCTATAGTGAACTATGGACCCCGGTCCAATCTTTACCATTGATACATCTTCCACTGTTACTTGTTTACTTGCTGCAAACCATTACCTTCCACACCATACGTTTAATCCTTTGTTATAGCAAACCGGTGAGCTTGACAACCTCACTGATTCGTTGGGGCAAAGTCTTGAGTTTGTGTTGTGCAGGTCTCCGCGTTGCTTGCAACACCTGTGTGACGTTTCCTTCCTCCTACTGGTTCGATAACCTCGGTCTCAACTAAGGGAAGACTTGCTGTTGTACTCTTAACACCTTGCTCTTGCGGTTCCCAACAAGACTCCACATCAGCCAACCAAGTTTTCTGGCGCCATCAAGGAGTCATCAACAAGTTTTCTGGCGCCATTGTCGGGGAGGCTAAGGACGTCTTCACTAGGGGAGTCCTTCACTTCATTTCTCTTTACTTTGTTTTTAGTTTGCTTTGTTTCTTTTGCTTGGTTTTGTTTGCCTCTTTAAAAAAACCAAAAAATTAGTCTAGTTTGGTTTGCTTTCTTCATTCAAAAACACAAAAAAATTAGTTCCTGCTCTAGCTGCAGCTGCTGTTTTTGGCTTGCCCACCTTTGCCAAAATGAACTCTGCTGAGAACACCAAGTTGTGTGACTTCACTAGCACCAACAACAATGATTTCCTAAGCACTCCTATTGCTCCACCTGCTCCTGATGCTACCTTTTATGAAATTAAGCCTGCTTTGTTGAATCTTGTGATGAGAGAGCAATTTTCTGGTGCTGGTTCTGATGATCCTGCTGCCCATCTTAATAGATTTGTTGAAATTTTTGAGATGCAAAAGTATAAGGATGTAGATGGAGATATTATTAAGCTCAGCCTTTTCCTTTCCCCTCGAGGGGAAAAGCTAAAGAATGGTTGCTATCTTTGCCTAAAAATAGTATTGATTCTTGGACTAAGTGCAAAGATGCTTTTATTGGAAAGTACTATACTCCTGCTAAGATTATTGCTATGAGAAGTGACATTATGAAATTTAAACAAGTTGATAGTGAATATGTTGCTCCTGCTTGGGAAAGAATGAAATCTTTGGTTAAAAATTGCCCTACTCATGGACTCACTGCTTGGATGATTATCCAGACCTTTTATGCAAGTTTGAACTTCTCCTCAAGAAACCTGCTGGATTCTGCTGGTGGAGGTACTTTTATGGGACTCACCTTGGGTGCTGCAACAAGGCTCCTTGATAATATGATGGTTAACTACTCTGAATGGCATGTTGAGAGAGCTCCACATGGTAAGAAGGTAAATTCTGTTGAGGAAACTTCCTCTTTGAGTGAAAAGATTGATGTTATTATGGCTATGCTTGTTAATGGAAAAGCTCCTCTAGATCCTAATAGTGTTCATTTAGCCTCTTTGGTTGCTCAAGAAGAGCAAGTTGATGTGAACTTCATTAGAAAAAACAATTTCAACAACAATGCCACTAGGAATAATTTTGGTAGCAACAACAATTATAGGCCTTACCCTCCTAGTGGAAATGCTTATCAGGATAGATCTGGAATGCCTAGTGAAGAGAGGATTCTAGAAGTTGAGAGATCCACTAAAAATTTTATGCAAATGCAATATGAGAAAAACAAGATTTTCACTAAAACTATGGAGGAACAATCTATTATCTTGAAAAACATTAGTCTTCAGCTTGAGAATCTGAATAGAGAAATTCCTAGTTTACGGTCAAAAATTTTGAGTGCTGAGTGCTAGTGATATGCATGTTGCCTTTACCAAACACATTACAAATTCTCTTGTTAAGATTAAGGAAGAGAAGCTAAAACACAAAGCTTCTATTCCTAGGAAAGTAGAAGATAGTTGGGAACCCATTATTAATATGCAAGTGAATGACTTTGATCTCATGGCTTCATGTGATCTTGGTTCTAGTATCTCTATTATGCCTAGGAAATTTTATGAAATGCTTGATTTACCACCATTAGAAGATTGTTATTTGAATGTCCCACTCAATGATAATGCTAAGAAGAAACTCATGGGGAGTATTAATGATGTTCTCATTATGGTTAACAATGCTTATGTCCCTGTTGATTTCTATGTTTTGGATGTTGAATACAATGCTTTGGGAAGACCTTTCCTTAGAACAGTTGGTGCCATCATTGATATGAAAGAAGGCACCATTAAATATCATTTTCCATTCAAGAAAGGTATTGAACACTTCCCTATAAGGAGAGAGAAGTTGATTTTTGCTCCTCCTTTGAAAGCAAGATTTGATGTTAATGCTTCTTCATTTGAAAATACTTGATTCTTCTTGCTTCTTGTGCCTAACTTAAAGGCGTTAAAGAAAAATACTTGTTGAGAGATGACCCAAGAGTTTCCTTGAGTCTTGGAAGTTAATACTACTGTAATGACCTCTCCTTATACTTTTTGTTTGCTTTTTGTGCCAAGAATGACCTCTAATGAGAGGGAACTAAGATTTGGGGAGTTGCTGTCCTGAAACAGATTTCTTTCCTCCACCAAAAATAATCGTGAGGAGGATATGTAACTCGGATTGAGCTCAAAATTTACGAATAAATCCCCCAGTATGTTGGATAACTTTAGTTAGTTCAACACTTATTGATTTGAGCAACATAAGATGTTAGAAAAAATTCGTTTCTACCTGCTGGTCTGTTTTGACAGATTTCTGCCATTATTTGCTTTTGCTTCTTATTGATTCCTTTTTGAGCTCTCTTCAGGTAAATTGAGTTTCTTTGAAGGAGTTACTACAGTAGCTTGTGTTTTTAGTGAAAATCCTTGCTGTTCCAAAGTTTTACCAGTGGTCTAAGACCTTTTGAATAATCTAATGTTGCTAATGAAAATTGTGTGAAGTTTTGTATGAAGGAAAAATTTCAGGTGTATAGAGAGAGTGATGCAATGAGATGAAGAATGGAAAAAAGCTCAAGCTTGGGGATGCCACCATGGTGTCACCCCTGGAAATATTCAAGAGGTACAAGCGTCAAAGCTTGGGGATGCCCAAGGCATCCCTTTCTTCATCAATAAAAAAAGCTCAGGTCTGTCTAGACACTTCACTTTTATTGTTTCATGCACAGTTGTGTTATTTTTTGGAGCGTCTTAGTTTTCATTTGCTTTGCTTAGTTTGTTTAGTTTGCTTTAGTAGTTTGGACCCCGCTCTCGTTGTGTTGTTTTACAAATAAGTTTGCTTGGTGTTTGGAAAGGAGTGGTAAGTTCTTGCTTGAAGTGCAAGAGGAGCTTGCATTGACTGTGACTAAGACTTTAGCATGACATGCTAGGTGTTTTTTTTGCATTATGCTTAGTGATTATTGCTTTAGCATGTCTTGTTTCAAACAATAGGGATTGCTTAGTGTGCCTTGAAGAAATTATGCGTTGTTTTAGCATGCAAAAGCATAGTATTGTGGTATTCTCCTTTGATGTTTTGCTTGGGTTGACATGCCACATTCTTACACCATGTTATGACTATGACAAGTCACCATTATCCCCTATGATCATTTAGTCCTTGACTTGTAGTACCACTCTTTGCTTTGATTAGTTTGCTTTGTTGCATTGCATAATTATGGCCATTATTGCTCTCTTAGTTGGTTGCTCCCAGTCTTTTGCTAGCCTCCACTTGTATGAGTAAGTTCTACTCATGCTTCCAACTCCCAAGAAACCAAGTTATTCCAAAGTGTCCACTATAAACTCCTATGCATGATGTGTTACACCATTCCAAGTATATTCTTGTTTTCAACTATCTTCCAATTAAAAACTATTTTGTTATGTGAAAACTTAGTGATTAAAGCCATCACGAACTTGATGGAACATTTTATTCTTTGCCCTTAATAAACTTGAACCATTGAGGAAACTTTGTTGTATATGCTTGCACTTATAAGTTGGGATTAGCAGAACCATGCTGTCATGGGGAACGTTTTCAATATTGCACTTGTACTTTTTGTACTCTGTTGATATCATGCTCTTTTGTCTATGGATGTTACCGGTGTGAAATGAAGTGGGAACTTGTAAGTCCATGGAGTTTGTATTCTGTGTTAGAGAAACGTCTGGGCCGCTAGTCTAAGCCATGCCTAATCACCATAGTGACATCTATGAACCATTCTTCTTATAAAAAAAAGAGAGACACATTGAGAAAAAAGGAAAGAGAGAAAAAAGCACCATATTCCGATGGTACATAAGAAGAATAGCTGAGATGCTCATTGTCTGCTTGCCTTGTCATTTTGGTTATGGGAAATCTCCTGTACCATGTGCAAGGGGTACCCCGTTGGCGGTTCTCAATGATATGCAAATACTTACAGTGACAAGAACTTGCATGGGCCCTAAGTTGAGTATACATGAGGTGTAGCCCTCACAGTCAAGGGACTTGAGATTGCCAACTTATACTTTGTCAAGCATATACTCCAGCTTAGCCACTTTAATCTTAACCACTTCAAGATGCTTAATATAGGGGCAATGAGGGCTGAAATCTAATAAGTACCATAATTTTTGGAAGCTCTTTTTGAAACTTGTAATCCCTGCTTCCTTTACAAAAAGGCCTTTTCTTCCACCATTATTTGAGTCTCCACCTTCTACCTTTAGACACCATTAAGAGAGCATAGTTATCTTCTGTGTGAAATGTTCCAAAGCTTATTAATTGATGCATATTGTGTTATTACTTGCTCTTGTGCTATCTGTTTCTAGTCACCCTTGTGAACTTTGCAGGTGTCCTATGCATTATACTGCTACTCTATGAGGGACAAGATGATTGCCACTATGCTATGTTTTCTGCATGTGAAACAAACAAACGTTTTTCAATGCATATTATTCATGATCTTTATTTGTAGCTTGTCATGTTGCATGCATAGTTACTATGTCCTACTGTTAGAACTCCATCTTTCATGCACATGTTTAGAGTTCTTTGATCCCATCTTTCATTGTTTGCAAATGGTTGGATCTTTATTGTGAGGGTGCATGTCACCTAAAAAATTATTCTTTTATCACTTACCTACTCGAGGACGAGCAGGAGTTGAGCTTGGGGATGCTGATACGTTGGAAACGTATCTATAATTTTTGATGCTCCAAGCTTGTTTAGTATCTACTTTGCTTTACTTGTCTACACTTTGAGGTGCTTTTTACATGTTTTCTGGTACTAACCTATTAACAGGTTGCAACAGTGCCAGATGCCTGTTTTCTGCTGTTTTGGTTTCATAAAAGTTAGTAAAGAAATATTCTCGGAATTGGACGGGACAAACTTCAAAGTCAATTACTTTCCGTGGGGAACAAAAAGTCCAGAGGAGAGCCGGAGGGGCTGGTCAGGGGGGCCAGACCCACCCCAGGCGCGGGTCAGGTGGACCTGCGCCTGGGTAGAGTTTGGCGACCCTGGTCGCCTCCCGGACTCGCCCCTTTGCCTATAATAAGCCTCCGATAAAGAAACTCTGAGTACCCGATCAGAAATCCACGAAATCGTCTGTAGTCGCCGCCACCATCTTCCCTAGATCGGGGGGGGATTTGAAGTTCTTCTCGGCACCCTGCCCAAGGGGAGATCATCCCGGAGGCCTTCTCTCCGGTATGATTTGTGAGTAGTTCCACTTTGGACTATGGGTCCATGTAGTAGCTATATGGTTGTATCTCCTCCTTTGTGGTTTCATGTATAGATCTTGTGAGCTCCATTCATGATCAAGATCTAATCTATTTGTAATCATGCATGTTGTGTTTGCAGGGATCCGATGGATATTGAGATTATTATGTTGGTTTGATTAATGGTTTTATCCTTATGATTCTATCATGTCTGTGTTGTTTGTGATCTTGCATGATCTCCGTTGCTAGTGGTTATCTTGGCCAAGTAGTTGCTAGTGACTCCAAGAGGGAGTATTTATGCTCGATAGTGGGTTCATGCCTCTAGTTTCCAAGGGAAGTGACAGAAATCTCTTTGGTTGTAGATGTGCTGTTGCTACTAGGGAGAAAACAACGGTCTCTTGTTCATGGAACATGTGGATTTTTTACCTTACACACTTTTATTAAAGAAGTTGTATGTTGCTTGCAACTTAACACTGTAGGGGGTTCGGATGATAACCTGAAGGTGGACTTCTAGTCATAGATGCAATTAGATTACAATCTATGTATATTGTTGTATTGCCCAATCAACTTCATAGGATCTTTCTAGCTAGTAATTGCATTGTTATACCTTGCTCAGTTCCTATCAATTGCCCCGCTGTAATTTGTTTACCCTTCATGCCATGTTGTTTATCTAAGGAGAGCACCTATAGTGAACTATGGACCCCGGTCCAATCTTTACCATTGATACATATTCCACTGTTACTTGTTTACTTGCTGCAAACCATTAGCTTCCACACCATACGTTTAATCCTTTGTTACAGCAAACCGGTGAGCTTGACAACCTCACTGATTTGTTGGGGCAAAGTCTTGAGTTTGTGTTGTGCATGTCTCCGTGTTGTTTGCAACACCTGTGTGATGTTTCCTTCATCCTACTGGTTCGATCACCTCGGTCTCAACTGAGGGAAGACTTGCTGCTATACTCTTCACACCTTGCTCTTGGGGTTCCCAACAAGACTCCACATCAGCCAACCAAGTTTTCTGGCGCCATCAAGGAGTCATCAATGCCATGCTAGCAAAAGTGAACACTCACAAAACAATAGGAGTGAAAACTAGAGTGTTCTAGGCAATGGAAACAAAGTGTGTCTCTCTCCAAAAGAAGTGTTGTGGTGTAACCAACCAACTTACTCAAGCAAACTAAGCAAATGAAAACCAAAAACAAAAACTAAGACGCTCGAAGAACAATAGAACTGTGCATGAAACAATAAAAACGAAGTGTCTAGAAAGACCTGAGATTTTTATTGATGAAGAAGGGGATGCCCAAGGCATCCCCAAGCTTTGACGCTTGTACATCTTGAATATTTATTGGGGTGACACCATGGTGGCATCCCCAAGCTTGAGCTTTTGTCCATTCTTAATCTCATTACATCATTCTTTCTTTACACCTGAAAATTTTCCTTCATACAAAACTTCACACAATCTTTATTAGCAACATTAGTGTATTCAAAAGATATTAGAACCTTAGGTAAGGCTTTGGAACAGCAAGAATTTTCACTAAAAACAAAAGATACTATATAAACTCCTTCAAAAAGCTCAATTTCCCAAAAAGAACCCAAAAAGGAATCAATAAGAAGCAAATGCAAATAATGGCAGAAATCTGTCAAAAGAGACCAGCAGGTAGAAACCGATTTTTTCGAACATCTTCTGTTTATCAAATAAAAAAGTGTTGAACTAACTAAAGTTAGCTAACATACTGGGGGATCTATTACTAAATTTTGAGCTCAATCCGATCTACAGAGACTCCTCACGAATTTTTATGGTGGAGGACAGAAATCTGTGTCGGGGCAGCAACTCCCCAAATCTTACTTCGCTCTCATTAGAGGTCATTCTTGGCACAAAAAGCAAACAAAAATGGATAAGGAGAGGTCATTACTAAAGTAATACCTTCTAAGACTCAAGAAAACTCTTGGGTTATCTCCCAACAAGTACTTTTCTTTAATGCCTTTAAGTTAGGATTGATGGTTTGAGAAGATGCTCACATAAAAATATGAATTGAAGTCAAAGAGAGCATAAAGGAGCATATTAAAAACACATTTAAGTCTAACCCACTTCCTATGCATAGGAATCTTGTAAAGAAACAAGTCATGAAAGCACAAAGCAACAAGCATAGGAAAGCAAAACAAGTGCAACTTCAAAACTTTCAACATAAAGAGAGGAAAATTAATATTATTGAGATGCATAAGACCATGTTTCCCTTGTAGGGTTCGCAGCATAGAAAACAAAAAATTTCCTACGATGGGAACAACTATGTACCAAGATCTATCTACTAGATACAAACAACGGGCGGATGTATATCCGTAGAGAACATACCCTTGAAGACCGACAAAGCTTAACGAGTCCAAACTCGTGGTTGATGTAGACGATCTCTTGCCGATCTCAAAATCGAGAGGAAGTCCTAGCGCCGCAAAACAGCAGCGCATCCGTGCTCGCACACAAGTTCGAGGACCGAGCAACCTCTGCCTCCTCGCTCCAGCGATGCAGCGGAAGCACAACTCTTTCTTGCCGAAAAGTCACCGGGAACATGTATCTCGCTAGTCCGAGACCATGGGGAATAAATACTAGAGGGGGAGAGAGATCCTTCACGAGGAGGTGTACTTTGAGAGGAGGAGAGGGGGGCCTTTTATAGGGGAGAGGGGGCACCCAAGGGGCATGGCGCCCAGCCATGGGGCTGCCCCCACCTCTTCCACATTCATGTGGGTGGAGCTCCCACTCAAAATGAAAAGCCTCCACTCCCATTAAAAAGCCTCCACTCAAAAATCCACTCACATGCATTAAATTTCCACCAAATTTAATGCAAGCTCTCATTTAAATAAAAATCTTTTATTTATTTATTCAGAATTTTGTTAATTACTTTAATTAACAAACATTCACATAAAACCCCTTGCTAGTATTTCATTTCACATGCAAAACCAATTTCAGCAATTTCAACCGAAACAGTTTCGGTGTCTAGTGAAATAAATTCCTGCGCTTTCCTTTTTCTTTCTCTGGCATATCATTTGCTCCGAATGGTGTCGGTATCCCTTAAGTGTGTCACCCTACGGTTCGCGAATAATGCAGACATGATCGATACCCCTCTCCGATCAATAATCAGCAGCGGGACCTGGAGATCCGTACTGACTCCCACACATTCAACGATGACTTCTGTGATCGTGTGAATCTTTTACGCTAGTATCTTAATCCCTTTGTTTCACGATATATTACATGTCCGAGATTCTATCATCAGTATCTCCATACCTAGTTTGATCTCGTTACCGACATGCACTCTTTTCTCGTTCCCGTGATATAACATTCTAGTGATCAAATCACTTGCTTGCAAGCTAATCAATGTGATATCACCGAGAGGGCCCAGAGCATATCTATCCTTCATCGGGATGAACAAATTCCACTATCGATGCATGGGTCTCAACATAACACTTTAGTAGTTCTGAATCCATCTTTATAATCACCCAGTTACGGTGTGACGTTTGATGTCATCGAGAAACTCTTCCGGTGTTAGTGATTGACATGATCTCATGGTCTAAGAATTAGGATCACTTCGTAAGTTGTTATAGCAATATAAACTCAATGACTTTGATCGCAATGCTATACTTCGGATGAATGTTCATCACATCATTACACTAATGTTGTGACCTCGTTATTAACAACATCCAATGTCCATGATCATGAAACTTTGATCATCATGTTAATCAACGAGCTAGTTTATAAGAGAGGCATAACTAGGAACTTCCTTTTTGTTTATTAAACACACATGTATTAACGTTTCCGTATTAATACAATTATAGCATGCAAAATAAACATGTATCATAAATAAGGAATACGATAATAACCACTTTATTATTGCCTCTCGGGCATATTCCCTTCAGTCTCCCACTTGCACTAGAGACAATAATCTAGTTTGAAAACTTTGCGTATTGAACACCTATGGCTTTCTGGTGTTCCATATACGCAACTGCAAGTGGTTAACATAATCTACGGATCTGACGCTTTCAGGTCCGTGTGTATTTGCATGTCTTTGTGTCTTCACGCATCACTCATTCTCCAATGAGATGGCATTATATAAATTTGGTCTTTCGGTGAGACCTTTAGTTCCTTGGGGTTAAAACACGTTGATACTATTGTCATACAATATATCTTTAGTGTTAGCCTGTTGCGAACCATACCTTAGTTTGATAACAAACTACTTGACACAAATGCCCTCCTTTGCTGCTACTATAGCAGTCATATACTTAGCCTTTTGTTGTAGTATTCGTCACAATGTCTTAACTTTGGAATACATCCAAATCCATCATGAAAACTCCTTTCCATTTCATTGTGCCACTCATAGTTTAAATTGAGATAAACTTAATTTGTATCTTGCGACAAAACTAGTATCAATGTAACGCTTTACAATGAACTATTTGTAATTGTTTGTCACCTCTACACAAATATATTCTTAGTTCTTCCAAAAGATCATAAGAATATCCTTACTATAGTCCAATGATCATTTTATGATTCATTCTGGTATATGCTCATAACACTTAGAGCATAGGACATATCTGGATGTGTACATATCATGGTATGATTGATCAAAACATTATCGTGATTTCACTCATCAAGTGTCAAAGCACTTGAATCTTGTTTCACTTATCAAGTGTCGATACACTTGAATCTTGATTCAATTCCTTTTCCATGCGACAAGAACCATTTATTGTCGTTTCTATATTGAACTCCTTCAATATCTCATATATGTACGTTTGGCACAATCATATTAGCGTCACAGTCTATCCACTATAGACATTCATGCTAAATATTAGGGTTTTGCCTAAGTATTTCATCGAAATGAAATTCTTAACCTTTGTCAATAAAATATACATAATTTCTAATCAACAATATGTCCTCCACATAATGTATTAGAAATATGTCTTAGCGCTCCCACTTAATTTCTTGCAAATGCAAGCATCTTCATCGTCTCCTGATGAAAACTCTTTTTCATCACGGTGAAGATTCCAACTCCGCGATGCTTACTTCAACCGTTGAAGTTTGCATGCCCTTTTTAGCATCCTTTGATTTAACAAAACCCTTTGGACCGTGTCATGTACACGTCCTAGGTAACCATTCTATTAGAAGAACTTTGTTTTGTTTATTCATCTACCATATACCAAATTATATGTAGTGGTTGCTACTTTAATCCGTCCAGACTAAATATCGCTATGAAAGATCAAATCTTGTCATAGTCAACTCCTTGAACATTGTAGTAAAATACTTTACCGATATGTCGACTATTTCATAGATGTAAAACATCCATGTCTGTTTCTTTATAGATCCAAATACGACCGATAGGTTTTTACACCTTTCTGGAGGGACTTCCAAGTTCAAAACTAGATTTCTCGTGTATGGAATTATCACGGATTTTATGGCTTCAAGCCATTTGACAGAGTCAGGGCCCATCATCGCTTCTTTGTATGTATTCGGTTCATCATTATCAAACAATAATGATTTACTCTCAAATCTTAGCATTTGATTGTTTAACCGACCTACTTGGTTCAATAGGAACTTAGATCTCCGTGACCACAACCTTTGAGGCACATAAGCTATGAGCATTATGGCAGCCTTCGGAACGATTTCCGGCGCTGCGCAACTCAACACATATAGCTAAGGTTCGTTAACCTTATCAAAGTTCTATTGTCCCCCCACTTAACATTTATGAAAAATTCCTTCTTCAAGAAACTTCACATTTCAAGCGACAAACCCTTTTGTCCTCGGTGTTATGGAGGAATAACCAATTGTTATTCGAAATAACCTACAAAGACATGCTCATCCGACTTCGGTTGTAAACATCTTACTTATGTTTAGAATACCAAAATTTAAGAAATGATAACTTGGGTTTTACCCCAAACCATAACTTCCATGGTGTCATTTCAACGGATCTAGATGGAGCTCTTTTCAGTGAAAAAGCAGTAGTCTCTAAAGTTTAATCTTTTTAAAACATAATGGCAGTTTTATCAATAACACCTTTGATCCAACCATGTCAAACAAGGTTTCATTACAAATCTCAAACACTCCATATTCATATGGTGTTTCGGGATATGTAAATCTAGGTGTTTTGCTAAACTTGTAACTCAAATAAATCCCTTTATGATAAAATCATAATTCATTTATTTTCTTGTTACACTTGTAACTCAAACAAATCCCTTATGATAAAATCATAAACCATTTATTTTCTTGTTACAATGATTTTCCACTTCATCTTGAAAGTCTTTGAAACATTTTTCAAATATTTCATACTTCTTTCTCATTAAGTGAATATTCACTCAAATTTCCGGAGAAAGCATATGAAGTTGAAACCCATCGCTTACGACTACACATAATGGACTACATACATCGATATGTATAAATTCCAATAATTTAGTCGTTCGTTCTTCTTTGGCCTTTGAACGAAGTTTTAATTATCATGTGGAAAGTCTCACAAGCGTCAGTTGATCAAATCAAAGACTCCAAAAATCCATGAATATGGAGATTCTTCATGTTTTCTTTCCAATATAATTTAAACAGCGATGTCACTTCGTAAGTGATCTTTCAATCATTTGTCTTGCGACATTTTAGCATTAGGTTTTATGGATGTGATTTCTCCAACTAGATTTGTAAATCATCCATCTTATATGGAATACGGTAATTATTTGAACAACCTTTGTTCTATAATACCTGATTCAAATAACAATTATTAAAACAAATCTTGAAGTCAAGATTTGATGTCAACGAGAAATACAAACAACGGTTTGTTTGTTTTTTGATGAACATCATCACATATTCTCTTGCTAGTTACTTAGGCCATTGTGGTTCATGAATTGCGTTGTTTTGTATGAAATTTCATACCAACCAATTCGGTATCCAATACCTAAGAACCACATTGTTTAACAAGCAAAGAATACAACCATAACATGTATATCATATATATACCTAAATTGGATATTTCCAATCTTTTCTTTTCTGCCAAGTATATTTTATAGATTCTCTTTCAGCATTTCCTTTTCCTTTTTAAAAGAATCTATCAACATCAAAAGTGGCACCATATACATGACACATAGTCCAAAGCGTGTATATTCAAATAATAATACCTTTGGACTTGCACTTTGAAGTAGATCACCATCATCAAATGATCAGCTTTCTTTCAAAATCCATTCTTTAGTAATCTTTTAGTGTAGTAAACATTTTACATACATATTCTATTCACCCTTATCATGACGACTTTCATGATCAAGATACTATAGCTTATAAAGGCAAATCGTGAGTATAACATTACTTTCCAAAACCCTTTTGGATGATTAGGATGTCTAGCATCTCCAACCTTCGTAAATTCTCATCCAATATGAGAACATATATTATACTCTATCATATTGCAACCAAAACATTGTTTCAGATATCGTTATATCTGCCACACATGATGGTTTCTGAAACAATTCTTTCAGCTCCTAGATAAACTTGATATTAAAACAATCAAGAATCATGGAGGCAAACATGATACTTAAGATATTAACACTGGAATTGTTACTCTCGATTTAATACCAACTATTAAATTTCACGGAGTAAATAGAGTTTGCTGAAAGTTTGCAATAGGACTTTAAATTTTAGATTGACACTCAACACAATACGATACCAGTTCGTAAAGTATATATCCAGAATTCTATAGTTCTATTATCTCAATTACAACTATGCATAAGGTGGTGAACGAATGCCAATGACTACAACAAATTATGCAAATTCACTTTGATTTAATTTATGATAAATTGAGTTCTACTAATTCAAATTAGAAATGAACTCCCACTAAAAAACGACATCCCTCGTTTCTTTTTGGTGATTACATGAACCAAATCCACTACACCAAGTCCGATCATCACGTGAGTCGGTGTAGCTTCAAAGGCGAGCATAAAATGGACATCATATCTACTATATGACTCATGCTTAACCTTTCGGTCCGTGTTCCGAGTCCATGTCTGTACATGCTATGCTCGCCAAGTAAGAACCTTAGTATTCGCATGTGTAACTGTCTTACACCCGAGATATGCTCGTGGATTCAAGTACACCCGATCATCACGTGATGTCTTGAAGCGACGAAACATTGTCGGTGCATACTTAAGGAAAAACACATTCTTATCTTGATATCTAAATGAGGGATCATCTTATTATGCTAATAAAATGCCAAACAAGCAATATAAGATGCAATCAAAACATCACATGTTTATAAGTGAAATGATATGGTTCCCGCATATGATCTCCATCATGTGCACCGTGGTATGATCACTATCATACCTTTATGTGTAAGGCCAAGGTCTATGGAACTTACACGCTATTTTTGTTGTAAGAGTATCATCTCATACTTCTACTTACAACATCACCATATCATAACACTAGCCCAGCAACAATCTAAACTAGACGCCTCTAATTTATCCATTGCAAGTTTTACGTGGCTTAGGGCTTTCGAAGATAGAACCGTTCTTACCTACGAACATGGACCACAACGAGGATAACCAAATTGTTGACAACTCGTTGCAAATTAGATATTGACTATAGTAGGAGAGACAGACACCCGCTAGCCACTTATGCAAAACTAGTTGCATGTCAAGCGTGGAACATGTCTCATGTGCGAGGACATGTAAAGTTTGTCCGGGCCGCTTCATCCCACTATGCCACCAATATCCAAAGTACAACTAAGAAGCAATAAAATGATCATCATCGCCCACATACTCATATGTGTACTACCCGTGCAAAATATCTATGCATAGATCCGGCTCTGATACCACTGTAGGGTTCACAGCATAGAAAACAAAAAATTTCCTACGATGGGAACAACTATGTACCAAGATCTATCTACTACATACAAACAACGGGCGGATGTATATCCGTAGAGAACATACCCTTGAAGACCGACAAAGCTTAACGAGTCCAAACTCGTGGTTGATGTAGACGATCTCTTGCCGATCTCAAAATCGAGAGGAAGTCCTAGCGCCGCAAAACAGCAGCGCATCCGTGCTCGCACACACGTTCGAGGATCGAGCAACCTCCGCCTCCTCACTCCAGCGATGCAGCGGAAGCACAACTCTTTCTTGCCGAAAAGCCACCGGGAACATGTATCTCGCTAGTCCGAGACCATGGGGAATAAATACTAGAGGGGGAGAGAGATCCTTCACGAGGAGGTGTACTTTGAGAGGAGGAGAGGGGGGCCTTTTATAGGGGAGAGGGGGCACCCAAGGGGCATGGCGCCCAGCCACGGGGCTGCCCCCACCTCTTCCACATTCATGTGGGTGGAGCTCCCACTCAAAATGAAAAGCCTCCACTCAAAAATCCACTCACATGCATTAAATTTCCACCAAATTTAATGCAAGCTCTCATTTAAATAAAACTCTTTTATTTATTTATTCAGAATTTTTTTAATTACTTTAATTAACAAACATTCACATAAAACCCCTTGCTAGTATTTCATTTCACATGCAAAACCAGTTTCAGCAATTTCAACTGAAACAGTTTCGGTGTCTAGTGAAATAAATTCCTGCGCTTTCGTTTTTCTTTCTCTGGCATATCATTTGCTCCGAATGGTGTCGGTATCCCTTAAGTGTGTCACCCTACGGTTCACGAATAATGCAGACATGATCGAGACCCCTCTCCGATCAATAATCAGCAGCGGGACCTGGAGATCCGTACTGACTCCCACACATTCAACGATGACTTCTGTGATCGTGTGAACCTTTTACGCTAGTATCTTAATCCCTTTGTTTCACGATATATTACATGTCCGAGATTCGATCATCGGTATCTCCATACCTAGTTTGATCTCGTTACCGACATGCACTCTTTTCTCGTTCCCGTGATATAACATTCTAGTGATCAAATCACTTGCTTGCAAGCTAATCAATGTGATATCACCGAGAGGGCCCAGAGCATATCTATCCGTCATCGGGATGAACAAATTCCACTCTCGATCCATGGGTCTCAACATAACACTTTAGTAGTTCTGAAGCCATCTTTATAATCACCCAGTTACGGTGTGACGTTTGATGTCATCGAGAAATTCTTCCGGTGTTAGTGATTGACATGATCTCATGGTCTAAGGATTAGGATCACTTCGTAAGTTGTTATAGCAATATAAACTCAATGACTTTGATCGCAATGCTATACTTCGGATGAATGTTCATCACATCATTACACTAATGTTGTGACCTCGTTATTAACAACATCCAATGTCCATGATCATGAAACTTTGATCATCATGTTAATCAACGAGCTAGTTTATAAGAGAGGCATAACTAGGAACTTCCTTTTTGTTTATTAAACACACATGTATTAACGTTTCCGTATTAATACAATTATAGCATGCAAAATAAACATGTATCATAAATAAGGAATACGATAATAACCACTTTATTATTGCCTCTCGGGCATATTCCCTTCATCCCTCTCTCATAATAACTTTCAGTAGCATCATGAATAAAATTAACAATATAACTATCACATAAAACATTCTTATCATGAGCCACATGCATATAATAATTATTAATCTCCACATAAGCATAGTCATTCTTATTAATTGTAGTGGGATCAAATTCAACAAAATAGCTATCATTATTATTCTCATCACCATAATCATCAAATATAGGAGGCATATTGTAATCATAATAAATTTTCTCCTCAATAGTAGGTGGACTGAAAATATCATATTCATCATTGTAATCATCATAATGGGAGGTTTGGTATCATCATAAGCAATAGAATAGCTATCTTCCAAAGCTGGGGGACTAAAAAGATCATTTTCATAAAAACTAGCTTCCCCAAGCTTAGACTTTTCCATAGCATTAGCAACAATGGTGTCCAAAGAATTCATACTAATAACATTGCTATTAGAATGCAAATAAATCTCCATAGGTTTTTTTAAAAACAAGAAACAAAAAGACAAAATAGCAGAATCTAAAGGAAATAACTTCGAGCACTCACACTAGAGGATGTGAGTACCTTTTACCTTACCTCCCAGGCAACGGCGCCAGAAAGAGCTTTCTGGCTTGCTGTTGCCGTTGGGTAAGGTGTGTGATTGCCTTTTACCTTTCCTTCCCGGCAACGGCACTAGAAAAGAGCTTGATGTCTACGCACTTCTATTCTTGTAGACAGTTGTTGGGCCTCCAAGTGTAGAGGTTTGTACAACAACATCAAGTTTCCCTTAAGTGGATTACCCAAGGTTTATCGAACTCAGGGAGGAAGTGTTCAAAGGTATTCCTCTCAAGCAACCCTGCAATTAAGATACAAGAAGTCTCTTGTGTCCCCAACACACCCAATACACTTTTCAGGTGTATAGGTGTACTAGTTCGACGAAGAGATAGTGAAATACAAGTGGTAACGGTGTCAGAAAATAGCTTCTGACTTGTTGTTGACATGGGGTAACGGTGCCAGAAAAGACTTTGATGGAGCTTGACGTGAAGGTAAAGACTAAAGCAAACAAACATGCAGCAGATCTAGAAGCAAACGATGTTTCAATTTTTATAAACAAGGCCTAGGGATCATACTTTCACTAGTGAACACTCTCTCATATAAATATCCTCTCTTCATGATACTACTCTTAACTACTCTCCGGTTGGACACTCTTATCCAAGGTAGGGCTATAAAAACACACCTCAAAGTCTGCCTTCCCCAATCTAGATAACCCCACACAGTCACCTTGAGCACTAGACGGTTCCAACAAACACCACAATTTTATAGAGACATCCAACTCCAAATATAACTCATAACAAATATTCAATCTAGCCAAAGTGCCACACACGGTATGCACGCTGTCACTTTCACACAGGTGGGGAAAACATAGATCTATTAAAGCACAAAGAGTATTTATGTAGACTCAAACCTAAGTGCCACCATGGCGTGCACGCTGTCACTTTCACACACATGGGGAGAGCAGATATCTAATGAAGCACTTGAGTAGCAAGGTAGATCTACTTGATTACAAAGCTCATGACCACAAGATCATGCATAGAGAGAGATGAACACATAGCTACCGGTAGAGCCCTTAGCCCTGAGGAAGAACTACTCCCTCCTCATCATGGGATTCAGCAACGATGATGAAGATGGCGATAGAGATCGATGGAGATGGCTTCGGGGGCACTCCCCGTCCCGGCAGGGTGCCGGAACAGAGACTTTCTGTCCCCCGAATCTCCCCTTCGGTGGAGGCGGTGCTATAGAGGTTTTCGTGGATTTCTTCTGGATGCCCTAGGGTTTTCTCATCGGGGGGCTCGTATAGGCGAAGGGGGAGGCCGAGGAGGTGGCCAGGGGGCCCACACCCTTCCCAGGTGCGGCCTAGGGTGGGCCCGCGCCTAGGGGGGTCTGGCCACCCTCTGGGCCCCCTCCGGCTCTGTTTCGTGGTTCCGTGTTGCTCCGGGAAAAATATTGACTTTGGCTTTTGTCTCGTCCAATTCCGAGAATATTGAATTTCTGCCTTTCTGGAACTAAAAACAGAAGAAAACAGGCAACTGGCACTGTGGTAACTTGTTAATAGGTTAGTTCCAGAAAAGATATAAAAACACCTCAAAGTATAGACAAAGCAAAGCAAAGTAGATACAAAATAAGCATGGAACATTAAAAATTATAGATACATTTCCGATATATCAAACTTCCTTGGTATCCCCCACTTTATATGGGCATTATCGTAGTTCACTGCCACACTAAATGATATGGTAGGGATAGCGTGATACCCATGCAAGGAGCGGCTGCCGAGCTCTATCATATGATCTCTCCGATAAAACATACTAAAATAATGATGCAATCCATACAAACCATGTATGTTTACATACACTACCTCCGCCTTAGAAAGAGTGTAGTTGTATCCTTCTTTGAGTTTAGTGCTAGTCGCAACCTTATATACGTGAACATTCTCGTAGTTCACCGATCCACAGAACCATATTGTAGGGATAATGCGACCCCTACACGACATAGTGTGGACTAAAGTAGATGGTTGATTCCTGATGCCTCCCAACTAAGAAGTCGAGCACACTTCCTATAGACCCCCATCATATGATGTCAACGGGAAAACATGCTGAAAATTCACTAGCTAGACAAACCATGTGTGTTTATATATGTATGCACGAATCAAAGTTTCGGTCCCATGTGTGATTGAATTGGTGACCGGGCCTGATATAAATCTTTTGTGTTTATGAGAAGTATGAAAGCCTGGATCCATATATGGATGTACGATATATCAAAAAAAAAGTAATCAAATTTTGAGTATGCAAATATTTGGCCATGTTTATAATGTCCAAGGCCCGGTGGGCATTTTAGCAGTTGGATGATCAAAGTAAGTGCTTGAGCCTATTATGGTCCATTCAAAATTTCTTGTTTCACCTATTTTTCCTCTACAATTAACTCTTGGAAAAACTGAATTGCCATAACTATCCTCGCCAACATATCCATGCTAGGTTTCCCTTGGAAAAAAAGCTAGATAAACTAAGGGATCAATTTTCTCTCCTTTTGTTTTTGTACCAACACTCCTAGATGGCTTCAATAACCAAGAGAAAATGCGGAGACTTTTCATATCATTGTATTGAAAACTATTTTTCTTAGAATAAAGTTGATGCCCTCTTCGCTGTGGTAAGTTATGGGTTACTTTATTAGACATGTATTATATCTGTACAAGGCACAGAGTAGTAATCTACCCTTATATGGACTCCTTGTATACGCACTAGTGCAGGTCCCCCCCTTTAACTCCGGTTGGGAGGGCCCTTTAACAGCGGTTCCCCAACCGCTGTTGAGGGTTCGGTGTTAGAGGGGGGGGGCCTTTAACACCGGTTCTTATACGAACCGGTATTAAAGGGTGGCGCACGTGGGGCTGCCGCAGGCCTCAGCCCCCCCCCCCTTTAACACCGTTCGTATCTGGAACCGGTGTTAAAGGTTCTTCTGTCGCGGCAGCAGGAAAACGGCCTAAATCTCTGCCGCGGCAGACTTCTGCCTCTGCCCCGTTCTGGGCGTATTTCTGCGGGAGGGGGGGAGCGAGGGGAAATCGATCGGGAGCGGTATACTTATAAATCGTCATCGGTACATACGAGTACATGAATAATTAAGCAACTATTATTATACACAAACATCGTCATCGGCACATACATCGTCATCGGCACATACATCGTCATCGTTCATTTTGGTGGATATCTAAAGAGTTCTCCGCCAGGCGTGACGACCTCATCAAGTATGAACCCCGCCAATTCCTCTTGAATGGCTCGTATGCGTTCAAATGGTAGGATTTGGTCCCGCATCCGTTCGATCTGAATATATATGAAGAATGGGCCGTCAATATATATATAAGAATCAAACTCAACACAATTGATGGTAATAAAATAATGTTGTGGACTTTGTTTACTTACTCTAAGTTGTTCTAGTGCGGCTTGTCCTGTCGCACATATCGTGTTGCGAATGAATTCGCAAACATAGTACCCACATAAGTTATTGTCGTGTCCCTGATGCGCGCACTTTACGAGAATAGAGAGTTCAATCAAAATAATAATCAATAAAGCATGATATAATGGAATTGGAAGCTAGCTAGTATTACTTACATTTTGGTCTACAAATTTTAGTTCTTCTGACCATTCACCCACGGCCCTGCCCGTGAACATTTTCCAAACCCTGTCCGACAAAGAAAATGGATAAAGGAGTAATTAATTACTTATTGTCACGAAAGTTGCCGATCTAGTGCGATAATATGATTGAAATTACCTCTGGAGCATCTCTCTAAAGTCTGCCCATAGCTCTTTTTCTTTTCGTAACGAGTCCATGACAAGGACTTTTCCTGAGTCGGGTTGAATGACTAGCAGAATAAAGTGAAACCTACGCACGCATAACTCATCATCAGTTACACTTAACATCGAGTAAGCCGAAACAGAATGTGTACAAGAGAGAGGGTAACAGTACTCACGAGAAGTTGTAAGGCAATAGTATTTCCCTTTTGGTTTGTTGTCTCAGTAATGACTTTAGCAAGTAATCTTCTGTTTGCCCGGGTTTGTCTCTTACCACTTCTTCATGAACTCTATTTGGGTCAACGAACCCAATGTCAAAAGGGCCTCCTTTCATGCATTCCATAACCTTTTTCCTGCATAATAGTATATACATATATGGTGAGCATATATATATACATGCAATTAATGAAGTGAATGAGATGAGATAAAAATTACAGAAATAGTACTTACACACAATAAAGGCTGATGGCAGATTTGTCGAGTTCCTTCTGATTGAATAGAAAATGCAAGTCTTGAATGTTGAAGTCGATCGCGTCGTCTCCGCACAAGAAAATCTGATCTCTTATATGCGCCGTGATCCATTCTTCTTTTCTCGTCTTGCAGAAATGAAGGTACCACTTGTGCAATTTTCGCATCTTTGTTGGTAGATTCTTGAGCTCCTCTTTCTTGACTAGATTCTTCCCATACTTCCATGGCTGTATGGGGTTGACATCGCATTTGGGCAAGTTGTCTCCCATGACGTTCAAGTATGCAATGTAAGTCATCCCCATCTCATTGGCCTTTCTTTGTAGCTCTGTCTCGTAATCATCTACGGGAGGAGCGTCCCGTTTGTCAAACATTTGGAGCGGGGCGCATGATTGGTTTTCCTGCTCTCCGAGCATGGGAACTGTTTTCTGGGGTGCCTCACGACTGCTACTTTCAGTATCCCTACGGCGCCTTGCATCCGCCTTCAAAATCTGGCGCTCGTAGTCCGGCACAAGTGGGGTTTTAGGTTTCAAAAGATTTTTGTAAAACTTCTCCACCACCGCCGGATCTATTTTCTCCTTTGGCTCGGCCCGTCTAGGTGCAAAGAATTTCTTGACCTGTTCTCCCGAGATCCTATTGGTCTCCTCGTCGCTGCGATTCCACGGTAAAACCGGCAATGGCTTGGCGGAAGGCTACGGGACGTAGTTTTTTGAACTCTTTGGCGTACGGTTTCCTGCGGATTTCTTTGTGGCAGTGCTACTGATGCTCCTCGTGGCAGTGCTCTTCCGCTTACGCTGAGGAGATGGCTGAAGCACCGGAGATGGCTGACGGGCCGGAGATGGCTGCCGCGCAGGAGATGGCTGACGGGCCGGAGATGGCTGACGGGCCGGAGATGGCTGCCGCGCAGGAGATAGCTGAAGCGGCTCAGACTGCTGACGCTGCGGAGACGGCGGGGGTGCCAGTGACCTCCAATTTGGAAGCACAATGTGTTCCTTCTTCCAAAGAATGGTTGTTTTCACTGCAAATTTGAGTTGAGTTTCCCCTTCACCTGTAGCATGGTCAAGCTGTGCTTCCTCATATTCCTTCACAACCTCATCCACCCCGACAATAGCATAGCCATCTGGAATCGGTCGGCAGTGGTAAGTTCCACCAGCTACAGGAGGTAAGGCATAGCCGACAGCCACCTTAATGGATAAGCCCATTAATCTCACATGCAGCTCAGCGTGTTCGCTCTCCGTGATCTGATCAACGGGGTATCGAGGACCCGTCATTTCAAGCGTTGGCTGCATGTTCTCCGTGGAAGCCACACTGCTTTTCCGCACAGAGTCTGGGCCGCGGGCAGCTTCCAATGCAGGCTCTTCATGCCGCTGAGATGGGCCGGTAGCTTGATGGCTCTGTTGTGCATTCACTTGCGTCTGCAGCGCCGCAAGTGCATGTTCTATCTGTGTCATCCGCTCTGTACGCTCTTTTTCTTTTCTGCCGCGCCATCTGTAAGAGTCGCTCCAGTCGGCAAACCCATCCTTCCACGTCATACCCCCTGTGCCTCGTGCATGTCCAGGGTGTTCTTTTTTACCGATGGCGCGTGTGAGCTGGTCATTCTCTCTGTCGGGATGGAAGGTCCTGGCGGATGTTTCCTCGTATGTCGTGATGAGTTTAGTGACGGGTTTGGCAAGGATGGTTGGGAAGATACACAATCCTATTTCTGGGTCCAACCTTGCCCTGATTCCGTAGAACCAAGTCTTTGCACGTAGGTCCCACCCATCTGTCTAGGGTGTGATCCCTCTCTCGCGCAGGGCCCTCTCAGCTTCCTTCCACTTAGGCCTCTGAGATATGTAGCCACCTGACCCCGTCCTCTGGTGATATTCCTTCTTCAGGGCATTAAGCGTATTGGTTTCTGACCTCTTTTTAGCTATAGCACTTTTTTTATATGTCTCAAATTCGGGCCAGTGAGGTCTTATCTTCGCATAATATGCGTCTTCGAAATCTGGAGTCTCGCGAGCTTTGACAAATTTGTTCAATTTTGTCTTCCAGTTGCGGAAAGCCTCAGCCATCTTCTTTAGAGTCCACTCTTTGACCTTTTTCTTTATAACCGGGTTGTTTTCATCCTCCTCTGGCGGAAGGGTGAAATTTACCAACAACGAATTCCAAAGCGTTTCTTTGGATCTGTCATCGACAAAGGTACCGTCGCCCTTCTTTGGCTTATTCTAATATTCAATTATGATTGGGATTTGGTCCCTAACAAGAACACCAGCCTGACGTATAAATTTGTCTGCGGCCTTCTTGGGCTCCATTGGCCTGCCATCAACACGGACTGCTTCGATCGTGAAATTTGCACGATCTTTCAACCGCTGGCTCGCGCCTCGCTTGCTCTTTTTCGTAGAAGAAGATGGTTGCTGGCTGGTCGATCCAGAGGTCTAAAAGAAGAAAGAAGCGTTAATTTAATACATGTAGAAGAATATTGTTGGTGGAAGTCAGCTAAGGCTTAATCAATGCATATACCTCGCCGGACTTTGTAACCATTAAATTGCGTTCACCGGAGTCTTCATCTTCTCCATGACTAGTACTTGAGCTGTCGTCGTCATGTCCCTCCAAGTTCAGATATTGTGAGGTGTCCTCATCAATAATGTTCTCCATTATTTCTTCTTCTTCAAGGTTTCTACTAAGTGGATCCATAGTTTCTAAAACAATAATATTATCTAGAGTAAGAGTGTAAACATTCAAGTGGACTTGGATTCATACACAAATATACATATTATTCATACCAAAATACACAAATAAATACACAAATGAGTCAGAGGTCCAATTTGTATACAAGTTTTAATCTATGCATGTAGTACAATTTATCGAGCAAACAAGTTTTAATCAGGATGAGTCAGCAATCACACACGTGGCAGACACGTGGCGCTCACCGGTGGGGTGACGTTGGTCTCGTCGGGCGGCGGTGCTCGTCGGACGGATGCGGCGGGCTCGTCGGGCGGCGGTGCTAGCGGCGGGCTCATCGGGCGGCGGGCGGCGTCGGCGTTTAGGCGTGGCCTATGAGCTCCGAAGCGGCGGCGGCGAGACGCTCCTGCACGGGGAAGAGAGCGAGGTGGTCAGTTAGGGTTTAAACTTTCTCCAGATCGCCGCATAACCGATATGATCGAACGGGGGTGTGTAGCCGCGAAAGGGAAATGGGAAAATGTGGCCGTGAAAGAGAGCAATGTGTGGGCGGGAGAGAGAGCGACAGAGCACTGGAATTTGTTCCTAGATGTTGCATGTTGCGATCTCTACACAGGCCGGAGTGGCGTCCAGGTGCGCGAACCGTCGTGTGGATGCATTCACTGAAAAGGTGTTTCTTGTCGATTTGGAGTAAATTGCACAAAACCACGACAATTGAGTCTAGAGATTTAAAAAACTACGACAATTAAGGACTGCTTAAAAAAACTACGAAATTTGGAGCTAGAGACTACAAACAACTACAAACTTTGCCTAATCGATCAGTTAGCTAGTTTAATCGCAATTCTGACAGGACGGGCCACCTCAAGATCATGAGGTGGCAGTCTGGGACGGATCGTCTCCCCGACAGCCGTTAGCGGCCCGTTACCTCCATCTGGGTCGTCTTCTTCCTTCATCCATTCACAGAGAGACATGGGAGCAGCCGGCGAGCTGGGGCGAGCCCCTGAGGCTAAGAGAGCGCGGAACGGCGCGGTCGCCCAGGACCTTCGCGGAGGGCGGCGTGGTCACGGAGGCGCGCGGGGACAGGAGACGAGCTCGCGCGGAGGAGGCGTCGCGGCGGGGACACGGGGAGGCACATGGGTGGAGGTGCTCCGGCGCGGGGGCGTCGCGGCAATGGGCGACCCTTTACGCTGCGGCACAGAGGGTGGCGCGGAACTGCTGGAGCAGGTGCGAGGTCGCCGGCGCGAAGGAGGGTGTGGAGGCGGACATGGCCAGGACGGGACGGCGGTGGAGCGAGCGGGTCGGGAAGGATGCGGGGAAGATCAGAGGGTCGGGGGCGGCGAACCTCGAGCTCCGAGCGGCGGCGGCGAAACGACGGGTCGGGGGCGGCGAGACGGCGGGTCGGGCTCTGAAGCGGCGGCGGCGAGACGGCGGGTCGGGGGCGGCGCTTCTATCTGTTCTCGATCGATCTGGCTCAGTGGGGGAAGAAAGGACGAAGGGGAGGAAGGTGAAATAAATACACCCCCCCCCCTTAACACCGGTTCGTGGCTGGAACCGGTGTTAAAGGGGGGGTTCCCGCGCGCATTTATTACCCCCCCTTTAACACCGGTTCGTGGCTGGAACCGGTGTTAAATGGGGGGGGTTTCCCGCGCGCATTTATTACCCCCCCTTTAACACCGGTTCGTGGCAGGAACCGGTGTTAAAAGGGGGGGTGGGTGCGCGCGGGAAACGAAATAAATGCCCCCCCCTTTAACACCGGTTCCTGTCTGGAACCGGTGTTAAAGGGGGGGGCAGTTATTTCATGCATTAAAGGGGCTTTTTTAATTCAAAAAATATGATATGAATTTAGAAAATTCATATCTTTTTCATTTCAACTCATAAAAATATGAATAATATATCATAATTTTCAGAAAAATAATATCTATCCATTCATGTAAATCATTTTATATTTACTTTACATGAATTTTTTTAAAATAATTAAAACACTTATTTCATGCATTAAAGGGGCTTTTTTAATTCAAAAAATATGATATGAATTTAGAAAATTCATATATTTTTCATTTCAACTCAGAAAAATATGAATAATATATCATAATTTTCAGAAAAATAATATCTATCCATTCATGTAAATGATTTCTATTAGATCAAATCATATTTTAATGCCGCATCTTTTGTATTAACATTTTTAAATTGATTGGATATTTAATGTCGCATCTTTTGTATACACTTGAATCTCACCAAGCCTCTCTCAACTTGCATTGTTTTTTGATCAATGTGTTGGTGGTTTTTTGAATTAGCCATTTGGTGGTTGCTTCACAAAATCGTCCGTTTTTTATGCTCGGAAAATGGAAAATGCCTTTTTGGTGCGATAAAAAGGAAAACTCCTCTTGCAAACTATGCCTTGATTCTAGCCATAACATTGGTCATTTGACCCGAAAGCCAAGAAACCTCGAATGAGATAGGTCATTTTGAGACAGTTATATAAAGCCGAACTGGAACTGAAAATTAAGATACATAAAAGAACTGAAAATTAAGATACATGGCCAGATTAAGTAACAATCGGCCGAACTGGAACTGAAAATTAAGATACATAAAAGAACTGAAAATTAAGATACATGGCCAGATTAAGTAACAATCGGCCGAACTTGTTTCGGAATGTTGGAGTGATTCAGTCATGCTCCTGCCTACACCTGTAATACTCGCCACTGTAGTCGTCGTACTCGCCGCCGCCGTCATCGCTGTCGTCGTCGGGGTCGCCGTAATTGAACCTCTGGAGAGTACGCGTGGGCTGGACTTGAGGGTAGCGCGTGGGCTGGACTTGAGGGTAGCGCAGACGGGGGTTAGAGTCGGCGGCAGTGTCATAGGCCATGACGCTCTGGAGAGTCTGACCGCGCCACCATAGCCGACGGCCGGCCTCGTTGAAGTTAGGAGGAGGTGGGCCGTCCTCCTCGTGCCTGGCGAGCGCCCTCTCATGCCGATCCATGAAGAAGGCTTCCCAAGTAGGGAAATAGTCGGGATGCCATCTGGGATTCCTCCGCTGCTCCGGCGTGAGCTCGAAGTAGTAGTGGTTCGTGATGGCCATCCGGCGCGCCACACCTAGAGGGACAGGAGGAACCGGCACGCCTCCGACGCTCAGCATCCAGCCGACGAGGACATAGTAGCCCGACGGGCAGGGGTAGTTCGAGGCGCAAAGCGCCTCCGCCTCCCTGGGGGTTAGTGCTACGGTGGAAGCCATGGGAAAGAGTGATGAGGTTGCAGATATGAGTCTAGAGATGTGCAATGACAATGGAGGCCAACCCCCTACATATATATATAGTGAACTAGCGGGAAGAACTGGAGGGAAGAACTGGCGGGAAGAAAAATGGCGGGAAGAAAAATGGCGGGAAGAAAAATGGCGGGAAGAAAAATGGCGGGAAAAAATGGCGGGATGAACCTTTAGTCCCGGTTGGAGACACCAACCGGGACTAAAGATGAACCTTTAGTCCCGGTTGGATACACCAACCGGGACAAAACACGAGTCAGCACTAATAATAGGGGTGAGTGCATGTCGACATTATGTCGTGCGGCGTGTACCTTGTCCCGGATGGTGTCACCAACCGGGACTAAAGATGAACCTTTAGTCCCGGTTGGAGACACCAACCGGGACTAATAATAGGGGTGAGTGTCGACATTATTTTGTAAGTGTCAACACTATGTCGAGCTGCTTGTACTATAAATAGGCATCCTTGTGAGTCCAGTCCTCCAGCCAGTTTGAGGCAGGGACACCACTACGGCCAGTTTCAGGGAGATGCCGACGGAGCCCAGTCCTCCGGCATCTCCGAGAAACTGGTCATAGAGGCACTCCCTAATATGTGAAATTAGTTAGCTCCCTGGTGTATTGATCTAGTTAGACAAGTTACAAAGCTGCAAGATGGTTTTCGAGAGCAGGGACACCACTACGGCCAGTTTCAGGGAGATGCCGACGGAGCCTAGTCCTCCGGCATCTCCAAGAAACTGGTCATAGAGGCACTCCCTAATATGTGACCGCGCGCGTTTGGAGATCAGATCTTAATAGTAAGTATGAATCGGGACAACTTCTTCTCATAGTCCCGGTCCATCCACAAAACATGACTAACACTCAAGACATGTATTAATATTAAAAACATGAACTAGAGTTACATAATATGAGCATGAACTTCTTGGCATATGCCCTTCCTTATGATCGCTTCAAACGTAACCATGGAGCATCTTCTTTACTTAACGGAATGCTTGGGTCAGTTTTCACTGTGAAGGGCGGAATTTCATCAAACTTATTATAATCTTCTGACATGTCTGTCTTGTCCTCGATTCCCACGATGTTTCTTTTCCCTGAAAGAACTATGTGACGCTTTGGCTCATCATATGATGTATTCGTTTGCATATTTTTTATTTTTTTGGTCTGGAGGACATGTCCTTCACATAGAAAACCTGAGCCACATCATTGGCTAGGACGAATGGTTCGTCTAAGTTCTTCATAAGATTGTTGAGATCCACCGTTGTCATTCCGTACTTCTTGTCTACCTCAACCCCTCCTCCTGTTAGCTTGACCCATTTGCATCGAAACAAGGGCACCTTAAAATTAGGTCCATAGTCAAGTTCCCATATCTCCTCTATGAACCCATAATACGTGGTCTTTTGCCCATTGTCTTCTGCTTCATCGAAGCGGACACCACTGTTTTGGTTGGTGCTCTTTTTATCTTGGCCTATCGTGTAAAATGTATTCCCATTTATCTCGTACCCTTGGAAAGTACATACAGTCGAAGACGGTGTCCTGGCCAACAAGTACAGCTGATCCCCAACAGTGGTGTTATTCGTGAGAAGTCTTTGCAGCCAGCCGCCAAAACTCGCCATGTGTTCACTTATAATCCATTCATCAGACTGCCCCGGGTGTTTGAGGCGTATTAAATTCTTGTGTTCATTGATATACGGGGCAACCAAGATAGATCTTTGTAAAACCGTGTAGTGTGCTTGATTGAGAGAATGCCCGTCCCTACATATCATTGCTTTACATCCTAGGGTGCCTTTTCCACGCAGTCTCCCCTCATGTCGTGATTCTGGAACACCAATCGCCTTAAGGTCAGGAATAAAATCAACACAGAACTCAATGACCTCCTCTGTTACATAGCCCTTGGAGATGCTTCCTTCTGGCCTAGCACGGTTATGAACATATTTCTTTAAGACTCCCATGTACCTCTCAAAGGGGAACATATTGTGTAGAAATACAGGACCGAGAATGGCAATCTCTTCTACTAGGTGAACCAGGAGATGCGTCATAATATAGAAGAAGGATGGTGGGAACACCAACTCAAAGCTGACAAGACATTGGGCCACATCTGTTTGTAACCCTGGTAGGCTTTCTGGATCGATTACCTTCTGAGATATTGCATTGAGGAATGCACATAGCTTCATAATGGATACTCGAACATTTTCAGGTAGAATCCCCCTCAATGCAATCGGAAGCAATTGTGTCATAATCACGTGGTAGTCATGAGACTTCAGGTTTTGGAATTTTTTCTCTGCCATATTTATTATTCCCTTTATATTCGACGAGAAGCCAGACGGGACCTTGATACTACTCAGACATTCAAAAAAGATTTCCTTCTCTGCTTTGGTAAGAGCGTAGCTGGCAGGAGTTAAGTGGCATCGTTTACCCTTCTCGTTCTCAGGATGCATAGGCTCTTCAGGGGCCTTCAGACGTTGCTGGTCCTGTCGTGCTTCCGGTGTATCTTTTGTCTTCCCATACACTCCTAGAAAGCCTAGCAGGTTCACGCAAACATTCTTCGTCACGTGCATCACGTCGATTGAAGAGCGGACCTCTAAGACTTTCCAATAGGGTAGGTCCCAAAATATAGATTGCTTCTTCCACATGGGCGCGTGTCCGGCATCGTCATTCGGAACAGATAGACTGCCAGGACCTTTTCCAAAGATTACTTCTAGGTCCTTGACCATACCAAATACCTCCTCACCGGTACGGAGGACAGGCTTCCTCCGGGGTTCTGCCAGACGTTTGAAATGCTTGCCTTTCTTTCTTACTAGATGCAGGTTCGGAAGAAATCGGCGATACCCTAGGTACACAACCTTCTTACATTTATCCAAATATACACTTTCAGTATCATCTAAACAGTGTGTGCATGCATTGTATCCCTTGTTTGTCTGCCCTGAAATGTTACTAAGAGCAGGCCAATCATTGATGATTACGAAAAGCAATGCTCGTAGGTCAAATGGCTCCCCTTTGTGCTCATCCCACATACGTACACCTGGTTTGGCCCACAGTTGTAAAAGTTCTTCAACTAATGGCCTTAGGTACACATCAATGTCGTTGCCGGGTTGCCTCGGGCCTTGGATGAGCACTGGCATCATAATGAACTTCCTCTTCATACACAACCAAGGAGGAAGGTTATAGATACATAGGGTCACAGGACAGGTGCTGTGACTGCATCTTTGCTCACCAAAAGGATTCATGCCGTCTGTACTTAGACCAAACCTTAAGTTCCTTGCGTCACGTGCAAAGTCCGGGTACTCTCGCTCGACTTTTCTCCACTGTGACCCATCAGCGGAGTGTCTCAACATCGCGTCTTTCTTACGGTCTTCCATGTGCCATCGCAACAACTTGGCATGCTCTTTATTTCTGAAGAGACGTTTTAACCGTGGTATTATAGGAGCATACCACATAACCTTGGCGGGAACCTTCTTCCTAGGGGCCTCGCCCTCAACATCGCCAGGATCGTCTCGTCTGATCTTATACCGCAGTGCAGTGCATACCGGGCATGCATCCAAATTCTCGTACTTCTCACCGCGGTAGAGGATGCAGTCATTAATGCAGGCATGTATCTTCTGCACGTCTAATCCTAGAGGGCAGACAACCTTCTTTGCTTGGTATGTACTGTCAGGCAACTCATTATTTCTTGGAAGAAGATTCTTCATTTTTACCAACAACTTTGAAAATGCGCTGTCAGTCACACCATTCTCTGCCTTCCATTGCAGCAAATCCAGTGTGGCACCTAGCTTTTTGTGGCCATCTTCGCAAGTTGGATACAACAATGTTTTGTGATCCTTTAACATCTGCTCCAGCTTCTCCTTCTCCTTTTCAGTTTCACATTCTTCCTTTGCATCAGTAATGGCCCGACCAAGATCGTCATCAGCGGGCCCATCTGCTCCCTCTTGATCTTCATTATCTACCTCCGTTGCATTATCATCATATTCAGGATACATATTATGATAGTTTTCATCATCCTCTTCTTCTTCGTTGTCTTCCATCACAACCCCTTTTTCTCCGTGCTTGGTCCAACAATTATAGCTGGGCATGAAACCAGATCGAAGCAGGTGGGCGTGAATGGTTCTGGTATTTGAGTAGTCTTTCTTGTTCTGACAGTGAACACACGGACAGCACATAAAACCATTGTGACCACGGTTTGCATTAGCCACAACGATGAAATTTTGGAGGCCCGTAATGTACTCGGAAGTGCGGCGGTCACCGTACATCCATTGCCGATTCATCTGCATTAATATGTAGTATATATCAAAAAATAATAGGGAGATGACCATTTATATATATAGTACATCAATGACACATGAAACTATAGTTGCCGACCTCGACCGAGACGGAAAGAGCAACAAGAAAGCTTATTTTGAGCTCTCGGGCATTTCACCGAACACCTCTAGTGCATATGAAAAAAAACACAAACTAGCACTCTTCACACCCTCTTGCTAGGCTCCAAAATGTGAAAGAATGGAAGAGTGGGGTGTGTGTGGGCTGGGGTGGTGTCTTATATAGCCCCCCCCCCCTTTAACACCGGTTCGTGCCACGAACCGGTGTTAAAGGGGGGGGGTGCGCGGGCCACTGGTGCAGGGACCTTTAACACCGGTTCGTGGCACGAACCGGTGTTAAAGGGGGGGCTCCTTTAATGCCGCAGAGGCCACGCTGGTACGGCCCCCCCTTTAACACCGGTTCGTAGAAGAACCGGTGTTAAAGCCCATTTTCGGGATCAACAAAAGCCCTCGTTTCCACTAGTGACGCCACCGCCGGGGGATTTTCTTGAGAAATATAACACGCACCCGAACCCCAGAATAGGGGTATCGTTTCCACTCAATTCGACATCGCATCAGAGCCAAGATGTATAAAGTTCAAGACCAGCTTACACAGTATTAAACAAGATTCTGTGCCTACACTGAACTCGCATTAAGGACTAAAATAACCTAACCTTGAGGGGCAGTGTTAATAATATAAATATATTCATCAATTCAGACTTTTGGTTTAGATGGCTAGTGTATCAATTCAATAAGGCATAGAGTAGTACTCTACCTTGTACGAACTCGTCGTATATGCCACCGTGGGGGGCTTTTCTCGAGCAATATAACACGCACCCGAACCCCAGAACAAGGGTATCGTTTCCGCTCAATTCGACATACTTGACATCAACATAAAGCTAATTATTTCTGATATCAATACTCCCCCAAATTAAATACATGTACCTGAATTTAGTTACCCATTTCAGGCGCTCTAGCTAAGGATGAAAACATTCTGGACCACCAATTAGTTCCCCATCTCATCGTGGGTGTCATCTTTGATGGACCACCAATTGTCCCACGTGCCACAGTTTCTACTATATACTTCTATACAATTTTTCATGAAACATACTACACATGCCAATTGTCAAACAAATTAAAGTGTTTCTACTTTTTGGGGATCAATGATTTATTTGGATCTTCTACTTGTTCAAACTGAATCATTAGGGAACGCAACTTCTTATAGGGATATAAATGATTAGATTAATATGGCCACGATTAATGACGATGGTGAAAGTGTATGCTACGAATTCACCATATTTGCTAGACTCTCACGGTGGGTGAAGTTTGGGGTTTTTTCTCCACACGGTCTCTTTCCTTTCTTGTGATATTGATCGAACGACAAGCTCGCACCTCAATCAACCACACCATTTACATAGTGAGTACACCGCGCGCAGTACCGTCGTCCAAGCTGACCAATCGCATCAGAATTCACACGCTATAACAATCATCCAGCAGGGCGACATGTTCACCACCCACCTAGCTGCACGTACGTACCCACGCATGCACATATTACGTCTTCCCCAATAAACATTCACATGTCTCTCGCTCCCAGGCAACTCACACCGTTTTCTATTTAAACACCCAATGCAGTCACCCAGAGCTCTCCACCACAATCATCACAACATAGCAACAATAGTAGCAGGTATCTTAGCCAAGTCTCTTCCTCACACAGAGCTAGCAAAACAGCCAGAGGGAGCAGCTAGCTAGCCAACCATGGCGAAGTGGAACTGCTTTGGCGTTGCCGCCCTCCTTGTGTGCCTCCTTCTGGCACACGCCGTTGAAGCGGCACGGGACGAGCCAGCTTCTGCTGCCGGCGTGGGAAGGGCAACGCTTCCGGCTGCCGGCCGCCAAGACGGTCGGCGCCGGCGCCGGTATTGCTGACAAGAAGACCTTTTGGTCGAGGTGTGGCGGCTCCGGATCTGACTGTGGCTGCCTCGGAGCCGCGCCGGCGGCGGTGGCAGCCTGGGCGGCGGCGTCGGTGGGATAGGCGGGATCGGAGGCGGTGGGAATTAATTTCCACAGGCTCGCTCGTTAGGCCATGCAAGCGTGCACTCTATGCATGTGCCGATCGACGAGCGTACGCTGTCTGTTCTACAGTGTGCGTGCAGACTGCTGTGTGAATTTGTTTGCGTGGAGTGCCTACTTCTACTTGTGGTATTATGAGGTATTATAGCTTGGAGTATGCGTGTACGCGGTACACATAACTTTCTGCTCATGTAAGTGTTCCAAAAAAGGGAGAGTATCCCTTCTCCTGAATATGATGTTACTTATCCAAAAAAGGTACACATACCTTTCTGCTTATGCAGTGGTACCCAAGGGGGCTCAAAATACTCCCTCCGTCCCAAAATAGATGTCTCAAATTTGTCAAAATTTGGATGAATCTAGACACTATTTAGTATATAGATTTATCTAAAATTTGAAAAACTTAAGACATCTATTCTTGGACGGAGTGAGTACTCTTTTTTACCGTTAAAATTTAGCTTTCTATTTTCTTTTGTTATTTACAAAACATATATATATATATATATACATACCGTTATAATTGCCGGAACGCCCAAAAGTCGGAGAAAAAAGCCACCCGACTTGGAATAGTATCTATATAAGAACACAATGAAAGTGTGAAAAAATAGTACTTGTCACAAAATCTAAAAATACCAAGTCTGTGGGACCCCGAATTTACGGTCCGAGAAGCCCCGTTATGCCTGCAATTCACGTTTCCATGATCAGTAAGCCATGAGCATAACTGACTAGTATCATTACAACATCCATAGAGTAACGTTTACAAAACTTACAAGGGTAGATGATTCTTAGAGAGAGCTAGGTTTCAAACTCATGATCAAGTAGATGGTGTTGAAGTGTTAACTAAGTAGATAGGATCCATGCTTAGATTGGATCTTCACTGAGTTGGAAACTATCAAAAGGGGTTATCCCTAGATTGATCTGGTTAGAAGATGAGATGGTAACTTTAGTGGCCAGGAATAGATCCAAAATTGCGATGCTTGGTTTGAGGTTGATGATCACAAACATAGATTGGGTCCTAAGGGATGAGCTACTAGATTAGCTCACTCTAGTTCCTAAGCAAACAAGGAAATCAGCAGATCAAGGCAATTCATCTTATCCAACTTATCAAACTATTACTAAGGTTACCATCAAGCCTAGCTTAAGATAATGAAGGGGGTGTTTTTGAAGAGGTTGTAATTTGAAGTAAGGTAAGTACCGCTTGGTATTTCTACCAAGATTGGAGTGAAAAGGTTTTAGGGAAGGTTTTGGAAAAACCTAGAGGTAAGAGTAGTTAAAGTTCTGTCTTGAAAACATAAGGAGATTATATCTAGGTTTCCATAGTTTTCTTACTAGAACTAATAAAATAATTTGTTGTATCAAAATCATCTTGACTCAAGTTTGAAATGCCAGAACATTTGAGAATATGAAAGATGAGCCAAGACATCTTTTTCGTAAAATAGCTTTTGTCAACTAGTGTTGAGATAAGAAGTATATCACTTAGTACACCATCAATTGCATGAACACAAGCAAACAAGTAAGCAAACATTCCAACACTTGATAAGAAAAAGTTTTTGTTCCCCCTGATTTTTGTCTTTTTGACAAAAGATCCGGGTTGCTGAAATTGGGTTGTTACAATTCATATGCAACATATATAACTGAGGTACGTATTAAACTTTCAGGTGAAACAAAATAATATACAATTATTCATAAAATCTATTTCATACTATCGCTCAAAACAAATATATGTCATTGTTGAAAGACGGTAAGAATATTTCATGAACAGATGGAGCTTGTTACTTAGATAAGTAAATTATAAGTTTTTAGAGTGGTTGGCATTTTTAATAGCCGTCCACATGTCTCGATCTAACGGTGAAAAAGTGGCGGAACAAACCCGGCGAAAATAGACGGAAAAATAGTATGGGACCGGAACAAAATTAAAATGGGCCCGGAGAACAAAATTAGACTGAAGATCTTCAAATTAATTGCACTTTGAATTTTCCACTGAGTTATGTTCTGATTAAATTGCTATACACTTGATCTGCAGGTCAACGGCGAATGATAACTGTGTATTGTATCTTTGTAGATGTACAATTGCAGTTTTCATAGGCAACAGATACATAGCAAGCTAGTATTCTTGAGAAAATTGTTCTGAACCTTTCTAAGTTCCTAACATGAACTTGACATTCCCCATTGTCCTCTATTCCTGATGGTACTAAAGCTGAAATAGTATGAAATCCAAGACAATGGATGCAAATAAAGTGTTAAAATAACAGAATATGTTGATCTATCTTCCCATCTTATCCTTATTTTGTTCCCTTTCATCCAGAAGATTAGTATACCGGTTCACTGACAACTACAATTAAGAAACTCAGGCAGAACGTTAAAGAACAAATTCATCAAATCAAGCCTAACTAGGATAGATGAAAAACAAGTGTCCTTGATAGGAAAAATAATAGCCGTATCATCCATAAGCAGACTAAATGATGTCTAGAGGGTTCTTTTTAGGTTCAAAGATTTTCTTAAATATGTCAACGAGAGGATCCGTCTCGCATTTGAGTAACCATTTACTATTGGAGTGAAACTGTATGTGCTAACTCACGGTAATTCACTAGAACCTCACCGTGGGTTATGTTTGGCCCGATTTTTCAAATGTTTTTCGAAAAGTTCTCAAATGCTAAACTTTTTTCTTACATCACATGTAAAATTATCTTGCTTATTGTTATTAACCAATGTTGAATTGATAGCTACAATCGATCCAACAAGCTAGAAGTAGAGCTTTCATTGCAATAAGGGCGAGACATGTCCCTACACTGTCACTGTTTATGTAATCCAACGCTAGCGGTCTTAATTATACCCGGTAGAAAAGTGATTAAGCTTCAACGTTCCTAATTCAGTTGCCAAATGTGTACCTTGGGTTCCTCTGGTTCTACTCTAAACTCTGTCACTGGATATCACAGCAATCTGGCAGCAGGCGGAATCCACCATTCCGTAGTATTATGTGCTGTTGCTCACAGTCGTGTAACTTTGCTGTTCTCTAACATGGTTGACTGTAATTCCGGATACCACATAATCCAGTGTTCTCTATCTCTTGTCAGTTATCCGTTCAGTGTGACTTTCATATATATGATCTTATATTGGTGGGTGATTGACCTAGCTGGGGCAAAGAAGACTGAGGGCTGGATTATTCAACCTACATAACCAGCCTACATATATATTACCACATCCGGTTGCCACTCTAGATAAGCACATGCCCACGTTGACCTCTGTGTACCAAGTTCTAAATGAATTGGTTGGATGGTTGGTCGATGTTATTCATGGATAGCTATTTTTTTTTGTGGATTTAAGATTGATTTTGACCGACCACACAATTGAAAATAAATGTCCAGGGTAAAGTTGCATAGAGTTCACATAAATTATGTTCATTCTGCCTTGCATATGGGTTGCTTTGAACTGTGAATACTAGTTTATCACTTCTTCTTCGGTCCCCCACCCCCGCGTTGGCATCGATGCGTAGGACGGCCCAGATCGTTCCTTATCTGCCTATTTAACCTAGCAATTGGCCCTTAAGCCCATCTCCTTTCCCACGCGGCTCCGGATCCACCCCGTATTACCCGTTTGTCCATCTGCAAATATATAGGCGTGTACTCCGTCTGTACAGGGAGACGTGAGCGGTGCGATCCCAGACCGAGGCCTTCACCCGCATCGAGCTCGCCTACCACATCGTCAAACGCGATGGACCACCACGTCCCGCGCTGCGTCGAGTTCCTTAGGGATCAGGCAGGTGAGAGGTTTGATTCGGCGGCGGTCGATGGCTTCAGGCTATCGATGGGTTTCGCCGTCGGCCGAGTCACCAACTCTGGTCACGTACGCTAGCCTCAGCGCGATATCCCTAATTCCCTCGATCAGTCCCGTATTGGTATCAAGTCTGATTGGTTGGTACCAGGTCCGAGTCAGCTCCCTGATTCCAATTTAGACCTCGTACATACACATATCAGCTGATCGATCTGCCTTTTAATTCATGTCCCTTACGTACACATATCAGCCGATCGATCTGCCTTTTAATTCATGTTCCGTACGTAGACATATCAGCTGATCAATTTGTATTTTTTCTTCACCAGAGTCCACTTATAATATACAACTATATAAGTGGGCAATACGCCTTCCACAACCTGTCCGCCAACTAACCCACCAAAACTTTTCTTTGAGGTGCGGGACCGAAGCAAGCCTCCGTTTAATTTTGTTGTATCTCATCGTGGGTGTTACCTCTGAGGCTCTGACATGCCACGGGGGTCTGTGTCTCGTTTGCTGCATCTAAATATGTACCGCATGAAGTGCGCGCCCAATTGCATGCACTTGTCTGATCGATATAGACAATGCGTGTGTGGCTACACGGTGGGGATAAAGTCTATTTATTCTTATGCTGCTTATTTAGATAAGTTCCTGTAAACTCTCAACCAGGATTCGTCTTCCTACCTCAGCTATATTGTCATCCATAATGTGTAAAAATGCACACCATATGACCCACATGGCATTGCGCGTGTTGCTGAACTTATACATAGTGAAAAAAACAAAGTTATCTCCAAGCTTAAGAACACAAACATAATTTCTCCACTCTCTCTTGTGAGGATTAGTTCGATCACTTAGTTGTGACCTCTGATTGAACGGGAAGCACTACACATCAATTAATGGATCTTAACCACCATTGATACCATGTCCTGGATACCGCTGGTGTGGCAACTTTACATAGGTGACTACAACGCGCATAGTATGGTCCAAGTTGGCCAATCCCATCATAATTCACATGCTACTATGACATCCAGCAGGGTGACACGACTACAATCCCACATGCTGCACGTACTCACGCACACATGCATGTTCTTTCCTAGCGTATTAGACTTTGTGCGTTAGTAGCTTGAGCTGGATTATCCTTGGAAATATTGCGTCTTACCTAATAAACATTCACACCGCTGGCTTGGGAGGCCTCTGCTGATGGCAACACCTTACGTGGCATGATCACGGTTGTAGCAAGGGATGAAGGATATCTTCACCCCTTATGGGATGATTGCATAATAATGTATGGATCGGCTCTCCATTACAACAAGCATTTTTCTTGTAGTCTTGAAAGACTTTGTAATTTGCCTTTTTCTTGTCATACTAGTTCTCCTACTTCTTTTCGGCTGAGTGCACTCTAGTTATGGACCTAGTTGCATTACCTTGATGTAAAGTTTTTGTTTTAATGAAAGAGTACTTCATCAAAATAATATTTCTTTACTATGTATCCAAATGACATATTACAAGATGAAAAGAAGTCCACACACATCACATACTCCCCCGTCTCAGAATAGATGTCGCAAGTTGGTCTAAAATAGTGTTTATATAAATCCAAATTCATAAAATTTACGTCATCTATTTTGAGACGGAGGGAGTAGTAAACCATGAACTTCTTGTCAAACTTGTCGTAAAGGGTTTTCTCTTCCCAAATCAAACATACCTACCTTCAACTATTGATTAGTTTGCCCTTGGCTCCAGTTTCGCAAGGCACACATCCAGCTTTTCATGAAGATATCGGGTTGGGGGAAGAAAGCTATTAGTCTTCGACTAGGCATGCTATTCCCATGCGTTGTTCAATTCAGTGAAGACATCTGGAATCATAACTAGTATGAATTGGGTGAACAAGAAAGTCTACCATTGCTTTTGAGTTAATTACTTAAGTATTTTCGTGAACTGATTACATGAGCTGTTATTGACATTGTGCAGCGTGATACCTACATGAAAGTGTTATTCTGGTTTAACGGATAAGATTGACTCTCATCGTGTAGATGGATATAATGTGTGGCTGCCGGCCTCTTATCTCTTCGTAAAAACATATTAAAGATTATCTAATCCAGACATCATGTATGTTTACATATGCTCCCTCTGGTGTTGAAAGAGTGTAGTTGTAACCTTATTTGAGTTTCATTCTAGTCACAACTTTATACACATGAGCATTCTAGTAGTTTTTTTTGCGAAATTCCAACGATCTATTAATAATCATCAATAGTAGTACAAAGAGTCTTAAAAAAAATAAAAATTAGAAATAGATCCTTGGATCACGTAGCGACGATTAAAGACACTAGCGCATCGTAGTAGAACATATTTTAGTAGACAGATGGAAAGTTGTCGTGCTAAGATCGCAAAAGACAAGCGCGCCAGAGAAACAACCATTACCAGCTAGTCACAATTTCATATATGTGAGCATTCTCGTAGTTCACAGAGCCACTACAAGACTAAGTAGGGATAACGCGACCCCTACATGTTATATTATTGACTAAAGTATAAGAGTGATTCCCGGTGCCCCCCAATCTAAGAAGTCAACGACATTTCCTACCAACATTTGTCATATAATCTCAACAAGAAAGCATGCTGAAAATGCTCTAGCTTAGGCAAACCTTGTGTGTTTATATATGCATGCATGAATCAAAGTTTCGGTCCCATGTGTGATTGGTTTGGTGACCGGGCCTGATATAAAATATTTTGTGTTTATGTGATGTTTGAAAGCCTGGAGCCATATATGGATGTATGATACACTAAATTTTGGTAACAACTGGCCGAACATACCAAAGTCTGAAAACAAAAAATTAAGTAGTCAAAATTGAAGTATGCAAATGTTTAGCATTGTTTATAATGTCCTAGGCTTAATTGGCATTTTAGCAAATGGATGATCGAAGTGCTTGAGCCTATCATGGTCCATTCCACATTTCATGTTTCACCTATTTGTCCTCTACAATTAACTCTTGGCAAAACTGAATTGTCATAACTATCCTCACCAACATATCCATGCTATACTTCCGTTTGGAAAAAAAGCTGCATAAAAAAGGATCAATTTTCTCTCATATTTTTTTACTAGCAATCCTTGTTGCAGCTGGCTGCAATAACCAACAGAAAATGTGGAGACTTGTTGCTGGCGGGAATAACCAATAGAAGGTGTGGAGACTTGTTACTGGCTGTAACAACCAACAAAAGACGTGGAGACTTGTCATAAACTATTTTTCTCAGATTCAAGTTGATACCCTCTTTGCTATGATAAATTATGGTTTACTTGGCATCAACATAAAGCTAATTACTTCTGATATCAATATTCCCCAAATTAAATACATGTACCTGAATTTAGTTCCCCATCAATATTCCCCAAATTAAATAAATGTGGATGAAAATTTTATGGACCATCGATTAACCCTTCAAAGATCTATTGTGTCTCATTGTGGGTGTCATATTTCTCGTGCTGGTAATTTCATATTATGGTTCTAAAGAAGGCTAAATACAGGGTCGGTCCTGACATTTTTGGGGCCCGGGGCAAAGACCAAAATTTGGGTCCCTTAATATACACATCACAATAATACAAATGTGCATAGAAAATATGTTGTCAATATCACTTAAATGCATCTAAAAAGTGCCTATATCAAACAGTTTTTATATATTAGTATAAATTTCTCATATTATGGCTCTGAAGAAGGCTAAATGCCTAAATATCTACCGCATGAAGTGTAGGCCCAACTGAATGCACTTGTGTGATATAGGGGTGTGTGTCCATGAATAAAACGTGTGTAGCTACACCGTCGGGATAGAGTAAATTTATTGTTATGCGGCTTGCGGAGTAAATCTATCTAATTTTTCATATGTTGTAGCTGGCTGCAATAACCAAGAGAAGACGTGGAGACTTGTCATATCATAGTACTGAAAACTACATTTCTTAGAATAAAGTTGATTCCCTCTTCGCTGTGATAAGTTATGGGTTACTTTGTTAGACAAGTATTATATCCGTATAAGGCATAGAGTAGTAATCTACCCTTAGACGGACTCCGTGTATACACCACTGCCATGAGCTTCTTTAGAGCAATATAACAAGCACCCGAACCCCAGAACAGGAGTATCATTTACACCCAATTCAATATGGTATTATAGCGAAGAGGTATCAAGTTTAAGACCCATCAGCTTACGTAGTATTAAACAAGATTCTGCAGCCTACACCGAACCTGCATTAAGGACTAAAATAGCCTAAACGTGAGAGATAGTGTGAAGATATAAATATATAGCCTAGCCCTTTTCACTAGTTTAGACTTTTGGTTTAGATGGATGGTGCATCAATTAAAAAACGTATAGAGTAGTACTCTATCCTTATATATGCCACTGCAGGGGGCCTTTTCTCGAGCAATATAACACGCACCCTAACCCTAGAACAGGGATATCGTTTCCGCTCAATTCGACATACTTGGCATCAACATAAAGCTAATTATTTATGAGATATCAATATTCCCCAAATTAAATACACATGTACCTGAACTTAGTTCCCCGTTTCAGGCCCTCTAGCTAGGTAAGGATGAAAATTTTCTGGACCACCAATTAGTTCCCGCCTCATCGTGGGTGTCATCTTTGATGTGCCACGGGTTTGTAATCTTATATTGTGGCTCTGAACAAGGCTAAATATCTACCACATGAAGTGCAGGCCCAACTAAACGTACTTTTGCGATATAGGGGTGTGTGTCGAAGAATAAAAGCTGTGTAGCTTCACAGTTGGAATAGAGTAAATTTATTTTTGTGCGGCTTTCGGAGACAAGCTCCTCTAAAATCTCAACCAGATCGAATCCAGCTTCCTTTTTCATGTGATATTGTCTTGATAGCTCGCTGTGTAAAAAGGCACACCATGCAACCCACACACATGGCATTCCGCAAGTTGACCTTGTGCATTGTGGAAAACACAAAGATACCTCTAAGCTTAAGAACACAAAAAAAGATTTTTCCACACTCTCTCTTTCGTTCTCTTGTGTGAGGATTAGTTTTGAACAATTTCTTGTGACCTTGATAAAACGAGAAGCACACCCCAATCAATTTTCACAATTGTGACACCCTGTCATTGGTACCACGCACTGGTGTGACAACTTTAGATATAGGGTGATTACACGGCGTGCACCTATTATCCGAGCTGGCCAATCCAATCACAATTCACACACGCTATAACAAATGTCCAGCAGGGTGACACGTTCACCACCACCTAGCTGCAAGTACTACGTACGCACGCTTGCATGTGCTTTCGTAGGGTGTTATGCTTTCGGCTCTAAGAGCTAGACTGACCTGGATCCTGCACATACTGCGTCCTTCTCCAATAACATGCACATACTGCGACCCCACCCCCCCCCCCCCCCGTGCGACTCCCTCCGCCGCCGCCGCCGCAGGTCCCTCTCGCGGTGGCGGCGGGCGCCCTCGCCGCCGAAGGTTGGAGAGGGGGGGGGGGGCTGCCGTGGAGGCGTGATGGCGGGTCGGGGCGACGGCGCGGCCTGCTCTGGAGGTCGCGGGTGGCGCATGGTGGCTCGGCGGAGGCGTTACGGGTGGTGTAGGAAGGGGCCTCGCTGCGACGACGATGGCGGTCAAGGCGTCGCGCTAGGATCTTGCTGGGCGGCGGCTCCAGCGCTGCTGCGGTGGTTCCCGGTTTGACTCTCTTCCTTTTGCCTGCTCGATCCGTCCTCCGGGAACCGGCCGGCGGTGTGGGGATCGCTGTGGCGGATCTAATAAAGGTGGTGGTCCTTTAATTTCTTTCGCATGAAGACGAAGATCTGCTTGATGTCTGCCCTCCTTGATCTGGTCTAGAGAGGCGGGTTCCGGAAGGCTCCGTCGGCAAACTCCCATGGGCGTATCATGCCTGGAGATTGCTGGATCGGAAGATATTCGATCACGCGCACCTTGTTTTTCTGGACGATTGGTTTCAGCGGGAGCGGTGCGAAGCTCTATTGTTTGTTTCCACCAAGTGCCATGCTTTGAGCCATGGTGATGTCAGATCCGGAGAATGTCAGGAAAGCGGAAATTTGAGGGTAGCGATGGTGATTTTTGTTCTTGTGGTGATGGAGATCTGGCTGCGTGATCTGAGACTCGTTGCAGCGACCGTTGGTGCGGGAAGACAGCACAGGGGAGTTTTCAGTCTTATCTTGTAGGGTGAAAATCCAAGGTCTGGCCTTAGCTTGTTGTGTCTGGCAATGATCTTGTTGAAGACATTGTTTTGTGAGTAAGAACTTTCTCCAGGGTGAAAACCTATGGCCTTTGGTCGGGCAACGATGGCGCTTGGGCACTGTTTCCTTCTTAAAAGCGTTGTTATTGGAGTGGAAGACTACTGGTGTTGTTCTGATGGTGTCACTGTCGTTTCTTTGAGGATTAGTTCTCTGTAGCGGGACTTTTCTTTTTTGTATTTTTTTTTCTGAGCTGTGTGCATCCGTAGAGCCGCTAGAACATGTGTTGTTGCAGAGGCTGGGTGTAATTGATGTTGTGATATTAATATATGCTCTTTTCCAAAAAAAAAAAACACATACTGCGTCCTATTTAAACAGCAGTGCAGCCACCCTAGTCTCTCCACCACAAGCAGCACAAGAGAGCACCAACAGTAGCAAGTTTCTGTAGCCAAGTTTCTCTTCTTCACAAACACACAGATCTAGCAAAACAGCTAGACCGCGAGAAGCTATAGCTAGCTAACCATGGCGAAGTGGAACTGCTTTAGCGTTGCCGCCCTTCTTGTCTGCCTCCTGCTGCTGGCACACGCCATTGAAGCGGCACGGGACGAGCCAGCTTCTGCTGCCGGTGTGGCAACGGAGACGATTCTGGCCGCCGCCAAGACGATCCGCGCCGGCGCTGGCGTTGCTGACAAGAAGACCTTTTGGTCATCGAGGGGTGGCGGCTCCGGATCTGACTGTGGCTGGCTCGGAGGCCGCGGCGGCGGCGGTGGCAGCCTGGGAGGCGGCGTCGGTGGGATAGGCGGGATCGGAGGCGGTGGGAATTAAGTTACCACAGGCTCGCTCGTTAGGCCATGCAAGCGTGCACTATATGCATGTGCCGAGACGAGCGTACGTCCTCTGTTCTACGTACGTTGTGCGTCCAGACTGCTGTCTGAACTTGTTTGCATGGTATTATAGCTTGGAGTGTATGTACGCGGTACACATACCCTTTCAGTTGTGTTCAATTGCGCATGTAAGTGTTCCAAAAAAGGAGAGCAGTATCCCTTCTCCTGAATATGATGTGTTGTGGGCATCTACGTGATTTGTGTGCAGAAAATGTTCTCGAACCGGACGGAGATTAATCAATTCGTTCCCACTATAAGCGCAACAGTGGTACCGTACCCAAGGGGGCTCAAAATACTTTTTTTTACCGTTAAAATTTAGCTTTTCTATTTTCTTTGGTTACTTACAAAACGTATATATACATACCGTTATAATTGCCGGAACGCCCAAAAGTCGGAGAAAAAAGGCACCCGACTTAATTAGAATAGTATCTATATAAGAACACAATGGAAGTGTGAAAAATAAGGATACTTGTCACAAAATCTAAAAATACCATTCATATGCAACATAACTGAAGTATGTATTAAACATTCAGGCAAAACGATATAATATACTATTATTCATAAAACCTATTTCATAATATCGCTCAGAACAAATATACGTCGTTGTTGAAAGACGGTAAGCATATTTCATTGACAGATGGAGCTTGTTACTTAGGTAAGTAAATTAGGGTAGCCACATTTACTGTTGGAGTGAAACCACATGTCCTACTCACGGCAATTCACTAGAACCTCACTGTGGGTTATGTTTGCATTGGGCCGATTTCTCAAATGTTTTTCAAAAAGTTCTCAAATGCTAAACCTCTTTCTTACATCACCTGTAAAATTATATTGCTAATTGTTATTAACCAATGTTGAATTGATAGCTACAATCGATCCAACAAGCTATACATAGAGCTTTCATAACAATAAGGGCGAGACATGTCCCTACACTGTCACTGTTTATGTAAGCTTCAACGTTCCTAACTCAATTGCCAAATGTGTACATTGGGTTCCTCTGGTTCTACTCCAAACTCTGTCACTGGATATCACAGCAATCTGGGAGCAGCGGAATCCACCATTCCATGGTGTTATGTGTTGTTGCTCACAGTCGTGTAACTTTGCTGTTCTCTATCATGGTTGACTGTAATTCCGCATACCACCTAATCCCGTGTTCTCTATCTCTTGTCAGTTATCCGTTTAGTGTGACTTTCATATGATCTTATATTGGTGGGTGATTGACCTATCTGGTGTTAGACATAGTATAGAATATGAGTTGTATTTACTCAGGACTTGTAGTCCGTGTCGATCGTATCCAACTTGTAATACTTGCACGATCGTGTGCATATAAATAAAGGCATCGTGGGCCTCGGTAGTTATCCGAGTAGACACGTCGTTTTGACATCTGGGGCTAAGAAGACTGAGGGCTCGATTATTCAACCTACGTGACCAGCCTATAGATATATAGCACATCCGGTTGCACTGTAGATAAGCACATGCCTCATTGACCTCTGTGTACCAAGTTCTAAATGGATTGGATGGTTGGTCAGTGTTATTCATGGATAGCTAGTTTTTTTTGTGGGTTTAAGAATTATTGTCACCTACCACACAATTGGAAATAAATGTTTGGGGTAATAAGGTTGCATAGAATTCACATAAATTATGTTCATTCTTCCTTGCATATATGGGTAGCTTTGAACTGTGATTCTCTTATTTAATTATGTTGTATCTCATCGTGGGTGTTACCTCTGAGGCTCTGACGCGCCCCGCGCGGTCTGTAATCTCGTTTGCTGCATCTAAATATGTACGGCATGAACTGCGCACCCAATTGCATGCACTTGTCTGATCGATATAGACAACGCGCGCGTGTGTGGTGGCTACACGGTGGGGATAAAGTCAATTTATTCGTATGCCGCTTATTGAGACAAGCTCCTCTAAACTCTCAACCAGGATTCAGCTTCCTACCTCAGCTGATATTGTCTTGATAGTTCGCTCACTAGACCCGCAATGTGTAAAAAAGGACACTATACGACCCACCACACATGGCATTCCGCGTGGTTGAACTTATACATTGTGAAAAAAACAAAGTTATCTCTAACATTCAGATCACAACAATAATTTCTCTAGACCTTGCCTTTTTTCTCTCTTGTGAGGATAAGTTTGATCACATTCTTGTGACTTTGATCGAGCGAGAAGCACACGGCACACCTCAATCGATCTTCCCACTCTAGCTAGCTGGCCCCAGTATCATCAGAATTCACGGTAGCAACTTTATGTAGGTGATTAAACCGCACACAGTATCATCCAAGCTGGCCAGTTCCATCAGAATTCACTCGCTATAACAAATGTCCAGCAGGGTGACACGTTCACCACCCACCTAGCTGCAAGTACGTACGCACGCATGCATGCATGTGCTTTCCTATGCACGTTCACCACCCACCTAGCTGCAAGCTAGGTAGCCTGCGCTGGATCCTACAGATATCGCGTCTTCTCCAAATAAATATTCACACCCCTCGCGTTCTATTTAAACCCCAATGCAGCCACCACAAGCACAACACATCAACAACCGTAGCACATTTCTGTAGCCAAGTCTCTTAAGCTTCCTCACAAACACACAAGAGAGCAACCAAAACACCGAGAGCGAACCATGGCGAAGTGGAACTCCTTTGGTGTTGCCGTCCTCCTTGTCTGCCTCCTGCTGGCACACGCCGTTGAAGCGGCACGGGACGAGCCACCTTCTGCTTCGGCGACGCTTCCGGCTGACGCCAAGACAGTTGGCGCTGCAGGCGCCGGCGTTGCTGACAAGAAGACATTTTGGTCGAGGGGTGGCGGCTCCGGATCTGACTGTGGCTGCCTCGGAGGCCGCGCCGGTGGCGGTGGCAGTCTTGGAGGCGGCGTTGGCGGGATCGGAGGCGGTGGGAATCGACGCGGCTAGGTCGATCTCGGTAGCATTGGTAAACGTACAGGCTCGTTAGCCCATTTAAGAGTTCACTATATTCATTTGCCGTATGACTACAGTGTGCGTGCGGACTGCAGTGTCAATGTGTTTGGTTATGATGTGTGTGTCACTCCCTACATGTTTTGTACGTGTATGTGTGCATGCACGGCAGGAGCAGGGAGAGTGCTTTCTGTGGAGAGCCTACTTGTGGTATTATAGCTTGGAGTATGTACGCGGTACACATATAGATTCAGTGGTGTTCAATTGCTCTTGCTCATGTAAGTGTGTCAAAAAGGGACTAGCTTCCCTTTACCTGAATATGATATTGTGGCGGTGTAAGTGATTTGTGTGAAGATAATGTACAATTCGTTGCTACTATAAGCGCAACAGTGGTACCTAATTAATATGGCCAGTAAAAGCAGTGCTCGATGCCTGCCTTCCTAGCTCCTCAGTTTCTCGGCCGACAAGGAGCGCTTGTAGCAGCCAAATCCATTAGAGAAGCACCGACAATAGGTGTTGTAGATCAGGCTATCACGAGCTCCATGCCGACGACATCGACCTACACGAGGTTCACCGTGTTGACATCGACCTCCGCTAGCTCCACCGCCCCTTCCCGATGCCCTTTGGTTCTATGTACTCATCAAGCTTGTCCGGTCGAGCTACACCCACAAGGTGTTTGCTGATTTGTGTGGCCGACACTGCGAGTTACCAAAAACTCCCAAAGAAAATTTATATGTGGTTTGGCAAAGCCCTCGGATCTGCCCCGCAAAAAGAATCTTTCAAAGGAAGAATTAAGGAGTGTGGCATCTACTATCTACTTGCAACAATCATTGAAACATATCATCTCCGACAAAGAGAACTCAGGTGGAAGAAGAGGATAGATTCGGGAACTCAAAAAGGATGAGCGTTTCAAGAGCTGCATGGAGACAATTCATGAGAAGTGTCATCAAGATGTCGCCACCGCGTCCGAGAATCTTTGCATCAACAAGGAGAAGTTCGTTGTCAAGGCTAAGGCTACGGAACGCAGAAATCACCCCTCGACCCGCTCCTCCCGCGTCGCCCCCGCGCGGCGACCAGGGGGAAACCCTAGCCCCTCGCGCCGCCGGCCCCCCCGCAAGCTCCTCCCTCCCCTCGCCGCCGCCATGGGGCCCGGCCGGGCGAAGCCAGGCCGGTGCCGGCGGCGGCGGGGCGCCTTCGTCCTCCTGCGCGGTGGGGGGGTCGCGGGGCCTCTCTCCGGGCCGGAGCCTGCTCCTCCCGCCGGGGCGCAGGGTGGCGGCGGCCAGCGCCTGCTGGCGTCTGCGCGACGGGCGGCGGCGGGCGTTGCGCGTCGGGCGTGCTGGGGGCGCGTGATCTGCGGGCGGCAGCAGCATGGCGACGGTTCATCGGCGCTGGGCGGCGGCTGGTCGGCGGCTCCGGGCGTGTCTGGGCTGTGGCGGCGGCGGCCATGGGGCTGCTGGCCCGTGGTGGTTGCCATGGCTGGGGCTTTGCTTTGCCCAGTTCTGGGCAGGCGGGCTCGAACCGGGCACAGCGGGCCTCGGTAGGCGGCGTGGTTGTTCGGCCGGCGGCGTCCTCAGAGGTGGCTGGGGCGACATGGTGGCGGGGCCGCTCCCCTTGGCGGCGGGGCTGCCGTGATGGCCGGAGTTCGGCCCAGATCTGGCCCTTCCGGGCCGGATCTGGGTTTGAGCGGGCTGGCTCGGACCGGTGTGTCTTGGAGGGATTTCGGAGCGTCTTGGGCTGGGGCTCGCGGGGCTGATGTCACGTCTTCTGCAGCGCCGCGATGAAAGCTTCACGGGCCCATCTGGCCCGGCCGGACCTTTGGCTTCTTGGGGGGTAGCTGTGGCGATGTTCTCCGTGCTGCAGCGTGGCGGTGAGAACTTTACGAGCCCTTCCAGGGCTCGGCCGGGCCTTCGGCCTGGTGTGTTCTTGCGGCTGCGTCCGGCCGGCACCCGCCATTGGCGGCGGAGGAAGTCCTCCGGGGGGATAAGCATCTGCCGCCCTCCAGTAGCTTTTGGCTAGGTGTGCTTGGACCGCGGTGTCCGGTCGGTTACCGTCCCTGGCGGTGGAGGTTGCGCCCTCCCACGTGGTGATAGTTCCGCTTCCCCGCGCCTTAGGTTGCCTCCTTTCGGTCCGTCCGACCCCGTAGGAAGTGTCGTGGTGTGGCGGCGATGGTGTTGTCAAGATCGTGGTGGCGCATGTTGGTGGACGGCGTGGTTGGTGGTGTGCTTCGGCTTGCCCGGGGGTGTGGTTGTTGGGATTGGGCGAAATCCCTGTCGGCCTTGCCGGCCCTGACGCGGTGACGCCTGCAGGTGCCACTATCCTTCTTGAAGGGCGTTGGGTGTTCCCTCTACCTGCTTCCATTGCGTACCGGGGGAAACCTTAGGATTCGTCCGGGCAGCAGCGTCGACATCGTCGCTCCCCTTCTTGGAGGTGTTGCTTGGTACGGGACGAGCCGGAGTACGAGGAGTGTGGTAGTCATCCTCCGGTGGGCGCAGCGGTTGCGCGACTTCGTCGTTTTCGTCGCGCCGGCATTGTCGGCATTGTTTTCTTTTCTTCTTTCTCTTAGTTTTTCTTTCTTTTTGGGCTTTGTTGTGCTGTTTGCCCCAGCGTTGGTCTCGTGGTTGTCCTTTGGGCGTTGTGCTGTCTGGCCCAGCAGCGGTCTCACCGATGTGCTTTATTTATAAAGCGGGGCGAAAGCCTATTTCGAGAAGGCTAAGGCTACCATCGAGAACCTTCTGATTCAGGCCAAGATTGTTGAGGCTGCCAATATGGATGCTACCTCCAGGCCCGTCCAGGGGCCCGTTCGAGCTGGGCGACCGCATAGGGCCCCAAAAAACTAGAGGGCCCCATATCCTAGGCTATAGCCCACTCTGGAACGCAAAGTTTTGGCCCAGTTCCGTGCTTGAGTGTTCCTATGCATTGCGAGACTGCGTCTAGGCGAGTCGGGCCCCAAAGATCTCCATGACACAACTAGTCCTGCCTGTTACCTCTGCTCGTACTCCTACCTAGATACGTGGTCTCCCCTAAAAAAAATTAGGTACGTGGTCGATCAATCCCAATCAAAACCGAGCGATCTGCGCTAAAAAAATAGTTGCCCCAATCGATATCCCATGCCTCGCGCACTGCCCAGATCACGGCGACGAACGTATTGTGTCCCCGAGAACGGCAGCGAATGTCAGTACCCCATACGCCCGACTGCCTGGGTTGGCAGGCGCCTGCTGCTAGGGCTTCACCGCCAGTCGCCTAGGATCGATCGGCCAGATGGATAGACGCCTAACTCTGCTGGAGGCGCGTTGTTCCGGGCCAATTAACTATCTCGGCGTAGCGATCCCCAACACTCCGGCCAATCTAGGTTTGTTGAATCTTCTTTTTAGTAGTTTCAGTTTATCTTGGCACTTCTAAATTAAATCCATGTAGCCTATTTACTCATTGGTATACAAAACAGGCAGAATCATGTCTTCTACAAATCTATGATTTCATCTTTCATAATTTACTTGAGAAATCTATGAGTCCTATTGATATTTTGAACTATTTGAAGAAGCGTCCCTATTATGGGAAAAAAAGTCTTGTTGCTTGTTGCACACAATTAATCATTCATGTTGATGTTATGCCAATTTTCAAAAATTAGGGCTCTATTTTTGTTTCGCATAGGGCCCTCAAATTTCTGGAGACGGCCCTGGCTACCTCAAGGGTAAAAGATGTTAATCTCAAGGTCTTCGTGCATGAGACACTTGATATGACAAAATATATTACCCTCACAAACTGGCAAAACGAGCTTCGTACTTGGCGCCATCTCTTGACCTAGGCTCTGAACCACTCAAGCACATTGTTTCAAGACACCAAAATGTTAGTGTAATCACAATCTAGGCCCCACACTTCATCACCTCCCTAACTCCACTACTAGAAACCATCCTACTTCGTATGAACATCATACGAACATTCACTAAGACATGAGCAACCACCGTCGCACTTGCAGTTTCTTGTGCAAGCCTGGCTTTTGCATGATAGATTGATATTGCTGATAGAGGCACATATGATGATTGATCCCATTTCCCGATACCTCCTAATCATATATGTAACCTCTTCCTGTTGGGAGTTATAATACGTACTCGCCATTGATCATCACCGTGTTGTCTAGGTGGGGCTAATAAATCCTAGAGTATGATGGATCCTCCCATGATTATGTGACGAGCCCATATATATGTACCACACACTGTTGTCATAATTGATGCGCACATGGCTCATCAAAATCTCCTCCTTAAGTAGTTCTAGATGCTTTTTGTGGACGAATGTTCAATATTGTTCTTAATAGACAACGATCTTTGGTACAAACATGCATCCATTTCACATCAATAGAGTCAATTCATTGCCTTGCTCCTATGTAGCTTCGAGCCATGATTTGCTTGTTTAATTCATATTGGTTTTGATTTCTACTACTTAGATTTATGTAGTATAAGTATTGAGAATAACCATGTAGTTTGTGTCTGCTGGTGATACACATATCCCCATGCCATGCACGGCATATTAAGGCTAGAAATATTAACCGCAAGATACATTGCGGATACAGGCTACCAATGGTAGCAGAGATGTTACATCCTATTAATACGTAAATCCACTATTATGTCATCGAATCATTAGGTTAAGTGGATCATATTAGCTTTGTATTAGTTTAGAGATTGCATATTACTTACTTCAATATAGCCAGATGTAAAAAAAATATTACATGTATATCTTTCATTTGGATGCGTACACATATTAGGATTTACATCTTGGAAATCTACATCAATGTTATAACAACAAAAGTTGCAGGCAAACATTCAAATCAAATCAATGTCCTTTCGTATCAAACAAATAGACATACCCTTCACATCTCCTCGAGTAACCATTCGATAAACGTGGAATGCAAACCATGCATCAAAACAAATAAGTGTGCACAACTGTTATAAAATCATTTGGTAATTATATTATATCTTAGACGTCCATACAGACTCTCAACTTCGCTGATGGGTTAGCTGACATCCGGCTTATAGCTCCCATGCGACGTCTTTACACGAAATTGGAAAGAACACTACATCATTGCAAAGAATATCTCTCATGCAACGCTTCTGAAGCGGCAAATAGCTCTTGTGCGACACTTCCACTTAACCTCACGAGACCGTCAACGAATTCGAATCAGCTAAGCAGAGCAGGACCCACAGTCTGTCAACGTCACGACGAGACCCACCTGATGTACACCTCATATCGTGGGACCCACGCTGTGGTAGAAGAGAGCCGTTGGCCCGATCCGTCCCCACACCCGAGCCCTCCCGCCACCGTGCCAGCATCTCATCGCCTTTAGTTTTCTTCTCCGGCGAGCAAGCGCGGCAACGCCGGCTAGGGATGTCGAGCTCCGATTCAGCCTTCCTCCGCTCATGGCCTCGGTATGGTGCGGTGCCGATGACGAGGTGTCCCGATTTCCCCCGTACCGCGCCCCTGAAGCGGCTTGTCACATCCACCGATAAGAACGGCAACATTGGCCGGGAATTTGTGAAGTGTGAGAGCAAGCCCGAGCCGGGGAAGGTGAGATCTGAGTGTTCCGAGTGCCAATTTCTCGCTTTTCTTTCGAAATTTCATGCATTTCATCGAATTTGGGATTTAGGGTTCATCTCTGCGATTCCAGGAACTGCCAAAATGTGGGCATTTTGAGTGGATTGATGAGTACATCGAGCGAATTGGGGTGGAGGTAGCATCCAGGGAGCTCGAAAACCAGTCGGTGGTGGAGCAATTGGGATCTGGCAACCCCATTTCTGCAGGTACTATGGTGGATGCGGAAGTGAAGGCCGAGCTAAAGAAGATGAACAAGCAGCTAAGGCAAATCATCGATAACCATTTGTCTGCCCCAGTGATGACCTTTCCAGCCAACGTGTATGTGTTATTCCTCTCTTTATTTGCACTAGTTCTTGCTAGATTTACAAATCTACTAGATGTGCATGTTTGGCTGCATGTGGTTAGATCTCCTAGTGCTTGCATAATGTTGATTTTGGTAATTAATCACATGAGGATGTTGCTTAATAATCTAACAGTCCAAAAACCTCATGTCTTTAGGCATTCCTAGTCATCTTTATTTGCTTGGCGCTTAAACCGAGTCACATTTCAAGAGATGGAAAATAAAAGACATCATGTGACTCAATGTTATGAGCATAGAATGAGTTGCAGCTAGCACTCCTAGAGGTTTGCATACTCTTTAAGAAGAGAGGGTGTTCAGGCAGGCTACTGTACTCTTGTGGTCTCCATACTCAATATGCTTGGAAACAAGTTGGTTGATGCATACATGCATATTCGTGATGCAAAGGAACAATGGGATGCACAAGATGCTAAGTTAAGTGAAACTATAATGTCAGTGGTGAACTGTGTGCTATAGAGAAATTCAATGACTACAATATGGTTGAAAACAGATCTATATTGAAACACGCTCATGCGCTACAGTCATGACTATGAAACTTGAATTCCTTAAGTGTGTGCTTCCGAACAAGTTTGTCGCGGGATGCATGGTTGCTAAGCTTCCCCCTTTGTTGAGGAACTTTTCCATTTCTCTGAAACACTAGAGGCATGATCTATCTATTGAGTATATCATTGTCTCTCTGGTGTTGAAGAGAATGCAATGGAAAAATACAAAAAACTAATGAAACTGAGGGCATTCCGCTGCCAACATGGTGTAGAAAAGTGCCCACAAGTCCAAGGGAAACAACATAGTCTATAAGAATACCAACTTCAAGAATAAGAAGAATGGGCATAACAAGGAAAAGAAAGAACTTGCTAGTTGTGTGGCGAGATTGGCCATTGGGATCTTTCGCTACCCACAAAAGAAAGGCAAGAAGGGTCAAGCTAGATAGAGTTCTAAATCTATCAACATGGTCTTTGGAAAACACTGAGACAAGAACTTCAAGCTATGTGTATAGTATTTTGTTACCTACTTTCTTTCAGTAATTCAACAAGGTTGTGTGCTAACATTTCCATGTTAACCTATTATCTAGCATAAGGTTCCTCCATCATGATAGAAACACTAGATCAAGTTTACTTCGAGCAAGATCGTACAATTGAAGAACATGTAGCATGTCCCTTCTATCAAGAAGAAACTCGCTAGTGGATATCATCTTCTGAAAATGGGTAAAATGGGTTTAAGTTGGAATTTGATTCTAATAAAGTTCTACTGTCTAACTATAAAACCTTTGTTGGAAAAGGATATGCATATGAAGGCATGTTCCTCTTCTCTTTGGTAGATTTCTGTGATTTTATTGTGAACCATGTAGACATTAGTGGTAATGGGACTATTGTTTTGCATTCATGACTTTGTCATATTAATTTTAGTTGTATGTTGAGGCTTGCTGGTATGAATTTAATTCTGAAATTCACTATAGTCAAAGGCTCTAAGTGACATGCTTGTGTGCAAGAAAAGAAGCCTCACATGCCTCAAAACCATGAGTAAGAAAGAAACTCTGCACCATTAGAGATTGTACGTTCATATCTTTGAGATGAATGGGGTGTTGACAAAATGTGGAAAGAAATATTTCATGATATTGATTGATGGTTATACTATGTAATGTTATGGATATCTCGTGAGAATTAAACATGAGGATTTAGATTAATTTAAAATCTATAAGGCGGAAGTTGAAAATCAACTTGAGAGAAAGGTCAAAGGGGTTTAGACTGACTGTGATATGAGAGTACTTTTCTAATGATTTCAATTTATTATGTTTGGTACATGGTATTATATGAGGTTCGAAGGCGCATATAGTGTTTTGTTTGTCCAAAGATCACATATCTCTTAGATCAGTAGGTACTTGAGATAACCAAGTGCAGAGTGTTCTTTGATGTTTGCGAGTAGTGCATTGATCTGCTTCCTTGAGGATGGTTGATGCAATCCTGAGCAACCCCCCTTCTCTTTCCTCTCGTACCTCTCCCGTGAGCGACATGGAGGGACCCTAGCGTTCCTTGACTTAGCCATCCCCTTCTGCTTCTCCTCGTCCCCACCATCTGCAGACGGTGCCGCCAGATGAAGGCCCGACGCTGGCAGTGGTCGGGTCCTTCTACCCCTCGCTCGGAGGCCACAAACACGGGCATTGGTCTCCTACGAGGGCTGCACTCCAAGTGAGGAGTGCGGGGGCGTGGCTTCCTTTGGCGGCAGTATGGTGGCTTCAGGATGGTGGCATGCTCCTCTCATGGATGGAGGATGGCCGCCGGCCACCTAACCTTGGTCGTGCACAACGACCCTCTGCCAAAGGGACATTATTTCACCCAGGCGCTTAGCACACACTAAACCCCACAAGCGGCCTTCTTTTTCAATATTATTTAGAACTACAAATGTAGGCGCGTGCTTATTGTGGAAACCTGAGCATTTCTTTCATTCCATATCTTCCAAGAGATTAACAAAGTGAAGGAGGCAATATATTTGCGGTTAGGGATTAGGTGCTCCATCATCATGGCCCACCAAATTTTGATTGAGAGATCTTCCCATTGAGTAGGTTGAATTAAATGAATACCCATCAAATCTCTTATTAGTCCCCCTAAGCCGCTTTATGTAGCGAGACTCGACAAAGAGGTGAGTGACCGTCTCCATAGCTTACTTGCAAATGGGGCACAATTCATAATTTGGCCACCCCTCGCATCTCAAGTGGGAGGCCGTCCATAGCCTATTTTGTGTCGCAAACAAAACAAAGGTTTGTGTTTTTGGAGGTGCCTAAGCTTTCCATACCATCTTGTTCACATTGGAGGCAATTGTTCCCAAGAATTGCACTTCATAAGCCGGAACAACCGTGTACTTAACCTTCCAAGAAATATGATCTTCTATGTCACTATCAAGGTCCACATTTTCTAGGCTCGTCCAAAGCTCCACATATTGAAATAAGTGATCTGAAGAGAAATTAGCATCCAACTTTATTCCTAATGCATGTGTTGTCTCGCATAGCTCGATGAACCATCCACTTCTTTCTTCTTTTTTTTCGAAATGGGGTTGGTCCCCGGCCTCTGCATCCATGGATGCACACAACCTTTTATTACGAAGTATCAATTGTGCAGCAAATACAGTTCATGGATCGGAGAGGGTTGATACAAATACCAACCATTTGAAAACGACAAGAAGTCTAAAACAGCATAACATACAGTAGCTAGACATCTCTCAATCTACTAGTATGCCGCCACGAAGCCTGGTAGTAAATATCCTGTGCGACCATCACCAGATGGTTGCATCCAGAAACCATCACTGCGTGTTGATGCTCTGGGAGGAGGAAAGCCCAGAGTTGGATCCAATGAGACGCCGACATAATAACCTGCAAAAAAGATTGAACTCGAGCCTTGTTAAAAATAATATCATTGTGACATTTCCAGATGGACCAACATAAAGCCGATACCCCTATACGTATTCTAGCTTTGTTATCCTTATCCATCCCATTCAACCAATTCCCAAACATATTAGCAATATTAGTTGGTGGTGGAAGATCATATGAAAAGAAAACAATACGCCAAATAATTCTAGCAAAGAGGCATGTAAGAAAAAGGTGTTCAATAGTTTCTTTAGCATCGCAGAAACAACATTTCTTGCTCCCATACCAATTCCTTTTTGAAAGATTATCCTTAGTCAACAAAACATTTTTATTTAGAAACCACATAAAAATCTTAATCTTTAGTGGTACTTTAAGCTTCCAAAGGTATTTTGTAGGGATTCTCTGATGGTCATTCATCAGATCCTCATACATTGATTTGACGGTGAAAGTCCCATCCGTGGTTAATTTTCACCTAAACAAATCAGGTTCATTAGTCAAATTAACTTGCATCAATCTCTCACATAGCTGCAACCATGCAATCCATTTTGTCCCGGTTAAGCTCCTCCTAAAACTGAAATTGAGAGGACTTTGAGATAGGACTTCATGTACAGAGACGTGCTTTTTATGCAGAATGTTATATAACACGGGATATTGTTGGGCCAGGGAGCTTTCCCCGAGCCAAACATCCTCCCAAAATCTTGTTTTTAAACCATTCCCGATTTTAAAAAAACCCTCTAGTAAAGAAACCCTCCATTACTTGCATTAAGCCTTTCCAAAATGGAGAGTCGGTCGGTTTAACTTGAACTTGAGAAAGCGTTTTATTTTTCAAATATTTGTTTTGCAATAACTCTTGCCATACCCCTTGCTCAGATAACAATTTAAAAAGCCATTTACTAAGTAAACAGTTGTTTTTAATTTCTAAGACTTCAATTCCCAGGCCGTCTTGGTCCTTAGGTCTGCAGATTATATTCCACCAAGTTAATCTATATTTCTTCTTGTGCTCATCACTTTGCCAAAAGAATCTTGAACGGTAAAAGTCTAATTTTTTCCTAACACCCTTTGGTATTTCCAGAAAAGATAACATAAACATGGGCATACTTGTTAAAATAGAGTTGATTAACACTAATCTATCTCCATATGACAAGAGGTTGCCTTGCCAACAACCTAATTTTCCTTCAAAACGGTTCTCAACGGGGTTCCATTCAGCGTTCCTCAATCTCCTGTGGTGAATCGGTATCCCAAGGTATCTGAAGGGCAACGAGCCCGACGTGCACCCAAAAATATCCCTATAATCCTGTTCATGGTCCTTAGCATTACCAAAACAATATATTTCACTCTTGTGGAAATTAATTTTAAGACCCGATAACTGTTCAAACATACATAAAATCAGTTTCATATTAACTGCTTTTGATAGATCATGTTCTATGAAAAGAATTGTGTCATCGGCATACTGAAGAATGGATACTCCCCCCTCGACCAGATGAGGAATTAAACCACCAACTTGGCCCGCCTCCTTAGCTCTAGCTATGAGGATGGCAAGCATATCAGCAACAATATTAAAAAGCATGGGTGATAAGGGATCTCCCTGACGCACACCTTTTCTTTTCTGAAAGAAATGGCCAATAGCATCATTAACTCTGATCCCTACACTCTCACCTTGAATAAAATTTTCAATCCATTTGCGCCACAAAGGATCAAACCCTTTCATTCGAAGCGCTTGTTGTAAGAAAGGCCTTCTTCTAAAGGACTCATATATTAGTGGAGCGATGTCAGCTGGATTTCTTCCTTCCAACCATGGTGCATGCGAAAAAGTTGCTTTTTGTCCGTTCCCAAGAGTGATTGTAGTGGTGGCATAGAAAATGTTCATGTCCTCCTTGGTACAATGGTAACCGGATCTCACCCAAATTTCTAGTGGGGTCTTTCCATTCAAGCTAATGGCCACCTTAGCTGGAGAGCCGCCACAAACTTGTCCATGTTAAGTATCCCAAGACCACCAAGTTTTTTGGAGTGACACACGGTATCCCTATTCACCTTGCATTCTGGACCGGTTGTTGGATCCTTAGGCACCCAAAGAAATAATGCTCTCTCCAATTTATTGATGAACTTGATAGTGCCCTCCGGAATGGTGATAAGGATTATGCAGAGCTCTTTTCACATTTCCATGAACCGACTAGTCCATTAAGCACACCGTGTCAAATATGTTGGCCGTGACAAGGATTGGGTGTGAAATCCTAAGTTAGGATCTCGCCATATATAATTTTCTAGAATATCTCGTTCGTTGAGATTATTGTGGTTTTTCCGAATGGTATTGAGTATTGTTGCTGAAACCGAAATTTTAAGGTTCAAGCTCTCTGACATATACTAAGTAGTTAGGTGCGGATCGGAGCTCTTAGCTTGACACTTGCAGTATATATCTGTGTAATTTCCGGTGGTGTGTCATTTGGATTCGATGAAAGATCAATAATGCTGAAAATGTTCTCAATCGGATTGGCCAATCTATTCATTGGGTTTCTTGTGATTATCACTCCTAATATAAACTCTACCTCTAGTCCACTACACCCAAAAACGATATGCCCTTAAACATGTTCATAGATGAGCTTTGATGGTGCATAAGTACTCCAGAACCGAGATCAGCAACAGTCTCTACGAAACACAAGCAATATGGATTAGCCATCTTTGCCGTGCAGTTGGTCGCCTAGTGTGACTTCTATTTAAACCGCCTGGCTTCTGAACAAATATGCACTACACCTAGAGACTTGAGCATCAACACCTCACGCTTCGCCTCATTCACAGCCTCCACCTGCCCCACTATCTCTATCTCTCGGTCTTGGTCCGCCGCCTATTTAAACTTCGAACTCCACATTACAATTAAGCGTATGAAGGATCTCACGTGCACAACAACACAATCGAGACTTGAGAGCGAGTAGAATCGATCCATAGCTTTGCTAGCTAGAGAGGCGCCAGGCAGAGTCCTGTGCCTCTGTCGTCCTTCTCTGCCCTGCGTTAGAACTTAGAAGCTGTCAGCGCGGGATGGTCAAGGCTTCTCTCTTTCTGCCGCGAAAGTGCGGTGAATGAGAGGAACCTCGCTCTTCGTGGGCGTGGGAGGCATTCGGGACCTGCCGCGTTTCCAGGCAGTTGGCGGACGCTACGGCTGGGCCTGCGGTAACAAGTGTGCTGAGGTTTGCAGCGGCATCACGGGCCGCTGGGTGAGCACCCAGAAAGATTGTGGTGTCGTCGGTGGGGCTGGCGGTTTCCGGTTATAAGAGCTCGCCGGCAGAAGTTCTCAGTTCCGTTGTCGCGAATGCGCAAGTCGTTGTCGTGCCTTAGGTAGCTCTTCGTATTGCTCAAGCCACAAATGCATGCGGAATCGAGCTAGCTTCTCCTTCTAGCTCTAGCTGGGTTACAAATCCTAGCTACCTCCGAGTCTAGGATACAAAAGAAGCAAGACATGCTTTAACGACATGTGGTTTTGCTAGTATTTGGTCATCAGATCAGTTGTCTCAGTTTGTCCCCATCAATCTCACCACTAATTAATAAACGCTCACGAACGTTGGTGGAGTGAGTGAAATAAATAGCGGCTGGCATTCCATATACAGAGTGTGATAACTCATATCAGAAATCGATGAAAAAAAACGTGGTCACGGTAATTCAGAAGAAGAGTTCACTAGTTGGCGCGCCAGTGGTAAGTCCTAGAACATCAATGTGTGCTGCCACCACCATTTCCGGCAACGTCGCCACCTCGCCTCTCTGGGGCTTATAGCTCCTATACGACGTCTTTACATGGAATTGAAAGGAAAGCGACATCGTTGAAAAGAATAGTTCGCATGCGACGGTTGTGAGGCAGCTAATATCCCAGGGCCACACGGGCCTTAAAACGGTCGTAAGGACACATTTAACTTTGTTCCAAGATTAGGATTAAGCCAAACCGATTGGTTGGGACAGCCAGTCAAGCCAGTCAAACCAACCGCTTCCGACCGAGAGCGCGCGTCACACTGACTGTAGCTTCCCCGACGGCGGCGGCGGACCTCACCCATCGTTCTCGGCGCCGACGGCGGCGACACGGCAATTAATTTAGGCGGCGGCGCTTTCGTTCGACGGCGAAGGTGGTGAGTGCCATTTGAAAGCTAATTCCTCTCCCATTCTTCTCAATTCGAGATCTGAGCGTGCCCATTGATGCTAGATTGTGGAGGCGAGGGTGTGCTGAAAGGGGCGAGGGGGAACGATATGGAGCATGGAGAGGGGACTTCTAATCGATATATCCCGTATCTCTGCACTTAATTTCTCTAAGGTTGAGCTCTTTGTTCGCTTCCGCTAGCTCACAGTGCCCGCCAAAAACAGGGGAGACGATGTTGCGCGCCAAACCTTCGAATTTCGCATCAATTTCTTTTCCTCTAGGGCTGTTTTAGTTGATGGCAGCACGCAGATCATTGAGAGAGACACGGTTGTTAAATGGGAGGTGGAATTAGAACATGTTGATCCCCAAGAGCTAATAAACATGGGAGAGGAGGCGGTGAGGAAAATGGTGGAAAAAATTGGGGATAGTGTGGTTTGGGGGCCAGAGCAAGAAGTTTCTTTGTTACGATTTGATGATTGCAAATGTGACTATGTTAGGGTTGAGACAGGGGAAGATATAGTTGATGAAATCGATGAGCGAAACGGTTGGACAAGCAAAACTGTTCTGTTTTTAGCAGAGTTCATTGATCTAAAACCTGATTCGAGGGTTGGATATGTGGCCTCGAATCTGACTGCTCAGATGGTCGAGGATGATTGGGCTGCACAAAGGCAAGTAATGCCTATACTTACTGAGTTGGAAGTGTTAACAGTGGAGGATGATGCTTCTAATGCACAAGGGAAGGTTGCAGATGGTAATGCACAAATGATTGTAACTGTTGATTGGAATTCAGTTGAGATACATGACCGGACTGATTTGGTCATTGCACCAATAGATGACATTGAAATGGCAAAGCTTTTTGGCATTCCTATAGATGACAGAGACAAGGAGAAGAAGAGGGATGAAGCTGCAAATGATGGTGACAACCATTTAAGAGATGAAGAGGCAGATATAGATCTAGAGTTGTTGGAAAATGCTGCAGTTCATGTAGATGATGCACATGATGATGAGATAGTAACAGTTTATGACAAAGAGGACCCAGTTATTGAAGTTGGGAGATTGTTTCCAAGCATGGATAAATTCAGGATGTGTTTCAGGACATATGCAGTCAAACGTGAGTTTGCTACCAAGACTATGTGGACTGATAAAAATAAGTTCTATGCAAAATGCATAGGTTATGATGGTGGTGCCAAGCCTTGCAAGTGGTATATATCTGCTAGACGCCAACCTGATGGAAGGACAATAAGAGTGAATCAAATTCCAAAACCTCATACTTGCATTACAAGTTCTCAAACAGTTACAAAGATGACATCATAATTATGGGTTGCAGAAAAGATCAAGCCCATTTTAGCCACAACACCAAACAGCACTGCAAAGAGACTGAAAATGGACTTGGAAAAGCAGTACCCCATTAAGCTGAATTGTACTACAGTGTGGAAGGCAAAGCAAAGGGCAATGAAAGAGCTATATGGTGATTGGGCAAATACCTTTCAAATGCTTTATAACTTCAAAGCAGAAGTAGAGAAGAGGTCACCTGGCAGTGTTGTGGATATAGATACTGAGGTAACAGCTGATGGGAAAGTCTTCTTCTCTAAATTCTTCATGGCTTTAAAGCCTTGCATCAATGGTTTCAAAGCAGGGTGCCGTCCATATTTGAGTATAGACTCATCTTTCTTGACTGGAAAGTGGAATGGTCAACTAGCAGCATGCAATGCTTTAGATGGAAACAATTGGATGTTCCTTGTAGCTATTGGCATGTTTCAGTCTGAGACAGAGGCATCATGGACATGGTTCATGATGCAGTTGAAAAGATGCATAGGGCCAGTCTCTCCATTGGCAGTGCACACAGATGCATGTAAAGGTTTAGAAACTGCAGTGAAGATTGTTTTCCCTCATGCTGAGCAGAGGGAGTGCTTCAGCCATATGTAGATGAATTTGATCAAAAAATTCAGAGGAGATGATTTTGGACGCATGTGGCCAGCAGCAAGATCTTACACCAGGCAGACATATTCATATCACCTTGAGAAGATTAAGGCGGCATGCTCTGAGGAGGATAGGGTCAAGTTTTGTACATGGTTGGAAACCTACCATTATCTTTTATGGTACAGGTCTGGTTTTAACACTGCCATCAAATGTGATCATATCAACAATAATTTGGCAGAAAGTTTCAACAACAAAGTGAAGGAGTTAAAATACTTGCATGTCCATGACATGGTTGACCGATCAGGATCATGATCATGAGGTTGTGGGAATTGAGAAGAAGGCTTGGTGATGTTCTTCAAGGAGATAAGCTTCCTGATGTTGTGCAGCAGGTGGTCAATAGGAGCAGAAATCTTGCACATTTGCGTGTTGAGAAATCCTCATTGTGGGGTGCTGAAGTCAAAGATACAAAGACTGGCAGGAGGCATGTTGTTGACACTCAATTGCATGAATGCACATGCCTTGAGTGGCAACACACTGGGAAGCCTTGTGAGCATGCCATACTTTTCTTGGCCTCCAAACACAAGCTAAATATGCACCCATATTTGCATGAGTATTATTCTGTAGCAAAATTCAAGGCTGCATATGGAACACCAATTCCAGCACTTACAGATCAGTCTCAGTGGCCTGAAGTGGACATTCAGTTCTCCTTGTGTCCTCCTTTGATGAAAAGAAAGGCTGGTAGGCCCAAGCAGAGTAGATTTAAGGCTTGGTTTGAGAAAGGTGGGAGCAGCAAGAAGGGAAAGAAAGATGAAAAGAAAGATGCCAAGCCAAAAAGGGCCCAAAAAGGTAACAAGAATATATGCAAACTCTGTAAAGAACTTGAACACTGAGCTGGCTCTACCAAGTGCAGATACACTGCTGAAAAGCCAAAGTATGTTCATCCAAAATCTATCCCATTTCTTGTTGATGATTTTTCTCTCCCAGCTAACTTGCTTTTTTTCAGGAGGAAGCGTGGAGAAAAAGGCCCACCTCTTGTTGTTGACGAATGCTGGCCAGTGAAAAGGGCAAGAATCAATGGCCAAAGAAAGAAGAGAACTAACCAGATCATGTTTGGTGTTGTTGAGGTGCAATCTGAACTTGTTTTGGAGGATGATGTGCAAACTGTTGAGGCTTTAGGGCACACCGTTTCTGATTTGGAAGCTCTGGTGCAAAATGAGGGGCAAAATGAGCCTGTTGTTGAGGATCTAGTGCAAAATGAGCCTGTTCTCTGGTGCAAACTGACCATGTTGTTGAGGCTCTGGTGCAAAGTGACCATGTTGATGAGGCTCTGGATCATGATCATGAGGTTGTTGAGGAGGTGCAGGAGGTGAAGGAGACTCTTGGATGTGTTGTGGGGAGGCCAGATGGTAATGGTAAGAAAAAGAAGAGCATAAACCTGTTGTGTGGTGTGAAACTTGTGAAGGAGAAGAAAACGAGGGGTAAGAAGAGCCAAAAGAAATAGACATTTGTTATTGTAAACATTTGTTATTGTTGTAAACATTTGTTATTATTGTAAACATTTCACACTTGTTGTTGTAATAATTTGGCACTTGTTGTTGTAAACATTTGTTATTATAATAATTTGTCACTTGTTGATAATTTGGACAAAATTCAAATATGATGGTAAACACTACTAGAGAAAAGGCTATAGGAGACATGCTTATGCGAGGCACATTTAGACATATGCGCCTCCTATAAAAATAGGCGAGGCGCACTTTGCGATATGCGCCTCTAGTATAAAAATAGGCGAGGCGCATATGATAAGAATGCGCCTCCTATAATCCCTGTACGGACGGAATCTAGCAGCCCCATATTATGCGAGGCGCATTCTAGTCATATGCGCCTCCTATATATCACATAGGCGAGGCGCATATGGACAGAATGCGCCTCGCATATTCTGTGTGGGCCCGCGTGTTGGTAGGTGCACGAATATGCGAGGCGCATATGGCTATATGCGCCTCCTATATTTGATAATATGCGAGGCGCATATGGCCATATGCGCCTCAAGTAACTCATGCGGGCCCGGGCGGTGGTAGGTGTCCGCATATGCGAGGCGCATATTGCTATATGCGCCTCCTATAGTTTGAATTATAGGAGGCGCATATTGTGCAATATGCGCCTCGCATAAGCTGGCACCACTTTTTTCCAGCTTTTTGCACATGGAGGCAACTACCACCCCACTCACTTGTGTCACTTCTTCCTTCTCCACCAAGACAAATCTGGTCGCCCCCTCCTCCTCCCCACCTCATTTTCCCCATTGATTCACCATAGAAGCTTGCTCAACATCCATTGGTTGACACCCATATGTAAGTGAAGTCTCTTGCTCCTCTAGATCTACAACATGTCCATTTACTTCTCCTCCGGCTCTCTTGCGCAAGTCGTTGTTGGAGGAAGCGTGAAGGCGTTGCTTGCATGTATGCGCGTTGTCGGAGACACCGACTATATGATTGTGTTGTGGTGCTACTTTTTGTGCAGGGATTTCATTTGAGATGCCAATGTTTCGCCGGAATGTCGATTTATTTCTTTTCCGGCGAATTTCTGGCACTCGCGGATGTCCTCTTTTTAGGGGAGGTCATGCCGAATTTTTCCGGAGATCCACGTCCATATATGCTCTAATTATTCTCTTGCTCTTTGTACCACGCAGGCGGCCATGGTCTGACCACTGATCAACAAAGCCTGCGTGGATAGGTGGATGACATGCGCGAGGGACGACATGGAACGTGCAAACAAGACAGAGATAAGATGTCCATGTCGGGACTGCAAGCTGATGTATCTGATAAGGCATGATTCCGGAATGCTGGAGTCGCACCTGCTTTGACGTAGTTTCATGGATGGCTACACTCGATGGATACATGATGATCACAAAGATCAAGATGCCAGTGATGATCACGAAGATCAAGACGCCAGTCACGATCACGAAGATCAGGGTGGTGGCACTGGACATGGACACGAAGATGATCAAGGTGGCGTCGGGCATGGACACGAAGATGATCAAGGTGGTGCCGACCATGATTCGAGCTGGTTGCGAGACCCTCATGTCCAAGATATGCTTCTCAAGGAGACGAGTAACGCCAGAGCCGCCGGTAGAGAGAAGGCTAAACTGGAGCAAATGGAGAAAGACGCAATCAATCCATTGTTTGATGGATGCAACGACGGGGATACCCGTATAAATGTAACGCTTAGGGCTATGGAGATGAAGGCGAAACACAAAATGACCGACGAATGTTTCGACGACAACATTGTATTCTGGCACGATATTCTTCCCAAGAAGGGGAACACATGTCCGACTAGTATCGCTGAGGCGAAGAAAGTCGTGTGCCCTCTCAATCTACCGCACGTGAAATACCACGTCTGCATAAATGATTGCATCATCTACCGGGGCGAGGACGCGGAGAAGACCACGTGTCCGGTGTGCAAGACCTCTCGATACAAGAGAGGGACCAAGAAAGCTCCTAGGAAGGTGGTGTGGTACTTTCCTCTAACTCCTCGTTTGCAGCGGTATTTCGCAGACCCTAAGGAAGCACAGCTCATGCGCTGGCACGCGGAAAGAAAGAGGCCGGAAGACGATGATCCGGAGAAGGAGGAAATGTTGAGGCACCCTTCGGATGCTTGCCAGTGGAAGGCGTTGGACCTACAATATTACCAACATTTTGGGAAAGAGTCAAGGAACCTCAGGCTGGGCGTGAGCACTGACGGACTCAATCCGTTTGGAAGCCAGAGCAACACACACAACACCTGGCCCGTGTTTGTATGGATCTACAACCTCCCTCCTTGGTTGTGCATGAAGAAGAAGTACGTAACCATGAGTATGCTCGTTCAAGGGCCAAAACAACCTGGTACAGACATCAATCTGTATCTCACGTTGTTGAAAGAGGAGTTGGCCACGTTATGGGAAGAAGGAGCCCGTACATGGGACGCCTCGAGACAAGAGTACTTTGACATGAGAGCGGCGGTGATCACGACGATGCAAGACTATCTCGGTTACGGATACTTCTCGGGGTAGGTGGTCCAAGGATTCTATGGGTGCGTTAGGTGCAAGGATAATACAACGTACCGCCAGCTACAGAAAGATCCCGGGTCCGGGAAAACCGTGTTCCTTGGGGCTCGGAGGTGGCTTCCCAAGAATCACACCTGGAGAAAGCTAGTACATCTGTTCGATGGGACGATCGAGCTCCGAGGAATCCCACACCAGAAGAGTGGCACGGAAATCTACAAGCTGTTGAATAACTGGAAGGAGTGCCCTGCGTCAGGAAAGACCCAGAAGAAGCCAGAGCCGTTGCTGAAGGTATGGAAGGCGAGGTCTATTTTCTGGGACTTGCCATACTGGAAGATCCTCCGCGTGCCTCATAGCCTTGATCTCATGCATATCACGAAGAACGTGGGCGAGAGTCTGCTTGCCACCCTCCTTAACACCGACAAGACCAAAGATGGGCCGAAGGCAAGGAACGACTTGAAGCATATGGGCATCAGGGATGAACTTCAACCACCACCTAGCGATGATGAGGAGGAGGACGAGGTGGAGGAGACAGAAACACAGAATAGCCGTCGTCGCAAGGGGAAAAGGGTTAAGAAGGTAGAGGTCAAGCTCAAGGCCTCATGCTTCACTCTGAGTAAGAAGTAGGCCATACTGTTTATGAAGTGCCTCCTCGGAGTCAAATTTCCGAACGGCTACGCGGGGAAGTTAAGCAGATGGCTAGACGAGGCGAAGCAGCGCTTCAGCGGGATGAAGTCTCACGACATTGCCGTGCTAATGACGGAGGTACTCCCGGTCGCGATCCGAGGTATAATGGACAAGCACATCCGTGAAACACTGTTTGGCCTCTGCAACTTTTTTGACGTCATCTCTCGGAAGTCGATAGGAATTAAGCAGCTCACGAGGCTACAGGACGAGATCTTGGTGATAATGTGCGAGCTCGAGATCTATTCCCCCCCCCCCCGCTTTCTTCGACATCATGCTTCATCTGCTTCTCCATGTCGTGGAGGATATCGTCCAGCTCGGTCCTGCGTTTCTGTGAAGCATGATGCCGTTCGAAACGCTCAATGGACACATCAAGGGATACGTTAAGAACAAGTCCCGTCCAGATGGAAGCATAGCAAACGGCTTCCTGGCCGAAGAGTGCATCTCTTTCTGCTCGAACTTTCTACAAACCGAGACCCCTCTTGGTATGCCATTCAACAAGCACCTCGGGAGGCTCGCTGGATGGGGTCACCGCGAGGGTCGACGTGCAAAGCATGTCGACATGGAGGGCCGAACCAAGGACTTTGAAAGAGCAAACCTGGTCGTGCTGCAACACCTGCAGGTGGTTGATCCATACATACATGAGCACAAAGAGTTTATCAAGAAGAATTACGCTAATCAGGGGCGCCAGGTCCCGAGGGAGGAAGATGTTATCAAGGAGCACAACTCCGGTTTCACGCGGTGGTTTAGGGAGAAGGTCATAGCTAATCCACCGCAGGGCGAGTACTCGGAGGAAGATAAACTCATATTCTCATTGTCACAGGGCGCCTCGCACAACCTCATGACCTATCAGGCTTACGATATCAACGGATACACGTTCTACACAGAGGAAAAAGACAATAACTGCGATTACCAGAACTCAGGGGTAACAGGGATATTCTACACCGGCGACATCCCGGAAAGATACTATGGAAGGATCGAGGAGATTTGGGAGCTCGACTATGTTACGGAGAAGGTGCCGATGTTCCGTGTCAGGTGGGCCAAGAGCGTCGAGAAAGAAGACCGGTATTTCACCATGATGGTTATACCGTAAAAGACCACCAGCGCGAACGCACTCACAAGAAATGAGCCTTGGGTTTTGGCTAGCAAAGTCGACCAATGCTGGTATATCAAAGACCCGTCAACGCCTAGCCGGGTTGTCGTCAGGAGAGGCAAAAGGAATATCGGAATGGACGGAGTCGCCAACGAGCAAGACTTTGACCAGAATGGCGATCCGAAGATAGAAGACGGGTATGGCAACCAAACACCGTACACCACAACCCTACCTAAGAAAGGACTTCCGTTCAAGAGAAGTAGTGAAGACGTCCCGGACCTAACCTATGCAACCGCGACAAAGAAGGGCAAGAAGACGACCATTGTCAAGAAACGCTAGCGCGCTCCGACCATTGTCAAAAACCGTCGTGTGTGTGGCCTACTATTATGTATCAAAACATTCTTAATTTTCATTATGTGTGTGTTATAATAATATTGCATTGAGAATATTATGTATCGACAAGACACATTCATTGAGAATACTCACTTTTGTTGTTTTAGCAATATTTGAATATTTAAAATATTTGTAGTATATTTTATAGTTCATATTGTGTTTGGACAATGCTTTTACATGAAAAATGGCCTTTAAAATTTTTTTCCAAAAAATTGTTAACCTTAGGATTCAAACCTGGGTTGGTTGCCAGCAGTGAAATAGGACAAGGCATGTACTACCACTAGGCTGCTGTGTGTTTGTTGATAGAAACCTGCGCACTGCCCTCTTTGTCTATAGCATTGCATATTATGCGAGGCTCATTTAGCCCAGATGCGCCTCGCGTAATATTATACGAGGCGCACTTTGCGATATGCGCCTCGCATAACCGGCACACATCGATCAAGTCACACAGCGCTAGTACTACAGCTAGTACATACACGACTTCACATATCTCAGAGCCCGACGCCACATCGATCGAAGCCGTCGCCGCCTTGGAGGAGGAGCCCGCCGCCGCCCCGTGGAGGAGGAGCCCGACGCCGCCGTCCCCGTGAAGGAGGAGCTCGCCGCCGCCCCGTGGAGGAGGAGCCCGACGCCGCCGTCCCCGTGAAGGAGGAGCTCGCCGCCGCCCCGTGGAGGAGGAGCCCAACGCCGCCATCCCTGTGAAGGAGGAGCCCGACGCCGGCTTCCCACCCACCCACGCCCCCCACCCACCCACGCCTCTTCCCCTCTCCTTCCCTTCTAGGGTTTCTCAGCCGCTGCCAGATGCTTGGGCGATGCTGGCCGCCAGATGCTTGGGTGATGGTGGCAGCCAGATGCTTGGGCGATGGTGGCCGCCAGATGCTTGGGCGATGGTGTGCTTGTCCCTTATATTGATTTCTCTTTGGTCTTGATAATTTGTTTAGCATGATCTGAGTGCTCATCTGTGTCATTGTGTGTGTAAAGGAACGTATGTGTTCAGCAGCTTTCTCTGTGTCATTGTGTGTATAATCCTCAAGTGTTAGTAGGCAACTGAAATGAGATTTTCTTGTCAATATTCAGACTTGTTGCCCTGTCAATATTCAGACTTGAACTGTCAATATTCAGTACTCCTTGTGTTTCTGAATTTTAGGCATAGAAGTTCAGGTTCTAGGAGTGAAAAAAATACTGCTGATTGCTAATTGCTGATTGTGTTTCATAGTGTGTTTCATAGTGTGTGCAGGTTCAGGTTCATAGTGTGTGCTGATTGCTAATTGCTGATTGCTAATTTTAGGCATAGAAGTTCAGGTTCAAGTTCAGGTTTTAGGCAAATAGAAAAGATGAGAGGCATTGCTGATTGCTAATTGTGATAATGTCGTTAACTTAGTATGGTTCATCTAGCAGAGTAAGACAGTGAGTACTATACTTAGCGATGATTATAATGTGATAAAACATACGTCACACTTGGGATATGGAGTCGTTTCTTCAGTCGTTTACCTGATGTAGTGCTTGTGTAGTTGTGTGTACTGGAATGCCTCAGGGATCCTTGGCTCTATCTGTATACAGTGCTTGTGTAGTCGTTTACCTGATGCAGTGCTTGTGTAGTAAAAGAATTAAGATGACATGACTCAATGCCAACATTTGATATTTGATCACCTGGTTTCAGTTGTTAATTAATGCCTCAGGGATCCTTGGCTCTATCTGTATGCAGGAAAACTGCACCAGGATACTACACATATCTGTATACTTAACTCTGTGCTTAACTCTGAAATTTTGATGATCAATGGTCATACTGCTCTCAGATTTTGAGTTTCTTCTGTAGTTTCGAATCAGTTGTTTTCTGCTATGCTGTGAAATTATGAATCTATGTTTTGCCTTCTGGAATTATGTGAGTTCAGCAAAACTCGGATACTGTATGTATGTATGTGTTTGTGTATGCTGGCAGCAAAATGGCTGTGATGATGGCAGTTGATCCTTTTTGTGCAGGTTTTTCTTTTTGAGTTGCCAATGTTTCGCCGGAATGTTGATTCATTTCCGTTCCGGCGAATTTCTGGCACTCCTAGACATAAAAAATTAGCAAAGTTCATGCCAAAATTTTCTGTGAATTTTTGTGCTTATTAGTTTCATTTATTTGTGTGTTTAGAAATGTCGGATCCGGGCCCTTCTAGCCAGAAGCCCTTTTGGGAGCAGCAGGCGGAGATGGAATCCCCAGAGGCCCCGGAATTTGTTCCGCGGGACGACGAGATGGAGGAGGACGAGGATACCTCGTCGGGCAATGAGGAGATGGGGGACGACGATGGCGGCGGTGAAGCTACTACAGACGGTGGTAGAGCATCGAAGAAGTCTCGGAAGGATCGGACCCCGATCGTGGTCGACCTCAAAAGGTCCATCATCACAAGCGTGAGCCCTAAAGGTGCGCCTTTGGAGCCAGAAGAATTTGTTGGGGGTTACTCTAACCAGCTCGCGGCAATCCTCACCATCACGATCAACATGGAGAACCTGAAGGCCGAAGAGAACAAGGGTTTCCTCATCCAGCTTTTCCGGAAGCTACACGCAAGATACGCGTTCCCGGGTGATGAGCAAAACAAGTATAATAATGACAATCTCAAAGGGAATCCGGTGAACAAGTATGCCCTCGGGAGGATGACCAAGGCCTTGTCAAATTGGAAGGCTCGGGTGAAGAATCTGATTTTCGAGGAGAAGCTAAGTTATCCAGAGCTCGTCAAGAAGGAGCCTCTGGTCAAGGAAGAAGACTACAATGTGTTCAAGGCCAGATGTAACTCCGCCTTGGGCAAGGCCAGGACTGAGAAGGGCAAGAATATGAGATCCCGAAACATTGGTACCCACCATCTCGGCTCCGACGGTTATAGAGCCGCGAGGCCCAAATGGGATAAGGAGGACGCCGACGCTCGTGCAAAGGGGTTGACACGTCCATTTGACGACATAAAGGAGGAGCAGGCAAAGAACTTCGTCAGGGCCCGGTTTGCCCCGCCGAAAGGGGGTTCTGATTATTCTTCGGAGCCCGCCGGCCCCTTTGCTCCGAGGGTGAAGGACTTCATGCAAAAATATGTAAGTAGTTTGCATGCAAGTCGATTAATTGCATTCATGATTAATCAATGAAGTCCAGTTTTCTGATCAAATGCTTCGCGTTCCTTGTGCGCAGGACGAGGAGTGTAGGAGCTCCTCATCCCAGGGGTCAGCGCCACCGCCTGTCGCCAAGTGGGACACCACTTTTAATAGGGCGCTGAACCAGACCAAGAGTGTCGATCCCCTGGCGGCCCCGTCGGCTGGTCGTGTGGTCGGCTTTGGCGGCATATCATGGTCCGAGTACTATGGCACCCCGGAGCGTAAGGGCAAGAAGGCCGAAAGCGCCGAGGTAAAACTCCTAAGGGAACAGGTGGAAGCCTTTCCAAATATAGTCCAAGATGCCGTGAACAAGGCTGTGTCGGCTGCCGAGACAAAGTTCCAAGAACAAGTCCAGACACAAGTCCAGTCACAAGTCCATTCACAAGTGAACGAGAAGCTCAACACCATCCTTCCCGTCTACATGGAAAAGTACAACAAGTGGCAGAAGGGTGGTAAACGAGGGCCGCCACCGGTTCCCAACCTCAACAGCGCCCAATCAGACAATGTGGCGTGGCCGGAGGCGTTGGTGACTCCTCCAGCAGGGACGGTGGTGGTGGAGACTCCTCTAGCTCCGGAGCTTAACTTTCCCACTGCGGCGAAGGCGCCGGCCCGCACCACCGTGCCATCAGGCAGCCACTCCGCCACTTGCGTGGTCAAGCCTGTCGGCGTCGGTGCCTCGACATTGGCCGAGTTTGACGCCCTCAAGGTAACTAACTAATTAAAGCGAGAGTTGGGAGGCTCAACCACACCGATGACTTGATCTCTGTTTTTCTAACGCTCGGCCTGTAGGGTTCGCAGCATAGAAAACAAAAAATTTCCTACGATGTGAACTATATACCAAGATCTATCTACTAGATACAAACAACGGGCGGATGTATATCCGTAGAGAACATACCCTTGAAGACCGACAAAGCTTAACGAGTTCAACTCGTGGTTGATGTAGACGATCTCTTGCCGATCTCAAGATCGAGAGGAAGTCCTAGCGCCGCAAATCAGCCGCGCATCCGTGCTCGCACACACGTTCGAGGCACCGAGCAACCTCTGCCTCCTCGCTCCAGCGATGAAGCGGAAGCACAACTCTTTCTTGCCGAATAGCCACCGGGAACATGTATCTCGCTAGTCCGAGACCATGGGGGATAAATTCTAGAGGGGGAGAGAGATCCTTCACGAGGAGGTGTGAGAGACAAGTGAGGAGGGGGGCTCCTTTTATAGGAGGAGGGGGGAACCCCAAGGGGGTGGCCGGCGCATGGGGCTGCCCCCTTGCCCTCCCCTCTTCATGTGGGTGGACAGTCCACTCACAAATCTCCTTTAAATTCCCTCCACTCAAAAGTCCACTCAAATTCCCATTAAATTTCCACCAAATTTAATGCAAACTCTCATTAAATAAAACTCTTTTATTTTATTCAGAATTTTGTCAATTACTTTAATGACAAACATTCACAAATAACCCCTTGCTAGAATTCTATTTCACATGCATAACCACTTTATGCAATTTCACCCGAAAACCTGTTTCGGTATCTAGTGAAATAAATTCCTGCGCTTGTTCATTCTTTCGGCATGAAACATTTGCTCCAATTGGATGTCGGTGTCTCTTAAGTGTGTCACCCTACGGTTCATGAATAATGCGGACATGATCGAGACCCCTCTCGGATCAATAATCAGAAGCGGGATCTGGAGACCCATACTGACTCCCACACATTTAACGATGACTTTCTTCTGATCGTCGGAACCTTTTACGCTAGTATCTTAATCCCTTTGTTTCACGATATATTACATGTCCGAGATTCGATCATCGGTATCTCCATACCTAGTTTGATCTCGTTACCGACATGCACTCTTTTCTCGTTCCTGTGATATAACATTCTAGTGATCAAATCACTTGCTTGCAAGCTAATCAATGTGATATCACCGAAAGGGCCCAGAGTATATCTATCCGTCATTGGGATGAACAAATTCCACTCTCGATCCATGAGCCTCAACATAACACTTTATTAGTTCTGAATCCATCTTTATAATCACCCTGTTACGGTGCGATGTTTGATGTTATCAAGAAACTCTTCCGGTGTTAGTGATTGACATGATCTCATGGTCTAAGGATTAGGATCACTTCGTAAGTTGTTATAGCAATATAAACTCAATGACTTTGATCGTAATGCTATACTTCGGATGAATGTTCATCACACCATTACACTAATGTTGTGATCCCGTTATTAACAACATCCAATGTCCATGATCAGGAAACCTTGATCATCTTGTTAATCAACGAGCTAGTTTATGAGAGAGGCATAACTAGGAACTTTCTGTTTGTTTATTAAACACACATGTATTAACTTTTCCGTATTAATACAATTATAGCATGCAAAATAAACATCTATCATATACTTGGAATACACATAATAAACACTTTATTATTGCCTCTCAGGGCATATTCCCTTCAGTCTCCCACTTGCACTAGAGACAATAATCTAGTTACATAGTGATAAATCTAACACCCATTGAGTTCTGGTGTTGATCATATTTTGCTCTAGGGAGAGTTTTAGTCAACGGATCTGCTACATTGAGATCAGTATGTACTTTACAAATCTTTATATCTCCATCCTTGACATGCTCGCGGATGGAGTGAAATCGCCGCTTAATATGCTTGGAATGCTTGTGAGACCTTGGCTCTTTGGCATTGGCAATGGCACCATTGTTGTCACAATAGATCACCATTGGGTCCAATGCGTTTGCCACCACTCCTAGTTCGGATATGAACTCCTTCATCCAAACTGCCTCCTGAGCCGCTTCTGAAGCAGCAACATATTCGGCCTCCGTTGTTGATCCCGCTACCACAGGTTGTTTGGAGCTCCTCCAACTAACCGCTCCGCCATTCATGAGAAATACGTATCCGCATTGAGACTTAGAGTCATCCGGATCGGTGTCAAAGCTAGCGTCGACATAACACTTAGCGACGAGCTCTTCTTCACCTCCGTATACAAGAAACATATCCTTAGTTCTTCGTAAGTACTTAAGGATATTTTTGACCGCCATCCAGTGTTCCGAACCTGGATCCGATTGGTACCTACTAGTCAAACTAATAGCATGTGCCACATCCGGTCTTGTACATAGCATGGCGTACATTATAGAGCCTATGGCTGAAGCATAGGGGACTTTGTCCATTATCTCTCTTTCTTCCGCCGAAGCCGGACTTTGAGTCTTACTCAATGTCTTGCCTTGCAACATAGGTAAGAACCCCTTCTTACTTCCGTCCATTTTAAACTTCTTTAAAATCTTATCAAGGTATGTACTTTGCGATAGCCCTATTAGGCGCCTAGATCTATCTCTATAGATCTTTATGCCTAATATGTATGACGCTTCACCTAGGTCCTTCATTGAAAATTTGCTGTTTAGATAACTTTTAACACTGTTTAAAAGATCTATATCATTTCCGATCAATAGTATAGCCACATTGATCCCACTCACTTTCTTGTAAATACAAGGTTTCTCCATAAGTTTGGACAAATCCAAACTCTTTGATCACCTCATCAAAGCGGAGATTCCAACTTCGTGATGCTTGCTTCAATCCATAGATGGATCGCTGAAGCTTGCACACCTTGTTAGCATCCTTAGGATCGACAAAACCCTTTGGTTGTATCATATACAACTCTTCTTCAATATTACCATTGAGAAACGCGGTTTTGACATCCATCTGCCATATCTCATAATCGAAATATGCAGCAATTGCTAACATAATACTAACTGACTTTAGCATCGCTACGGGAGAGAAAGTCTCATCGTAGTCAACTCCTTGAATTTGTCGAAACCCCTTTGAGACAAGTCGAGCTTTATAGACGGTCACATTACCATCAGCATCAGTTTTCCTTTTGAAAATCCATTTGTTCTCCACGGCCTTTCGGTCGTGAGGTAATTCCACCAAGTTCCAAACTTGATTTTTATACATGGATTCCATCTCGGATTTCATGGCTTCTAACCATTTGTTGGAATCCGGGCTCATCATCGCTTCTTCATACGTCGCAGGGTCATCATTTTCATCAACCATGAAATTCATGACAGGATTTCCGTACAGCTCGGGAGCTGCACGCGTCCTGTTTGACCTGCGAGGTTCGGTAGTACTCTCTTTCGGAGTTTCATGATCATTATCATTAGTTCCCTCTTCAACAGGTGGAGCCAACTTCGGAACAACTTCTGGCGCTGCGCTACTCGCCATACTTTGAAGAGAAGGTTCCACAACCTCTTCGAGTTCTACCTTCCGACTACTCAAACCTTTCGCGAGAAACTCTTTCTCTAGAAAGGATCCATTCTTGGCAACAAAAACCTTGCCCTCAGATCTGTGATAGAAGGAATACCCAATAGTTTCTTTAGGGTATCCTATGAAGACGCATTTTTCCGCTTTGGGTTCGAGTTTATCCGGTTGAAGTTTCTTCACATAAACATCGCATCCCCAAACTTTAAGAAATGACAGCTTAGGTTTGTTTCCAAACCACAATTCATACGGTGTCTTTTCAACGGATTTAGATGGTGCCCGATTTAAAGTGAATGCAGCAGTTTCTAGCGCATAACCCCAAAATGACAACGGCAAGTCCGTCAGAGACATCATAGATCGAACCATATCTAATAAAGTACGATTACGACGTTCCGACACACCATTTCGCTGTGGTGTTCCGGCAGGTGTGAGTTGTGAAACAATTCCACACTCTTTCATGTGAGTGCTAAACTCGTAACTTAGATACTCACCTCCACGGTCGGACCGTAGAAATTTGATCTTTCTATTATGATGATTTTCCACTTCATTCTGAAATTCCTTGAACTTTTCAAAGGTTTCAGACTTGTGTTTCATCAAGTAGATATAACCGTATCTACTCAAATCATCCGTGAAAGTAACAAAATAACGATATCCACCTCGCGCCGACACACTCATTGGACCACATACATCAGAATGTATGATTTCCAATAAATCTGTCGCCCGTTCCATTGAACCGGAAAACGGCGTTCTAGTCATCTTTCCCATAAGGCATGGCTCACATGTATCAAATGATTCATAATCAAGTGATTCCAAAAGTCCATCCGAATGGAGCTTCTTCATGCGTTTAACGCCAATATGACCTAGACGGCAGTGCCACATATATGCGGATATATCATCATTAAGTTTAATCCTTTTAGCATCAACATTATGAATATGTGTAACATTATCATCGAGATCTAATAGAAATAAACCATTCATCATCGGTGCATGACCATAAAAGATTTCATTCATATAAATGGAACAACCATTGTTCTCGGATTTAAATGAATAACCACTTCGCTTCAAACACGATCCAGATACAATGTTCATGCTCAGTGCAGGCACCAGATAACATTTATTCAAGTTTATAACTAATCCCGACGGTAAGTGGAGAGGCAGCGTTCCGACGGCGATCACATCAACGCATGATCCATTGCCGACACGCATCTTGACCTCACCCCTTGCTAGCGGTCGCTTGTTCCGCAGCCCCTGATTCGAGTTACAAATATTAGCAACTGAACCGGTATCAAATACCCAGGTGCTACTGCGAGCACTAGTCAAGTACACATCAATAACATGTATATCATATATACCTTTGTTTGCCTTGCCGGCCTTCTTGTCCGCCAGATACTTGGGGCAGTTGCGCTTCCAGTGGCCAGTCCCCTTACAATAGTAGCACTCGGAATCAGACTTAGGTCCAACTCGGGGTTTCTTTTCAGGCGCGGCAACAGGCTTGCCGCCCTTACTTCCCTTCCGTTTTCCCTTTTTGTCTTTCTTGAAACCAGTGTTCCTATTGATCATCAACACTTGATGTTCCTTTTTGATCTCCACTTCTACAGTTTTAAGCATTGACAGAAGCTCGGGGAGAGACTTCTTCATGCCTTGCATATTATAGTTCATCACGAAGCTCTTATAGCTAGGTGGCAGAGACTGCAGAACACGATGGATTCCTAAGTCAATGGGAATCGATATTCCCAAGGACACAAGCTTATCGGCGTAACCCGACATCTTCAGTACATGCTCACTAACGGAGCTGTGCTCTTCCATCATGCAGATAAACAACTTTTCTGAAGCGTTGTAGCTCTCTACAGCAGCATGTGTGTCGAAAATCATTTTCAACTCACCCATTGTATTAAATGCATTGCCATTTTCGAAACGCTTTCGAAGTTCCGGCTCTAGCCCATACAATATGCCGCAATGAACTACGTTGTGGTCCTCCTGACGAGTCTGATAGACATTCTTCTCCTCGTCAGGGGCATCATCAAAAGGTGGGGGGCCTAACGGCGCTTCTAGCACATATTGCTTTTGTGCAGCAGAGAGGAGAATCCTCAAATTCATGGCCCATTCAGTAAAGTTGCTACCGTTCGTTGATAGTTTCTCTTTCTCCATCAACACATTGAAATTAAAAGCAGGTGGTGCCATCTACAACAGAATTTTTAAAGTTTATACTAAGTGTATGATAGATTGAGTTCAACTAATCTATATTACGAATGAACTCCCACTCAAAAACGACATCCCTCGTGCCTTTTTGGTGATTACATGAACCAAATCCACTACACCAAGTTCGATCATCACGTGAGTCGGTATAGCTTCAAAGGCGAGCATCAAATGGGCATCATATCAACTATATGACTCATGCTTAACCTTTCGGTCCGTGTTCCGAGGCCATGTCTGTACATGCTAGGCTCGCCAAGTTAGAACCTTAGTATTCGCGTGTGTAACTGTTTTACACCCGAAATATGGTCGTGGATCCAAGAACACCCGATCATCACGTGATATCTTGGAGCGACGAAAACATAATCGGTGCATATTAAAGGAAGAATACATTCTTATCTTGATATTTAAATGAGGGATCATCTTATTATGCTAACAAAGCGCTAAACAAGCAATATAAGATGCAATCAAACATCATATGTTTATTAGTGAAATTATATGGTTCCCGCAGATGATCTCTATCATGTGCATCGTCGTATGATCACTATCTACCTATATGTGTAAATCCAAGGTCTATGGATTATACACACTATGTGTGTTGTAAGAGTATCATCTCATACTTCTACTTACAACATTACCATATCATAACACTAGCCCAGCAACAATCTAAACTAGACGCCTCTAATTTATCCATTGCAAGTTTTACGTGGCTTAGGGATTTCGAGATAGAACCGTTCTTACCTACGAACATGAACCACAACGAGGATAATCAAATTGTTGACAACTCGCTTGCAAAATAGATATTGACTATAGTAGGAGAGACAGACACCCGCTAGCCACTTATGCAAACTAGTTGCATGTCAAGCGTGGAACTGGTCTCATGTGCGAGGACATGTAAAGTTTGTCCAGGCCGCTTCATCCCACTATGCCACCAATATCCAAAATTACAACAAAGGAGCAACAACATGATCATCATCACCCACATACTCATATGTGTACTACCCGTGTAAAGTATCTACGCATAGATCCGGCTCTGATACCACTGTAGGGTTCGCAGCATAGAAAACAAAAAAATTCCTACGATGTGAACTATATACCAAGATCTATCTACTAGATACAAACAACGGGTGGATGTATATCCGTAGAGAACATACCCTTGAAGACCGACAAAGCTTAACGAGTTCAACTCGTGGTTGATGTAGACGATCTCTTGCCGATCTCAAGATCGAGAGGAAGTCCTAGCGCCGCAAATCAGCAGCACATCCGTGCTCGCACACACGTTCGAGGCACCGAGCAACCTCCGCCTCCTCACTCCAGCGATGCAGCGGAAGCACAACTCTTTCTTGCCGAATAGCCACCGGGAACATGTATCTCGCTAGTCCGAGACCATGGGGGATAAATTCTAGAGGGGGAGAGAGATCCTTCACGAGGAGGTGTGAGAGACAAGTGAGGAGGGGGGATCCTTTTATAGGAGGAGGGGGGAACCCCAAGGGGGTGGCCGGCGCATGGGGCTGCCCCCTTGCCCTCCCCTCTTCATGTGGGTGGACACTCCACTCACAAATCTCCTTTAAATTCCCTCCACTCAAAAGTCCACTCAAATTCCCATTAAATTTCCACCAAATTTAATGCAAACTCTCATTAAATAAAACTCTTTTATTTTATTCAGAATTTTGTCAATTACTTTAATGACAAACATTCACAAATAACCCCTTGCTAGAATTCTATTTCACATGCATAACCACTTTATGCAATTTAACCCGAAAACCTGTTTCGGTATCTAGTGAAATAAATTCCTGCGCTTGTTCATTCTTTGGGCATGAAACATTTGCTCCAATTGGATGTCAGTGTCTCTTAAGTGTGTCACCCTACGGTTCGTGAATAATGCGGACATGATCGAGACCCCTCTCGGATCAATAATCAGAAGCGGGATCTGGAGACCCATACTGACTCCCACACATTCAACGATGACTTTCTTGTGATCGTCGGAACCTTTTACGCTAGTATCTTAATCCCTTTGTTTCACGACGGTATCTCCATACCTAGTTTGATCTCGTTACCGACATGCACTCTTTTCTCGATCCTGTGATATAACATTCTAGTGATCAAATCACTTGCTTGCAAGCTAATCAATGTGATATCACCGAGAGGGCCCAGAGTATATCTATCCATCATCGGGATGAACAAATTCCACTCTTGATCCATGAGCCTCAACATAACACTTTATTAGTTCTGAATCCATCTTTATAATCACCCTATTACGGTGTGACGTTTGATGTTATCAAGAAACTCTTCCGGTGTTAGTGATTGACATGATCTCATGGTCTAAGGATTAGGATCACTTCGTAAGTTGTTATAGCAATATAAACTCAATGACTTTGATCGTAATGCTATACTTCGGATGAATGTTCATCACACCATTACACTAATGTTGTGATCCCGTTATTAACAACATCCAATGTCCATGATCAGGAAACCTTGATCATCTTGTTAATCAACGAGCTAGTTTATGAGAGAGGCATAACTAGGAACTTTCTGTTTGTTTATTAAACATACATGTATTAATGTTTCCGTATTAATACAATTATAGCATGCAAAATAAACATCTATCATATACTTGGAATACACATAATAAACACTTTATTATTGCCTCTCAGGGCATATTCCCTTCACGGCCTACATGTCGATCTTTCGCAGGGAGACAATCCTTGCACTCTAATGCATTGGGTGGGAGGCCAGTTGATGGATGTTGCCAAGGGTACTATTGTTCAACCAGAGAACCGCAAAATGCACAATGTCACAATGCCACCTGACATGATGAGGGTCAAATACAGTATGGTGCTTCCGGGCTACGAGCAAGTGGAACCTCCCTCTCAACCTCAAGGATGGGATGATGAGGATACGGCAGCGGTCCTCAATACCGGCTTCGGCTACTTGTACCTATGGCCGAAGAGCCAGATCCGTTTGGGGACAGAGGACCAGCTCAACATCACCCTAGAGGCAGCACAACCAGCACATGATGAAGACTTCGAGATGGGAAACTTGGACAACATGGCACAGAATCCCGATGATGATGAAGAAATTGACCCGAACTACGGTGACCAGTTTGTTAACACAAGGTTTTCTGATTTGTATGAGTCGGGACCATCAGGCACACATCAAGTTGCCGAGACCCAACCAGCACCAGCGAAACCCCCTTGCAAGGTGCGTCTCTTCCCAACTAGTCAGGAGACGCCGCCACCTGTCCCCTTCACCGAGCCTCCAAGGCCAGTAGTTCCTTTGATCAGCCCCGGCACCCTCCATAAGACGGTCGGTGAGGTGAACGCAGTGGCCGAAGCCGTAAAGAGCAAGAAGGGTCGCAAAAGGAAGCCTAAGGGTGATCGGGGCCAGGATCCAAATCCTCTTTTCAGGGACGGCGCTGTGGGGCAAGCCAGGAATCAGCAGCACGTGGCAGGTGTACCGATGATGTGTAAATCGATGCTCGAGGTCGCAGGATCGCATATGCGTAGTATTCATTATGGATGTCTCACAATTGAGCAGTGCCGCATTCGCGACAACGATCAGTCGTACCTCGTTTTCAAGGCTAAGGTGCCTTCTCATATGCCGTGCTTCGTAACTGTACCCCCGGGGATATCTTCTACGTGCGGCATACCGACCTGTTTGACATGTTGAACGGGTTTCGACTGCACAATGCCCTGGTCCGGCTGTTCTCCCTCAATATGGCCATGGAGATCACCAGAGACAAGATCCCGGGCATCCAGATAGTGGATCCCTACTTCATGCGTGACGCCGTCCTGAAAGATGTTGAGGCCGTAGATCTAGCGACCGACTACCTCTCAAACTTCCTGCAAACATACTCGGACAAGGATGTGATTCTCCTTCCCTACCATCCCATCACGGAGGATGATCGGACAGGCTGTGTGCTCATAAGCTTGAATTTGAAACACTCAACAGCCTTGTACCTCGACTCAAACAGTGCGATCCAAAAAAACTACACCAATATCAAGAAAATTCTTGATGGCGCTCTCACCGGCTACGTCGCAGCGGGAGACGTCAAACCGGCAAGGCCACATGTAAAGTTCGGCGCGCACGTGTTCCGCCACACGATGAAGTTTGCCTGCGTCAAGCAGCCGCCTGGCAGTGGGAAGGATGCCTTCTACGCCATTTACCACATGAAGGCGTTCTTCAATGTCATGGAGACCAAAACGCTGCCATCTGACCTCATGAAGTGGGCTGAAAAGCTTGCATGCATACAGGCTCGCAACCTTAGGCAACACTTCTTCAACATCCAGGAGGAGATCGCGACAATCGTGTACCAGGGAGTCATAAAAACCGGAGGCACCTTCCACGGCGGCTATACACCGTCCAACAGGGAGATAGACGAACGCTTAGCGCAGCAGGGTGACGGCAGGATGTTCATGCAAATGGCGAAAACTCGGTCGGGCTTCATCAATGCCCCCCCCAAAGCCGACTCAAGAGCCGAAGAAGACTTCATGATTGCATTGCCTGGGTACCTAGTTGTTAGTTCCGAACTCGTGTTGTAACCTCTTATCACTATGTTAAACTTGCCTAGCAAAACCTCTAGAATATGTTTCGTCAACCGTTGAACTTGATTGTGAGAGACACTAGCTAGTTATTTGTGTTACGAACTATTTTAAGTGCTTGTTGCTTTTCATTTGTCATTGCTTCCCTACTTTCTTGTGGTTTGCTTTCTTTGTCTTTCTTCGAAATGCCGATGATTAGAACGTGTTGTGGTGTCACGTGTATGACTATGCCGCTGTTCAATCTTGTGTGCCAAGTAGACTAGTAATTTGGGCATATACTCTACTTGCCACACAAGATCAAACAGCGAGCATTATTATTTCCATGCTCAATCTAAGTATGAGGCACTAATCCATGTCATTCTTGGTTTTCTTTTTTTTGGTCTTTCTTCGAAATGCCGATGATTAGAACGTGATTTCTTACATTTTGTTGCACCCATATATATATATATATATATATATATATATATGCATGATTCTATCTTGTGAACTGCTAGCTATTGCTTTCCACTGACATAAGTAATATCATCTTTATTATGTGTAGGAGATGCCGAGGTGTTATGTCGTGTACGTTGGTCGGGTTCCAGGTGTGTACGAGGAGTGGAAAGACTACCAGAAGCAAGTGAACAACTTCTCGGGCAACAACTACCAAGGCTATGAGAGTAGAGAGGTGGCGGAAGAGAAGTGGATGAGGCATGGAAGGAAGAAGTGGAGGAACTTCCTCGTGATCACCACCTTGTTGCTCTTCATTGTAGGTTATGTGTTCTACTTCATCTAGGTAGAGCTATGTCGTTGGAGTTGTAATGTGATTGTGAACTTGTACTCGAAGGTGTAATGTGATTGTGAACTTGTACTCGGAGGTGTGAACTTGTGGCACAAACACTTGATGTATGAATTTGTATGTCATGATTGATGTGTAATGTATTGTATTCATGTTGGTTCTATTATGCTTTGGCAAATTGCAAGTTTCTGAAAAATTATGTGCTCTTTATACTGTATTCTGGACTATATTGTATATTTGAATATCTGTATATTATTATTTATAGTGGTCTGTAAAACTTGAATTTCAAAAATATTACCGGAGGCGCATATAGGATACTATAGGAGGCGCATATACTATAAATATCCGAGGCGCATTGTAAAAAATATGCGAGGCGCATATGATATGCGCCTCCTATACTTCACATATGCGAGGCGCATATCGATATGCGCCTCGCATATGTGAAGTATAGGATGCGCATATCATATGCGCCTCGCATAAAAAATACCAGAGGCTTGAAGCTAGAGGCGCATGTGATATGCGCCTCGGATAGGCTTTTAGGTGTGCCTCGCATAGGCTTTTCTCTAGTAGTGAAATTTGAATTTCAACAAATGCAGCTATGTCACTTTTCTATGTTTGTATGAGCTTCCAACGCTTTTCTCATATGTACAATACAACTCATCCTCACCCTGATCCCTTTTGTGAAGTACAACTCATCCTCACCCAAAATGGGGTAGAAATGGGCTCCAAAGCTAGGGTAAACCACCCCATTTTTAAGCAAGTTTTTTTATGACCATTTCTAAAACCAAGTTTGATATTTTTCCTCAGAACTATGTCACATGACATGACACCATGCGAAGGTTTTGTATTTTTTTAATTTTTTTTGAATTAGTTATGCACATTTGAATGTCTAGTCAAACTTGAAGGGTTTTCATAAATATTCTTAGCTAGGGGCTGAGGCTCACAAAACTAGCATTGGATCTCTGATGAAATAGCATGTTGTGAACCTAAAAATGATTTTTACAAAAAATCTTCAGCATGAAATCATGTACGTGTAGTTCATATCTTACCCACTTTCAGCCGATTCGGCAGGATTTGTCTTTTTCACCAGGGATGGAATAAAAGGTTTGAGATACTTAAGTTGGTAAATTGTACATTGTAGGTGGTCTAGTATTTTTTAAAAATAGGATGTTACCATTTTGAAACTTCAATTTGGTGGTTGCTTCACAAATCCCCCCCTCTTTCGGCATTCAGAAAATAGAAAATGATTTTCTGTGCGTCAAAAAGGAAAACTTTGTGCTACAACATTGTTAGTCATCCCATTATAGACATGCATGCCAAATATGGGCACATTATCACAAACTATGCCTTGATTCTAGCCATATCATTGGTCATTTGACCCGAAAGCCAGAAAACCTCGGAGGAGATAGGTCATTTTGTGAAGGGTTTTTTGAGATATGATCAATAGACCAAGTTTGATATTTTTCCTTACAACTATGTCACATAACATGACACCATGCGAAGGTTTTGTATTTTTTTGATTTTTTTTAATTAGTTATGCACATTTGAATGTCTGGTCAAACTTGTGAAACCCCGTTGACTGCATCCTAAACCCCGCTAACCCTAAGGCCGAATGAGGAACGTAGATCTAACCCTAGCGCGACACTATGGCCGTCCGATCGCGTCTTTTAGAAGGATTCCGCGGGTGGCTCTGGGCGATCCGTGGAAGGACTTGTTCTACAACCTGATTGGTTGGCGTCTCTTAGAAGGATTTCGTGGCTAGCTCTTGGCGATCCGTGGGATGGATGATTCTGGAATCTGATTGGCTTCATCGTTTTTACGTGCAACAGCGTGGCATGCGAGCGTGGAACACTCCATTGACCGTTGGACCGAGCGTGGCATGCGAGGGCGCTGGGCGGGGCGGGCTGCACCATACATGCAGCTGCCCCTAGCGTCGCAGTCTAGCTATTTTACGTGCAACAGCGCTGCAGCGTATTTACTCCCTCCGTCGCATTAAATAAGTGTACGTGTAACAACTTTCTTCAGTCAAACTTACTCCTCTCAGGTTCATTATTATAAATGAGACTTTGCATGATACCACATCTATGTTATTTTGCACTATGGAGTAGTAACTTAGACTAGTAACATATGCATGATACCACATCACCTATGTATAAGGTGAACCTTTGCTATAAGATGGGACCCACACAGCTTATGGAAATGGCTACAATGTATAAGGTCAAGTTCACCATAAGCTGGGACCCACATGTCTGTTAAAAGTACACACAAGCAAGAGAGAGAGGAGAGAGTAAAATAATTGTTTATTGCTTGTGGTCTACCCATAAGCTTGTAGGTCACCCTTAAAGAAAATCTTCTAAAGTAAACCTCCACTATGTATATGGATAGCCTTATGGACTACTTTTTGGCTTGTGGATAGCTTTATGGACTACATAGTGGATGCCTGAGTGCATTGGAAAGGTATAAGTACATTTTTTATGGACAAATTTTGAAGCCAAACGTACACTTATTTGTGGACAGAGGGAGTATGCATGTCACTATGACCAGCCTAAGAAAAAATATCAAAATCTAAAATATGTAATAAATATAACGTCATTAAATAAGTGTACGTTTGCGTGCTGCACCATGCATGCAGCTGCCCCTAGCGTCGCAGTCTAGCTATTTTGTGTGCAACAGCGCTGCCCCATTAAATAAGTACCTTGGTACTAGATTCCTGCATTTATTACCGAAGTAAATCAAGGACAAATTATATTTTTCCTTTTATTTTTCACTGCCAATGAACAACTACCATAAACGTTTTTTTCTCTCTTTCGCATTAATGCATGCATGCATGCAGGGGCGGGGGCGGCGGTGCAGGGGTTACAGTACGTCGCATCCTAGCTATTTTTTCTCTCTTTCGCATTGATCACGCCCGCTTCCCACGCGCAACGCAGCGCACGCGTCTCGTCTCGGCGTCTGCGCCAACGCGACGCTGGATTCCCACGCCGCCCTTCACGCCCCGCCCTCAATAAATAGGCAAAACGTCTTTGCCTCCTCATCTCATCTTGCCCCTCATCTTCAACCTCGAGCCCGTCCCTTTGCCTCCTCCCAGCCCCCAAACACTCTGGCGACCATGGCGACCTCCCCCTTCCGCTTCCCTTTCGACACCGAAGTAAGCGACGAGGACAACCACCCGGACCACAAGCAGTGGTGGGAGCAGGAGGCGCCCACGCGCCCCAAGCGTGGCAAGAATAAGAAGTCCCCGCCCTGCCCCTGGGGGGAGCAGGGCCCCATCGTCACCAACCCAGTGCCCAACCTCCCCGGCGGCGGCGACCTTCCCTCCGAAGCCTGCTGGGCTAAGGAGGAGAAGGAGGAGGCAAAGCAGGAGGCTGCTATCGCCAGGTGGGAGGAGAAGCATGCCGAGCGCGCCTTGAAGAAAAGGCGCAGACGGGCAGACGACGAGCGACGGGAGGCCAATCGCTGGGCCTTCCAGGAGGAGCAGCGGAAGCGGGAGCACCGGGAGAGGCTGGCGGCGTGGAATGCCGCGAAGGCGGCTGCACCGGCGGCACCGCCTCCACCGCCGATGGAGTAGGGTAGCTAGGGTTAGGGTTTAGGGGCTAGCCCAGGGTTTAGGCAGGGCGCCTATTCCCTTCTATATTATTGTACTTTTTTCTTTTTATTGTAATGTTATCGATCCTCCGTATCTAATATAAGTAATGTTATCCCAATATTATCTATCCCCTTATTTTATTGTAATCTGTGTTTTATTGTATTATCATTTGTCAAAACACCCAAAACAACAAGTGTATAAAAAAAAAGACACAAAAACAAGTTCATATAATACTCGTGCAATATTTATATATTTACAAGTGTATAAAACAAAAGACATAAAAACAAGTTCATACAACACATGGTTCATTTTCAAATAAGTCATTTACATATTTACATAAGTTAAAGGAGCGTCCAAGTTATGTTAGTTAAAGGGCATGGATGTCCTTCGACATTATTTATATATTTACGTTCGCAAAAAAAATGATTGCGACCTGAGCACGAGTATCTGCAGATCCACACGTCCCTATTTAGATTGTAACATGAGTACCATTTTTTTTGCCCAATCAACATATAGTTACTATTGGGCCTGGATACGTCCATTTTGGCCTGGCTAAGTTCTATTTGGGCCTGGCCTTTTTCAATCCTCGTCAATTGTTTTTTTACTTTTCAACCTCTCCCCCTCCCCTGCACACGGGCGCCCCTGCACACTGATAAAAGGAACACTAACGAAACTGAAGGAACACTGATTTCGAAAACAGAGCAGCTCAAAATTAGCCCGAATTTGTGTTGCATTTTATTCAAACCAAAGACATAGACCATTACATCCATTACAAAGCATCATTCGAACACTGACTGCGCTGTCTAATGACTAACGATGAGAAGATAAACTAATCTGAGAGAAATTACACAAAAATAAAAAACCGGCCATCAGATTGTCCTGCTTCTTCAATTCGATGATTTGCCTTAGCTGCTTGTTCATCATCTTCAGCTCGGCCTTCACTTCCGCATCCACCGTAGTACCAGCGGAAATGGGGTTGCCACATCCCAATTGCTCCACCACGAACGGGTTTTCGAGCTCTCGGGATGCTACCTCCACCCCAATTCGCTCGATGTACTCATCAAGCCACTCAAAATGCCCACATTTTGGCAGTTCCTGAAATCGCAGAGATGAACCCTAAATCCCAAATTCGATGAAATGCATGAAATTTCGAAAGAAAAGAGAGAAATTGGCGCTCGGAACACTCAGATCTCACCTTTCCCGGCTCGGGCTTGCTCTCACACTTCACAAATTCCCGGCCAATGTTGCCGTTCTTGTCGGTGGATGTGACAAGCCGCTTCAGGGGCGCGGTACGGGAGCAATCGGGGCATCTCCTCATCGGCACCGCACCATACCGAGGCCATGAGCGGTGGGAGGAAGCAGAGCTCGACATCCCTCGCCGGCGTTGCCGCACTTGCTCGCCGGAGAAGAAAACGGAAGGGGATGAGATGCTGGAACGGTGGCGGGAGTGCTCGGGTGCGGGGACGGATCCGGGCCAACGGCTCTCTTCGACCACAGGGTGGGTCCCACGATATGAGGTGGACATCAGGTGAGTTCCGCCGTGACGTGGAGAGGCTGTGGGTCCTACTGTGCTCAGCTGATTCGAATTTATTGACGGTCTCGTGGGGTTAAGTAGAAGTGTCGCACGGGAGCTATTTGCCGCTTCAGAAGTGTCGCATGCGAGCTATTCTTTTCAACGATGTCGCTTTTCTTCCAATTCCACGTAAAGACGTCGCATAGGAGCTATAAGCCCGCCTCTCTGTCTGCGTCGTTGCCCGTCGCCCTAAAAATCTTGGAACCAACCATTCGTCTCGCCTACAACCCTCCTATCCTATCAGAACCTTAGCGTGGGTGGAAACGATGATCCCCGGTAGGGGTATCGGTGCATATGTTATATTGGCGGCAATAGATCCTATTGTGGAATGTACATGGGAGTGATACGGTATAGGGTGGTGCACTACACCATGCCTACACCGTATAATTAATACATGTAGTTCAACACATCCAAGTTTTGCTCCTTGTCGCCTCCCCTACACTTCCCTCCAAGTTTTACTCCTTCGGTCCTTCCCAAAGGAGCGTCAACACAGTCAGCAGTTCACGAGGATGCCCTGACCGACATCATTAACACCTTCCACCTGCCCCGGTCGCTCCTCCATCTCACTCGCTCGCTCACGACGCGTATTTAGCCACGGGTGCAGCAGTAGCTCATCGGAGAGAGCAATAGTAGTAGAATTCAGCTAGCTGCTGGAGCCCATAGTCGATCATGCCCAGCAACCCAAGAGCATTTGAGGCCCTGGCCCTTGTAGCCGTAGTCAGAGAACAGCACACCAAGCCTTGGGCAGCAGTGGCGGACGTGAAGGACGTATTCGTGGGCATGAGAGGCATGGGGAACCTGCCAGGCCTCCCGGCCACGGGCGCCGACAAGGGCAGGGCCTTGGACAGCAACGGCGCTCGTGTCTTCATCAGTGGCTTCGGGCGTCTCCGTGAGATCGGAGGTGGCATCGGGATCGTCAGGCCGGATGGTCGTGACGGAGGCGCCGGCAGAATCCCAACCAGATACACTGCAACTGCTGGTACCCCATTCGGCGAGCTCAGAGGTGTGTAGAGGAGAGCAGCCTGCGCCGGCGTCGCGCCATGCTGAGCGGTACTAGCAGCTGTGCAGATCTGACCGACATTGGGTCATGTTCTTACCCACTCGATCAGCACCAGCAGTTGGAGTACTTCTGGCCCGCATTGTGTTGCACTTGCCTGCATAGGCTACGTACAAGGATGAACACATGTATCCCGCCGGCGTGTGTGCGTCTGAATGACAAGGAAGCCCGGGTGGATTTAGTCATTTAGACTCATCAATTGGTTACCGTGTAGCCTCTAGGTTATCTACTATCGAACTCTACTATGCAAAGAAGGTTGAGATCGAGCTCGATGGTTCATCACCCATTCACGTACGTAATAACTAGCCTATATATATATATACATCTGCCATGTCTAGTTTCCCGCATGGACACGCACATGTCTCATCGATCTCCACCCACTAGCTCCCAGCAAAGCATTTGGTAAGTAATTTGCTCTCAATGTTTTTATAGAAAACTATGTTTTGTGCATGCAACCATGTTCTTCACATGAATGCGGCTCATTCATTGTTTTTTTCTCGATGGCTTTGAGCCACAATTTTCTTGTTGAAGTCATGTGAGTTATCATCGTCTAATTCTTAAAGCTTGTGTTTAAAATCTAAATATGATCTTTAACCTTCTCACATCGTAGCGTACCGGTTGTGCGCATTATTACATATGCACTTCAGCATAATTCCATGCACGACGTATCACCGAAAACATTGCAAGCTATGGTATGTAATAGTCCGTAGCGGACATTATATATTTTTATGGGTACATATTTTACTTGCGGATCATATCCGTCTTTTGTTAATCTAACAATCGAATATCACTTAATTCGAGGGGGAGTGTGCTTCGTATTACCAAGTGTGAAGAGGTTCTTGAATGACTATATTTTGTCTACATGTAGATCCATAATAGGTTTTACAAACTTCACTAATAAATAACATCCCATCAAGAAAATTTCTTTATGATGCGTATCCAAGTGAAGATATATGTAAGTCATGCATCTAAACAAATAGGTGTGCAATATTGTTTTCTGATCATTGGTAATTAAGACTTGGATAATAGGGTTTAGTTTGCGGACAAGCTCCCAAATTTTCTTATGTTTTATCCCAAATTTTCTTATGTTTTATATACATGTCTAGCAAGCAACATTTCCTTGGAATACCAGGCTTGTTCACTAGAGAATAATGGTTGGCGTATCATGATCCCGAGGCAACAATGACATTAGGAGTCCTAGATAATAATGATTCTCTTTTTTGCGGGTTGATAATAATGATTCTCATCTTGTTCATTTCTCGAAAACGGTAGATGATATATGCACTGGCTTTGAGAAACTACCTCTACATTAGTATGGAAAACATGGAATTGTACTACAACATCCAACTTGGGCATGACCGTGTATGATTATATGGTGTATGGAAACTCTTGTAGTAGGTGGTTGGTTTGGTGGTGAATCATGATATCAAATAATATTTTGCATTTATGTGAACACTTGAAGAATGGAACCATTCGTGTATGAGTACATTCCCATTTGGTACGATTGGCAGAAACAATCTTGTTCTCAGAAGAAAAAAATAGAAGTCAACATATTAATATGACAATTGTTGGATCTCTTAACCAAGTTTAGTAGAGTAAATGGGCATTTTCAGAGTTAGCTGACCTAAGTGAGTGCATCACAATCACAAGTGACCTGAGTGATTACTCTAGTGTTCATGTAAAGTGTATCTTTATTTTTCTAATATGTTGATGATTATATTGGAGAGTAAATTATTCATACATAATTAATCATGAACTTTCCCACGACGCCACAACCACTACTTGATATATTCTATCCGAAAAATGAAAAAACTGGTATGTTTCTCACAACCTTAACTGATTCTTGAAGAACAACTGAAAGTACTAGCGTTAATCTTTCCCTCTCAAACGCCAAGCATGCTTGTGCCGCCAGAGTTTGGAAAGCGGTGTAAATTTTATAGGGGCATCTATTTGGTCTCAAACAGAGCTAAATCCCTTACATGTATACAAGGTATAGGCAAGTAGACAACGAGAGTGACATTCTTGGTCATTGTGGCGCGTACACTATAAATTTCCACTTAGAAATTGTGGTGTGATAAACTATGATGCAACATGGTTCATATAGTCTTATTTTCAACCATCTTTATTTTGTGGCTAGACTAGCCGGCCTTGGGAAGTCTCGGACTATAAGAGCTACCAAAAAATTATTGTGAGGTGTCATGAATCAGGTGTTCAAGATATAGTGTGGTTATTTGCTACTTAGAAGTGCAGTTATATGACTATTATTTTAGTTACAGAAGATGGTATGGTCAAGAGAATTTGGCCTGACCATCTCCTACATTGAGGTTTAAGATTTTTTATCAACCCAACATGATTACAATTTTCTTGTTCCGCTCCGCTATTTATTTATGATAGTAATATTCCTAAAACTATATACATGCACCATATGTGTCTTTTATAGAGAGAGACTTCAAATCACATAACAAGCTTCAGTTTCCGTTTTAACCCTTTGGGTCTTCGGGCAACGGTGAATGTCTTATTCAACCTTTACATTTCTCTTTATTAAGAATCAAAGACTTGCTATTTCGACTATGAGGAAAAGGGGAAATCTCAATAAAACGAGCACACCTAAATATATGTTCTATTGTATCATTCACCATGGGCAATTTAACAAGCCATTATTCTATCTAAATGAAGAAGGCCGGTCCGGGAATTTGTCCACTTGAAGCATGTAGAGAGCTATATTTTGCTTCGGATGTGCACAATGTTCTCGTGTCGGTTGGTGCTTCATTCATAGATACAATGTACTATTTCCCACATGTTATGCATGGTTACACTACCTACCATGCCCTTTGTTTAGAAAATAGATACAAGGCTAAAAAATTAACTGTAAGCCCATTAAAATACAACAAAACAAACCCTACATTTAGGAAGAAACAATTATGTACTGAATAACCATTGCAAATTCTACTAGTCAAGGTAACAATTGCAAGTACTTTGAACGAAAAGAATTTATGTATACAACATACATTAGCACATTTACTTGAAAATGATGCACACGTAATATTTCAGTTAAACATAGTTCATAAATACCATGATGTTTCTGAGAAATTTCATTGATAAAGCAATGGTATGTTGTGTGTTTGTTAATGAAGGACCATGATTTACTAAAAAAATACATTTTAGGCTAGCAAAACGAAAGTAAATTTTGTAATGTTGATAACATGCAAACATGTAGGATCAGAACTCACCATAATTCGCTAGAGGTGGGTGATGTTTGTGTTGATTAGTCAAATGTTTGATCTGAATTTCTTAAATGCTACATTTCTTCTTTGTTTGAAACACGAGATGACTGAAATAAAAAAATTATTCGTTTATTACCTGTCAAAATTGTAAAATTATCTTTGCAATGTTGCATAGGCGAAACTTCGGTTCTTCTAGCTCACATTCAACTAGGTAGGCGCAAAGATTTCAATATCAAGGTGAGCCACGACCCCTAGAGCTATTTCATATTGGAGTAATTTCCATAGTAGTGATATTTATGATAGATGATTGATTAAGATTCTACATATTCCATGTAGAACAACCTAACTCATAAAGTGTTTCCTCTAGGTCTAGCGATCTACATTATCCACATTCTCTTCGCTTTGATAGCACACTAGTTTGGTTAACTAGTATTATCATTATTTTCTTATGTGTGGATCAGTCCATCATTACCTTGTTTGACTTGCTGTTGGGCCATACTTGTGATGCTCAAGTCTCAAACTATGAACCCCCGTCTTTTAAATAGCACTGACAATCACCTCATTTACACCCTCCAACTGCCAGGGCCGGTCACTCCATCGTAGCACAGAAGTATCAACAATCTCACGCTACCATACGCACATAGCACACTCGAAAGCTACGACGGAGGCCTCTCTTTTAGGTGCCGCCAGAACAGGAGCGGTGGTAGACCAGAGGAACCTATTCGAGGGCCTGAGAGGCATGAGGAACTTGCTGGGCCTCCCGGCGATGGGCAGCGGCCATGACGTGTTTTGCCGCGACAGCGACACCAAGATTCCCCGTAGACTCATATAGTGTTGAATTTTTTTTGTCCTATTCTGGGTCCCAACACTCATATAGTGTTGCATTAGTCTAGAGATCACAAATCTTTAACATTGGCTGAAACTTTAGACCACCAAGTAAAAAAAATTCACAGGATAGCATGGTCGCCAACTTCACATGATTAAGATGTACCGCTTCTCAAAAATTCAAATTTGTGATGGATTTGATGTTCCGACTCAATGAGTACAAGTGAGGGAACAACCCGCATTGAGGTGTGGATGTTCCAAGATCTCGGAGTGTATATCCTTCCCATTGTGCTGAGTTTTCTAGCTAGAATATCAGCTTACCATTAATAAATTATCTGATTTAGCTCCCTCCGATTCTTCGTCCCAACACTCATATAGAGTTGCATTAGTCTAGAGATCACATATCTCTGAAACTTTAGACCACCAAGTAAAAAAAATCACATGATACCATGTTCGTCAACTTCACATGATTAAGTTATACCGCTTCTTAGAATTCAAATCTGTAAGTTTCTAAAATTTTAAACCATTATATTCACTACGGGAAAAAATGTCGCTGCCGTGTAGACACGTCTTTGCCGTGTGTCAAACGCATCGGAACACGGCAAAGACAGTCTTTGCCGTGTGTAACTCAGAAAATACACGGCAAAGTACGTGAACACGGCAAATTTCTGAAAAAGAACACGGCAAAGAAATATACACGGCAAAGACCCATAAAGGAACACGGCAAAGAAAATACATTCGGCAAAGTTGACAACGGCACACGGCATAGGTGTTATCACGGCAACGAGGTGGGACCCGTGACCCCACAAGTCCATTTAACGGGAGGAGCTAACGGCCGTAGACGGTGGTCTCTTTGCCGTGTGCCCTGTCGGTCCTTTGCCGTGTGTATTCGGTAGTACACACGGCAAAGGCCCTTTGCCGTGTGTATTTCGTAGTACACACGGCAAAGGGCCTTTGCCGTGTGTATTTCACGGTACACACGACAAAGTCTTTTTTTCTTTTTTTTTGCCTTTTATCACATTACTCTTAGGAAAATCATAAAAAAATCATTCTAATTCAGAAAAATACAAATAATATATCAAAATTTGCAGAAAAATAAGATCTATCTATGTACACTCAAAACTTAGATATTTATATTGAATAAGAATCTTCATGCTCGCCGTTTTGACCATAGATTTAAACATGCATAAAAAATTCAAAAACGATCGAAATAATGCGAAACCTTCGCGTGGTGTCATATTATGTTACATGGTTGCAAAGAAAAATATCAAACTTGTTATATTGAATATGTCTCAAAAAAACCTTCATAAAATGACCTATCTCATTCGAGGTTTCCTCGCTTTCGGGTCAAATGACCAATGTTATGGCTAGAATCAAGGCATAGTTTGTGATAATCTGCCCATATTGTGCATGCATGTGCCTCATGGAATGGTGAACAATGTTGCAAGAGGAAGTTTTTATTTTCGTCGCACCAAAAAGCCATTTTCAATTTTCTGAGCGAAAAAAACGAGAGATTTTATGAAGCAACCACCAAATGGATAATTTAAAATGCTACCACCCCATTTTTCAAAAATACCAGACCACCTTAAATGTACAATGTCCCAACAGGGGGATCTCAAACCTTTCCGTCCACTCCAGGTGAAAAAGACAAATTCCTGCCGAATCGGCAGAAAGTGGGTTAGATATGAACTACAGGTACATGACCGGATGGACATGATTTTTTAAAAAAATCATTTTTAGATTCACAATATGCTATTTCATCAGAGATCCAGTGAAAGTTTAGAGAGGCTCAGCTCCGAGCTAAGAATCTTCATACCCGTCGTTCGACAAAGTTTGTCAATAGTTTTAAAGAGTCATAAAAAATTCAAAAACGATCGAAACAATGCGGAACCTTCGCGTGGTGTCATATTATGTGACATGGTTGCAAGGAAAAATATCAAACTTGTTATATTGAATATGTTTAAAAAAAACCTTCACAAAATAACCTATGTCATTCGAGGTTTCCTGGCTTTCGGGTCAAATGACCAATGTTATGGCTAGAATCAAGGCATAGTTTATGATAATCTACCCATATTGTGCATGCATGTGCCTCATGGAATGGTGAACAATGTTACAGAAGGAAGTTTTTCTTTTCGTCACACCAAAAAGCCATTTTCTATTTTCTGAGCGAAAAAACGAGAGATTTTATGAAGCAACCACCAAATGGCTAATTTAAAATGCTACCACCCTATTTTTCAAAAATATTAGACCACCTTAAATGGACAATGTCCCAACGGGGGGATCTCAAACCTTTCTGTCTAGTCCAGGTGAAAAAGACAAATTCCTGCCGAAACGGCAGGAAGTGGGTCAGATATGAACTACAGGTACATGATCTGATGGGCATGATTTTTTACAAAAATAATTTTTAGGTTCACAATATGCTATTTTATCAGAGATCCAGTGAAAGTTTAGAGAGGCTCAGCTCCGAGCTAAGAATCTTCATACCCGTCGTTCGACAAAGTTTGTCGATAGTTTAAAAGAGTCATAAAAAATTCAAAAATGATCGAAACAATGCGAAACCTTCGCGCGGTGTCATATTATGTGACATGGTTGGAAGGAAAAATATGAAACTTGTTATATTGAATATGTCTCAAAAAAACCTTCACAAAATGACCTATCTCATTCGAGGTTTCCTGGCTTTCGGGTCAAATGACCAATATTATGGCTAGAAGGAAGGCATAGTTTATCATAATCTGCCCATATTGTGCATGCATGTGCCTCATGGAATGGTGAACAATGTTGTAGGAGGAAGTTTTTCTTTTAGTCGCACCAAAAAGCCATTTTCTATTTTCTGAGCGAAAAAAACGAGAGATTTTATGAAGCAACCACCAAATGGCTAATTTAAAATGCTACCACCCTATTTTTCAAAAATATTAGACCACCTTAAATGGACAATGTCCCAACGGGGGGATCTCAAACCTTTCTGTCTAGTCCAGGTGAAAAAGACAAATTCCTGCCGAAACGGCAGGAAGTGGGTCAGATATGAACTACAGGTACATGATCTGATGGGGATGATTTTTTACAAAAATAATTTTTAGGTTCACAATATGCTATTTTATCAGAGATCCAGTGAAAGTTTAGAGAGGCTCAGCTCCGAGCTAAGAATCTTCATACCCGTCGTTCGACAAAGTTTGTCGATAGTTTAAAAGAGTCATAAAAAATTCAAAAACGATCGAAACAATGCGAAACCTTCGCGCGGTGTCATATTATGTGACATGGTTGGAAGGAAAAATATGAAACTTTTTATATTGAATATGTCTCAAAAAAACCTTCACAAAATGACCTATCTCATTCGAGGTTTCCTGGCTTTCGGGTCAAATGACCAATGTTATGGCTAGAATCAAGGCATAGTTTATCATAATCTGTCCATATTGTGCATGCATATGCCTCATGGAATGGTGAATAATGTTGCAGGAGGAAGTTTTTCTTTTCGTCGCACCAAAAAGCCATTTTCTATTTTCTGAGCAAAAAAAACGAGAGATTTTATGAAGCAACCACCAAATGGCTAATTTAAAATGCTACCACCCTATTTTTCAAAAACACTAGACCACCTTAAATGGACAATGTCCCAACGGGGGGATCTCAAACCTTTCTGTCCACTCCAGGTGAAAAAGACAAATTCCTGCCGAAACGGTAGAAAGTGGGTTAGATATGAACTACAGGTACATGATCTGATGGGCATGATTTTTACAAAAATAATTTTTAGGTTCACAATATGCTATTTTATCAAAGATCCAGTGAAAGTTTAGAGAGGCTCAGCTCCGAGCTAAGAATCTTCATACCCGTCGTTCGAAAAAGTTTGTCGATAATTTAAAAGAGTCATAAAAAATTCAAAAACGATAATAAAAAATGCAAAACCTTCGCGTGGTGTCATATTATGTGACATGGTTGGAAGTAAAAATATCAAACTTGTTATATTGAATATGTCTCAAAAAACCCTTCACAAAATGACCTATCTCATTCGAGGTTTCCTGACTTTCGAGTCAAATGACCAATATTATGGCTAGAATCAAGGCATAGTTTGTGATAATATACCCATATCGTGCATGCATGTGCATTATGTAATGGCGAATAATGTTGCTGAAGGAAGTTTTCCTTTTCCTCGCACCAAAAAGCCATTTTCCGGGCACAAAAAACGGGGGGTTTTATGAAGCAACCACCAAATGGATAATTCAAAATGATACCACCCCATTTTCACAAGATTATATGGATGTCATATTTGGATTCCTCACATTTTTCTGATCGATTTAGACATTTTATTTGTCGAATTCCGATTTACGGATTTAAATATATGAATTATTCCATATTAAATAGAAAAAGGAAATAAAATAAAACCATTTTATTTTTTATTTGGATTCAAGATTATTATTACTATTCATTATTGTTTACTTAAATAATTGTTTGGAATCTAAAATTGAGATGTGTGACATCATGGTCCAAGAGTTAATATCATTGATATGGAAGTATTAGCAACAAGGTATGATTTCTTTCTTGGTAGCTCATTCGGAAGGAACGAAGAAGTTAAGCGTGCTAGGCCTAGAGTAGTGTTAGGATGGGTGACCACAGGGGAAGTTTGATTATCAGTGCAATTTGACATAATATTTAACATACAAAGGGTTCAAATATTCTATATGAGATTATCAAGTAAATAATATTCAAATAAGTTTGAAACTAAATTATTTATTTTTTTTTAAAAGGCAGTTTCTTTGCCGTGTACTTTTTCCACGAGACACACGACAAAGACAGCTTCTTTGCCGTGTACTTTTCAAGAAGACACACGGCAAAGACAACTTCTTTGCCGTGTACTTTTCAAGAAGACACACGGCAAAGAATAGACACCGTCATCTCCGCGGAAACCGTTATCTTACTTTACTTTGCCGTGTCTACGCATGAGACACACGGCAAAGCCTTTGCCGTGTCTTATTTAGAAAACACACGGCAAAGGGCCTTTGCCGTGGCGAACGTTGCCGTGTGGCATTTGCCGTGTGTATACACACGGCAAAGCCTTTGCCGTGTTCCGAAAGGCCTTTGCCGTGTCTTTTGCCCACACGGCAAAGAGCCTGTGTGCCGTAGTGATTATTCACATACCATGATACCATGCATTATACTATTCACATATCAATGACTTTTTTGTTTTTCTTCTGCTACTTTCTATTTGGTTCCAAAAATCTAGGAATTGTATACGCACTTCGTGCAAACAATAACACATTTTTTCAAATTTTGAAAAACTTATAAATTCAAGTTTTAAGAAGGTATCGTCATGGTATCATGTGAAAGTAGGGATCATCTGATATTTTCGCTGTAGTCCACACCTCCATCAAGCAACTAGTCGAAGAAGCGCAACAAGGCGAAGAGGTTGGGCATGATGATTATTATACCAAGTGGAAACCCCATAAGTTAGAAACTCAGCCATAATTTTCTGGAATTTCTCGATTCTTATTGGAAAGAGAAGTTGAAAGCTGTGGTCGATCAAACTAATAACTAGGTCGGTGCTTTGCAAAAAAACACTAACGAGGTAGGTGATCTCTGACCTTGACCATTAAAAATACTTGTGTACTTTCATGTTGCATTGTGTTTTATTTGGACTACACAAGTGATTAATTCCAATATATTCTCGATGCCTAATCTATTCTGTGGGGTTTCTCTAATCCTTTTTGGGGACAGTGCTTTGAGGAGCATTCCAGAACCCAGCCTTTGTGAAGCATCATCCGAAATAGAGTAACCATCTTCGAATTCACCCCTCAGTTTGTCGCCTGACCAACCCCGAACCATGCAAATATTAGTCTCCTATAAGTGTGATTGGTAAACAAGCATTCACTGCACAGCATCAAGACAACCTCACGCCACATTTACACCCTCCACCTGGCCTGTTTTTCTACTTCGCTGTCTATTTAAACCGCGAAGTGCACAAACACTCAAGCGACACACTAGAGAGCATTGCTCTTTCTCGCATTATAGCAGCTCATGCCGTAGCTGCTGTGGCGGTGGAGGCCTCGCTTTCGGCAGCCTCCGGCGAGAACAGCGCAGACGGCGGAAAGAGCGGCGGATGATATCGAGGAACCTCTTCGTGGGCATGGGATGCATGCGGGACCTGCCAGGCTTCTTGGAGCGCTTGGGCAAAACCCATTCTTCGGTATGCAGCATCATCGTGGGGCCACTCAGCGACGTCGGGGGCGGCGTGGGGAGCGCCTAAAAATTTGGCTGCGTCCGTGGGGCTGGTTTTGCCCTGTTCTAACAGTTCGCCGGCGGCAGCTCTCAGTGTAGGTGTCCCAGTGGCGGATACGACGGGAGTTTTAGAGGATCTGCTCCTACTGCTCACACATGCGTTGGAACGGACCTATATATACATCGCAAGTTTCTGGTAGTACGTACGATTTCTGTCTAACTCCTCTGATCAAAAAATCTACATATGGCTAGCTAATGATACAGTCACATTATGCATCATGCAGATGCAGTTCCGAGAATAAACTATATCTTACGTACATACAGCAACAACAATCCCGATTTGTGCCGGGCCATCGAACTTAAATAATTGGGCTCTCCAATAATGGAAGTACACTCTTTTGTGGACCGAGGGAGCAGTACTCGTGGATCAGACTTGCAAATCCTTTGGCGTGTCATTTCATTATTGTGATGTTCTCATGTTGGTCTTCTCTGCTGAATATATACATATATAAACAATTTTGATAGCCAATTATGTCGACAAACATGAATACACAAAATATATAACCAAGTAAGAAAAATGTGTCAACAAACCAAAAGAAGGACAAATAACTCTTTTTAATTCTATTGGTGTTTGAAGTCTGAATTAAGTTGTCCAAAATTGGTAGTTGAAACTTCAGGAAAAACAACCCTATTTCAAAACTATTTACAAATATAAACCAAATTCATAGTGCCTGCTGCCGGGCGCTACCCTCTGCATCATAGCTCTGTGCACCAATGCGCTATGGATCTGTGACCGTGGCACACGCCCAGGCCCAGCGGCCGATATGGTAGCATCAAGAACCGGGGCACTACCCCTTGCATGGTAGCGTCGGGGGCGGGGTGTTATACTCACTGAGTTTTCAGAGTGCATGTCGGGCTCGGCTCCCTATATGGGTGTTGATTTCGTCTAGGGATACCGGTGTCTATATGATAACATGATACCATTTCTTAAAAAAAATACATTTCCAAGTTTCAGAAAAATTTGAAAAAATATGATTATGCACAATATGTATTGTGTTCACAATCCACAATATTTTTAGAACCGAATTCGAAACACACATGCAGAAACAAAACAAAGATAAATTGGCATGTGAATAGTGACTTTTATGGTTTTGTCGTTTTGTGCACTTTTAATGTTGGATTTGTCATTTTCATTTCTCTTTGTGTTTTTCGAATTTGGTGCTGAAAAGTTTAAGGATTCTGTACATATATTTTGTGAACACTCATAATGTTTTCCAGAATTTTTCAATATGTAGAATTTTGATTTTGGAGACTGGTATCATTCAGTCGTTGGTATCACTAGATATTTTCTCCAACTGGGAGGCATAGCCTTCTACTAGAATCTACGTAATCTCGTGTGCGCTAAGTGACCTTAAGGTGATCAAATACTGGCCCAGGATTAATCCTTATTCGCTAGGGTATTGAATTAGCTAAGGCTCCATGGTTAATCTAGTTGTCACCAGCCTATATATATACCATCTATTGTGGAGCTAACGTGGACATGTGCATTATCTGACAAAACACCTCCTTAACTAGTACCGAATTTATTTTCTAGATTGTTGGTCGTCATCATTATTCATGTGAAGAACTACCTTCGGTGGAAAAAAATACATCTAATTCACATGGATGCAGCCCATTTATCATCTTATCTTCTAACTAGATTGGATTCCTGATTTACTCGTTTTGTTCATATCTCGTTTTATTTCCAACTTAGAGGTGGTGATTCTGGTAGAATCTTGTCTACCTATGCTTAATTATGCTACGACATAGTATCCTCTCACGAGTGGTCAGGTGGACAACCTCCGGCCAACATTATTCATGGCGCCCCACTCAAGGCCACACCAAGCTCTGAATCATCGCACATCGTACATAACTTGCTCCACTCCAACGGGCGTGCCATGTACATTTTGGTGCACGTTTTCATAATACCGTGAAGTTCTCGTATTTTTGTCCATGTTTAAACTGATATTGTTCTTTGTGCAATCACGAATCCAGTCGTTATTGTAACGATTGCGCTCTTGCTCATCTAGTTGTAATGGTGAACATATTTTGCGATCACACAGGACGCTGTTTGCACTTCTTTATGTCAACCGACCCTTCTAATGCAGATTGTAACCAGAGCTTGTTAGAGTAATAACAAATCTCAATGCTACATGTCTAAAACGAAAAACAAGATCTCAATAAAAGGAAATAGGGTATATCCTTGGTCTGCGCATAAAGCAAGGATTTGAGCCGTTCTAGTGAAGAATTTATGGACCTGGTCTCATAGGATTTATTTACATTGCCCACCTCCATTTCGGCGCAATTTACTTCTGATTGCACGAGGATACATTGCTCCGGCTGCTGCGTCCTTTTGTCGTACCCCTCCTCCGCTTATTTAACCCACAAACTACACAAGGGTGCAGGTGCACTAGTGGAGCATCTCACGACAGTACAGGTGAGAGCGAACACAGAATCTAGCTGCAGCTACCTAGAGTAACGCGCGGGCCAAGAACATCATCCCCAATCTGCTCTGCATCTTCCCTGAAGCTGTTGGCGGGACGAAATCCCCTCTTCAAGCCGCAGATCGAGAAGAGCCGTGGGCGTGGGAGGCATGGGGAACTTTCCAGGCCTCCTTACCATTGGCGGCAACAACAGAGGCAGCGTCTTCACCTCTGCTACAGACCGAGGCTGCGGCCTCGGGTGTGCTGTGATGAGCGACTCCACGGGTAACATTACCCCGTTCCCAGGATTCTCTGGTGGCGGCAACTCGTTTGGCCCCTATGGCGCTGGAGTAGATTCAAGAGGCATTGCGCCTTGAGTCATCGCCGTTGTCTAGCTAGCTAGGATGTGTGTGTTAGTTCCTGCACGCATGCACACTGCATGTACGTACGGTGGAAGAATTTCGCATGTGATGCAAAGACTGGGGCGCGTTTGGGTGTTAGCACCAAATTTTCATGTCGCTGTGGTTACGATCTGTGGGGCTTGGCAGTATAAAACGGGCATTGAGTCATGTTGTGCGATTTACTTGGTTGTCCGGTTTTTGACTGGTTGCATGGGATGGGCAAATCTCCCCGGTTTGTTTTGTAGTTTGCACACACCTTTTTTTGGCTCCACTGATGCAAATCATTATTGTTTGGTTGCTCATATGAGGGTGCATATGATTAGCATGATTTATAAATGGTGAGCTTATCATGTCATTACATATTACAACCGATGGTAGACTAGCAAAAGGAATCAGAACAAAACGAGCTTCACGATCATCATAAGAAGGACGATGATGATGAACTTGAGGCTGAGGTTTGTATCTCGGTCCTGATTTTCACCTACAGTCAAAGCTTGAAGCGTTGGCATAGGTGGAACAGTCATTGCTTAATCATCCATTGCTTCATCACCCATTGTCTCATCAACCAAGAATTTCTCTTACTCCTTCTCTGCCTCCTCAAGCCGCAAAGAATGGCTCCGCTACAGTAGCCGTGGGCGTGGGAGGTATGGGGAAATTTCCAGGCCTCCTTACCATTGGCGGCAACAATGGAGGCGGCGCCTTCACCTCTGCCACGTGTAAGATTAGCTTTGGATCTGCTAGTCTAGGTACTCACGGTAGTAACTGTATTGCACGAGCTATTACATCTGAGAGGGAGGGGGAGAGAGAGAGAGAGAGAGAGAGAGAGAGAGAGAGAGAGAGAGAGGAGAAAACCACCTGCGCCTGTGTTCGACGAGCACGAACCGGAGGGGATACCAGAGCTAGCTCCAGTGTCGGTGGCCATGGGGAAAGGGTATGTGCGAGCGAGAGGTGAGTGTGGCGGCGGTGGAGCTTCCCGTCGGCGCAACGCTAGCCTAGATCAGGTAGGGCTTATAGGTGGGGCGGCTAGGGCACGGCTAACCTCGTGAGGCGTGCTGTCGGCCCCCCACCTCCTTTATATAGCGCTGGCGACAGGGGCCCACCAACCAGATAGGGTTGGGTGCCCCCGATCAGGACGCGGATAGGGGCGTGATGGGCCCTTGGGCCCAGTCACGTTTGAGATCTATTCCTAACAGAGTACACGTGAGGGATCATGTCATATTTTTCCTGTAGTCCATGCCTCCATCAAGCAACTAGTTGAAGAAGCGCAACAAGGCGAAGAGGTTGGGCACGATGATTATTATTATACCAAGTGGAAACCCCATAAGGTAGAAACTCAGCCATAATTTTCTGGAACTTCTGGATTCTTATTCGAAAGAGAAGTTGAAATCTGTGGTCAAACTAATAATGAGGTAGGTGCTTTGCAAAAAAAAAACTAAGGAGGTAGGTGATATCTGACCTTGACCATTAAAAATACCTATGTAATTACATGCTGTGTTTTATTTGGACTAAACAAGTGATTAAATTCCAATATATTCTCAATGCCTAATTTATTCCGTGGGGTTTCTCTAATCCTTTTCAGGGACCGTGCTTTGAGGAGCATTCCAGAACCCAGAAGTCCAGCCTTTGTGAAGCATCATCAGAAATAGAGTAACATGTTATCTTTGCAATGTTGCAAACGCGAAAGTTCGGTTGTTCAAGCTCACATTCTACTAGGTAGGCACAAAGATTTCAATATCAAGGTGAGCCATGACCCCTAGAGTTATTTCATATTTGAGTAATTTCCATAGTAGTGCTATTTATGATAGATGATTGATTAAGATTCTACATATTCCAAGTCGACCAGCCTAACTCATAAATGTGTGGATCAGTCCATTAGGCCTTTCACAATGGGGTATATCTTAGCACTATTTCACAGGAGCAATTAAAACTTAAAAAACAACTATGACAATAGAGTGTTTCTTAGTTGGTGTTTCTTAGGAGAGTTGTATTTAATGATTTTAGTATCATGCATTAGTATGATTGGATTAGCCAATTTTTTGGTCTATGATAGCGTGCAAGGGTTGTATCTTAGTTAAGATATAACAAACCTCTCTCTCTTCAATAAATGACATGTCACATAAGCAAAGTACCTAGGATATCACGCTATGTGCCTAGCTAATGCAAGGGATACAGTCACATTATGCATCATGCAGATCATGCAGTTCCGACAAGAAACTACCTTACGTACGTACTTACAGCAACAGCAATCCTTTGGCATCATTATTGTAATGTTCTAAAGTTGCTCTGCTCTACTGAATATATAACAAAGTAAGAAATTGTGTCGATAAACCAAAATAAGAACAAATAACTCTTGTTTATTCTATTGGTGTTTGAAGTCTGAATTAAGTTGTCCAAAATTGGTGGTCGAAACTTCAGGAAAAAACAACCCTATTTCGAAACTATTTACAAATATAAACCAAATTCTTAGCGCCTGCTGCCGGGCGCTGCCCTCTGCATCATAGCTCCGTGCACCGAATGGTAGCGTCGGGGGCGGGGTGAGGTTCCAGAGCGCGTGTAGGGCTCGGCTCCCAAATTTTTCAACTCACGGAGGGTACCGCCATGGTCAGGCCCGTTAGCCCGTTACTCTATATGGGTGTTGATTTCGTCAGTCAAGCTCCGGCACATATATCAACTGGGAGGCATAGCTCCTGCTGGAATAATCTTGTGTGCGCTAAGTGACCTTAATTAAGGTGATCAAATACTGGTCCACGATTAATCCTCATTCGCTAAGTGACCATAATTAAGGTGACCTTAACTTCCATCCTACCGTACTCATTGCGCCCCTAACAAGATCACACGGATCTCTGAACCGGCGCACAAGTCATGCTGCTTACTTACCTTGCACCAGTCCAAGAGAGGTCTCACATATCAAGTTAGGTGTAATAAGTTTTCGACATTTAGTTTGGACCACTCAGTCTTCAAATTGATGTTGTTTTTCTGCGGATCACGAATCCACTTGTTATTGAAGCACTAGAACTTTTAGACGTGTCAGTCAGCATGTTTTGTGATGGCACACGTACGGGAGGCTGTTTGCTTCTAGCTGACTGCCTACTTTAATTTCCGCGTACCTGCCCAGATGAAGGTTGTTATCAGCACTTGTTAGAGTTACAAAGCTCAATTCTTCATGTTAAAAACGAAAAACATGATCTCAATAATTAAAAGAAAACAGGCTATCCTAGGGTTGTGCTTAAAGCAGGGATTTCAGCTCCTCTAGTCCAGAATGCCAGAATTCATAGCCCCGGTCTTCCGGAAGCAGCAGCAAAGGGATTCAATGGTATCGCCCACCTCTATTTCATGCAAATTTACTCCTCGTGATTAATTGCTGACTAGACTCACTTACATTCCCCCACCTGCCGTCGTAAGCCTCCGCTTATTTAACCCGCGAAACTGCTCCACGACGATGCAATTGAAGTTGTAGAGCATCTCACGCACACCACATGCATCCGAGAGAGCTAATACGGAATCTACATGCAGCTATATGTAGAGTCACGCAGGCCAAGAACATCGCCCCATCCTCCTCTGCCTCGCGTTGTGCACGCAGTTTGTAGTGCCGCGAAGTCCCCTCTCCAAATTAATCACACAGAAGGGCGCATGTACGGACGAGAATATATAATATCTTCGTGGGCGCGAGAGGTATAGGGAAACTGCATGCCGAGCCTCACTGCCGTCGGCGGCGACTACAACGTGGGTGCCGGCAACAACAGAGGCGATGTCTTCACCTGCAATATGGTTCCTCCGTGCGGCATCGGGGGCGGCGTGTGGAGCGGTGGCGTCGGCAAGATCACATTGGAAGGTTTCGCCGGCGCAAGCACACCATTCGCACGTTAAGGAGATGAAGGAGGTGCCAGAGGTATCCGGGCGTGAGCCGTCGTGATGGTCTAGTTATCTAGGACGCCCGTGTTGGGTCCTGCACTGATGCACACTGTAGGTACGGTGGCCGACGATGTATCCCGCGCGTGTGATTGTTGTGCGAGCATGATGATATCTACGGGTAGCCCCTGGCCTTTTAGACTTGGAGTACCTGTCATATCCCATTTGCGTAATGTTCTCAGCTCTGAGTAGTGTTTCTAGTCCCCAAATATCAAAATGACCCATTTTTGCGCCTCTGTGTTCCGTGGCTGTATTTACGTGATGGTGTATGGGCAGGCCGGGATTTTATTATTTTTCAATGTAACTACGGGTCGGGCCAAAAACATAGTCTGAGCTTTTATATCAACATCCAAGGGAGTACACTACGGTGGAGACGATTGTACTCTAGGAATAACTTAAGTTTCTTCCATTGTGGGTCAGCCACACATGTGGGAATGGCGCCCCACACCCCCTGGGTGCGATATCGATGGTATTACATCAAGAGATGGATTCTTGTTAGTTGATTAGGAGGGGCATGAACGCGAGGTTGCAATTCGTAAGACAGTGACTGAAGCGTCATTCATTGGTGGAGACTCGCTAGTGATGAACAAGCAAGTTAAAAGCCATGCACTTGTTAAGGTGCACATTTACCCAAATACGGTATGCATGCTCATTATTCGATAGGTGCCTAAAAGAATTAGGTAGGTGTCCCTATTTGATACAACATCGATAGTGAAAGTATTAAGACGCGAGACACCACCGAGGGTGTGGAAAATAATATTTTCTAAGGAGAGATGAGAGACAAGCTCTCAGGAGGCCACCAAGGAGACCGAGGGACCAGATAGCCGGACATGCCACTTTAAATGGCAACATAAACTAAGATGTTTGGCGGGAAGCATGGGAGAGAAAAAGGCAGAGAGTTTCTCAGTGAGAGTGAAAACACCGTGGCTGGACAAGTGAACCGAAAATTGATACAATGTAGGGATTTTCTACAATTTGCAAAAGTAATTGCATGATCAAACCGGATTGGACGTCCTCGATAGCCCCAGGACACCGATGTACATGTAGAGATGCATTTACGGTTGTGCCACCCACATGTCTGTATGCGGAGTACTAACCGACTAATGTAAAAGACTGAAGCGAAGAAAATTCTAACACTCGATAAATCAAACGAAGAACCTAATTGCTAGCCAGATGCAAATATTTTGAGTGAATTCCACTTTTTAGTTTTTACCCCTTACTTCCGCATTTGTGATACATATTACCCCTCGGAGTGCAAATTCGTCTAGATTCCACCTTGTAGAGGCTTCGAACCCTATATTTTTTAAGCATATCTGTTGGGTAAGGTGTGATGTGATGACTGGGTTTCAAAAATATCAAGACCATAAGGAGGAATGGGGCATGTGGATGTGAAAAGTCTAGACATGATTGTCGATGGCGTCCTCCGACCTTTACATATTTTGCCATGCCACATCGACGTAGCATGCGGATCCTATCTAACAGAAACAAGAAAAATACTAAAATGTGACAAACCCATGTTTAAAGCCTTCTAGATTGGATATGTTTGTAAAACCTTAACTAAATGGGGTAATATGTGTCATAAATTCAGAAGTAGGGGTAAAAAATGGAATTCACTCAAATATTTTTCATTTCGTGAAATTATTTTGAACCAGCATGGTGGCCCTCACAGATGTGAGGGCATCATATTATGTAAAATATTATTCTATAAATAAAATTATTTTATCGCATATATTTATATTATAGAGTTCCCCACATTAACCTCGGATTAGGCATACAGGTGGGCGTCTACCAGCGTCCCTACCCTTTTCCGCCTCCATCTCCCATAGTGTATACCGATGTGCCTCTGTAGTTTCCCTCCTCCCGTTTCCCACACTGGCTGGATTCCGGTGGACGACTACCCTGTCCACCCGACAGTCCACTTGCATCCTGACCTCCAAAACCATGGGACAAGTGAATGAGTGACTGATCCGTCATCGGTGCTGCAAAATGTTCATGTGCTTAGTTCTAGTTTCGATGTCCTTCCGGTTTGTTTTTTGAAGTACTCCCATATATTTTGTGAGTAGACTGGAGGCCATTTGCTCCTGACTGACTGCCTGTCCTTTCGCCAACCTGCTTAGATGCTGATTGTAACTAGAGCATGTTGCCTAGAGTAACAGATTTCAACGGTTGCCCTAACTATAGAACCCGACACCAAAATGGTTTCAGCAGGCCTCTCAGGTGTAAAATATTTATAAGCTCAGCCTTGATTGGCTCGCGATTACCTTCCATGTTTCTGATTTGCCTCATTTACTCTCATTGTGTGTCCGCCGCCTATTTATACTACGAACTCCACCACACCACAAGTCCCATGCCCACAACACAACACTAGTACGGAGTCTAGCTGCATGCCAATAGTGTCCTCGTGCTGCTCTGCCTCACGCTAGAGAAGTTTTCTCCTGGACACGCAGCCACCATAGAGAACAGAGCCGATGGAGAGAAGGCCCTCTTCATAGGCGTGAGAGGCATGGGGAAGATGCCGGGACTCCAGACCGCGGGTTGCAGCTGGCAACCACACCCCCCATGTCCTCAGCGGCATCACCAAACCGGTTAGTGGGGCTAGGAGCACTGTCAATAATGGCTAGCTGGCGGGCGGCGTTGGTGGCGCACGTACTAGCTGCATCCGACACCTTGGAGATTGGAGGTAGCCGGCGGGGACAGCATCGGAGTAGCTGCGGGAGCCATCACGCCTTGAGTCGTCATGGTGGTTTAGCTAGCTAGGAATGGATCATGCGCTCTTGCATAGTATAGCTGTCGTGGGCGACAGAGGACGATAGCTTTATGTGCATAGTATGTGGACTTGGTTTTACCTATGATGTTCTCTTATAGCCCGGTTTTCATGTATGATGTATCCAACTAACTAGCTAACCATGTACTCCTCCATCCGTCCTAAAATAGATGTCTTGAATTTGTAAAAATTTGAATGAACTATTATATTAAATAGTGTCGAGATTCATCCAAATTTTGACAAAACTGTGACATCTATTTTGGAACTAAGGGAGTACTATACATACTCACTCCTATCACACTAGCTGGCTAATGGTGTCATTTTCGTAATGATCTCAACTTCTCAAGTCGGTGTGCTCTGTTGACTATATCCCGATGAAATCTGGAAACACGAATTTTTTCGAGCAATGCAAAATCTTTGCATTTGTTACACTTATTAGAAAAGGAAAAGCCAGATAAATGGCAGAAGTTTTACAGAAAAATGGAGAAGACCAGGGATGCCTCCTCCCCCGCCACCTCGGCCCCCTCCGCCCGCCCTGGCCGGCGGAGGCAACCCCACACCCTTCCACTCGTCCTCATCGCCTACCCTCTGGCCCTCGGCGCCTTCGAGTTTTCCCTTAGTGGATGTCCGTTCAGTTGGTTTTTTGAATTACATGTTTTGTGAGTACATGGGAGGCCATTGTCTCCTGGCTGACTGCCTGTCCTTTCCCCAACCTGCTTAGGTGCTGATTGTTACTAGAGCGTGTCGCCTAGATTAACAGAGTTCAAGGCTTGCCCTAACTATAGAACCAGACACCAAAATGGTTTCAGCGGCGATCCTTTGTCCAAGCTGGTTCTAGGCCGCTCAGATGAAATATTTATAAGCTCGGCCATGATTGACTCGTGATCTAAGAAAAGCGCTACCTTTGCTTCACCTCATTTACTCTCATTGCCTCACCGCTGCCTATTTATACTTCGAACTCCACCACACCACAAGGGCACTAGTAGAACACATCTCACGCCCACAACACAACACTAGTACAGAATCTAGCTGCACAGCAATACTATCCTCGTGCTGCTCCGCGTCACACTAGAGAAGTTTTCTCCTCGAGACTCAGCCACCTTACAGAACAGAGTCGGTGCACGAGACGACTTTGTTCATAGGCATGAGGGGCATGGGGAACCTGCCGGGATTCCCGACCGTGGGTGGCGGCTACCACGGGGGGATTGGCAACCACGGCCCCCATGTCCTCAACGGCGGGTATCATTGGTGGCGCTGGTAGTATCATGTACAAGCTTCATACAACACCCTTGGATGTAACCGGCGGGGATGGCACCAGAGTAGCTGCGGGAGCCATCAAGCCTTGAACAATCGTGGTGGTCGTGTGTTGGGTCATGCGCTCTTGCATAGTACAGCTACCATGGAGAAATATGATTCTAGCATATGCTAGATCACGTGCAATGTTTTACTTTGTCTCATTGTAATTCATTTCTAACTCCTATCACGCTAGCTCGTTAATGGTGTTACCCTTGGCATTACTTTCTTCACTCGGCCATCGTCATCGATATTGCTTTTGTCGTTTTCTGTGGCATCTATGTCATCGACTTTGCTTTCGTCGGCTTTTCCATGGCTTGACATTGATCCTCCTTGTCTGCATCCTCCTTGTCGCCGGTTCCTTGATGAACAAATAGTGTTTTTCGTACTTCATCTTCACCGGATTATCAAGCGTCCAAAGAACCTTCCTCCGTAGTTTCTCTACTAGGTAAGTGGATGTTCAAGCTACTTACTAAATATGGTATATGGCAAACTCTCATTAGAACGAAACATGTTGGTTCAAATTTTTTATCTCAAGTGCTATGGAAGACAGGAGATTCACACTTTTGGGCTGGGCTGATGAGCACGAAAAGATATTATTCCTTTAAATTCGGAACTTTCTCTATTAGGGATGGATCGGAAGTTGTGTTTCTTGGAGGGCAAGTGGCTAGGTAATACTACACCATCCGCGCCCGCCAGGCTGCCGTGACTTGCTCCACTGAAATCCTTCGAGCAGGACAACCAGTGGGAGGTTGAGAGGTTATGTGTGGTTGGTCCTCACATGCGAAAAGAGCTATCTTGTGGGCGACCGATGGCTCCCTTCCGGCGACTCGCTCTCCACCGTCTTCCTTGACCGCCGACGGCCTTGCTGGACGACCTGCGGCCTGCGACTCTAGCCATGAACCCGGAGGGGAGCTTGCCTCGCCGGGATGGTAGTGGAGCTGGAGTCCCTGCGCGGGCGTCGCTGGGCTGATGTGGCGGACGAGGTGGATGCCGCGGCGGCGCTGCAGGAGGAGATTGCTGCTAGGTGCTCGTCGCCGGCCCTCCCACACTGGAGGACTTCGTCGACTGGGCGCGGCGGAGCCCTCAGTCGGCTCGGGTTCACCAGTGGCGCCCCTTCCCTGCTTGTATCGCTCGTCTCCTCTGCGTGCGCGGCCGCGGGTTAGTGGTGTGGCACGGGTTCCGGTGATGGCGACCCACGGCGGGGCATCGCGGGACCTCCCTGCTCCTCCGGGGAACATCTCTGGTGGGGGATCCCTCCTGGCGACCTCGGCGGCTGGTCCTGTGGCGGGGTCCGACGCGGCGCCGGCGCCGCCGCGACCTTGGGCGAACTCGGGGTTGGGGGACGACGCGGAGGGTGCCGTGTTGCCCCCTGGGCCTGGGTCTCTCCCTGGTGGGCGGTTGGATGGGCCTTGCCAGCTGGTGGGCCAGCTTCTCCCTTGGCGCAGCCAAGACGTTCGGGCCGAACCAACGCCCCCTCGCCCTATTCGGCCCAAGGCCGGCCCATCCCCGGTCGTGGGGGCCTGGCTGTGGCTCCACAAGGGAGCCACCGATCTATGGCAAGGCTCTGTAGCCTCTTCTGCCAACATCGCCCGCCACGCAGCCGCCGCCCGCCTGGTCACCTTGCGCTCGCCGCCGCCCCCGCTGGTCATCTCCTTCGCCGTCGTCGTCATGAAGCGCGGCCGCGTCTCCTCCACCAGTGAATCTCCGTCTCCGCGCCACCATCGTCACACGCGGCCTGCCTCTCCTCCTCCTCCCGAGATGGTCCCCGCACCTTACCGGCCGCCGGGCCGGTGCTCGCCGGACCGCCGCGCGTCCCCGCGGGCCTCTCCGCTGGCTAGCAGCCGGGGTGGCTCCCGTGCCTCCCCGCAGCGGCCTCGCCGAGACCTGTCTCCTCGGGGCCAGCAAGCCAGAGAGGCTTCAGCTCGCCCCCCCGTGTCGGGCCCCTTCACCGAGGGGCCGCAACCCACCTCGGGGTCGGTCCCCAGGTCGTCGGCAGCCGTCTCCTGCTGCTATGCTCTCGGAGAGGGAGCTGCGCGCCGAGCTAGAGCGGCGGGCGGCGTCTGGCAGATTGTTCCAGGGGCGTGGCAGCGAGGGCCGGTCCTAGGAACATCGCCATGGCTCTCCCCGTCGTGACTATGGGATGGGTTCGCGGTCCGCGGTACCTCAAGCGGGCGCTGGAGCTAAGAAGAAGAAGAAGAAGCGCAAGAAGTCGGGGACCGCGCCCGGGGCCGCAGGTGTGGGAGGGAGCCAGAGTGGGCGACCTCTGGCACTGTAGCAGGCTGGCCTAGGGGCGCCGTTAGCGATCTCCGCGGGCCAGGGACTGACCAAGGGGGGGTCGTCTGCGCCCGAGATGGGTGCCACTCGCCAGAAGTCTCCGACGCGCAACAAGTGTTTCAATTGTAGCGAGGTGGGCCATTTTAGGTCGGATTGCAAGGAAACGGAGCACTGTTTGTTCTGTGGCGACCCCTCCCACCGGGTTCTGGACTGCACTGCCCGATCGCCCCACCGTGAGCGTAGAACTCTGGAGTTCTTGGGTCACGGCATCGACCTGGGTTTGGGCTTCTACTGCATTGACCTGGGCGGTACCGAGCTGTCCGTGCCCCAAAACATGGCCGACGTCCGGGTGCTCCCGGATCAGGACCCCCCTCTGGAGGTGGAGATCACTGCTGACACCATCCGCGTGGAGCTGGAGTTGTTGGACTCCGACTTTGCGTGGAACCTGAGGGAGACTGCCCCCATGGTGTTCTCGGTGATCTTCCCCTCGAGGGAGGCTCTGCGGACCCTCTCCTGGAGCCAGACCTCGATCCTGCCGCTGCATAACATCAAGGTAGCCATCCGCGAGTCTTGTGTCCACCCGGACACGACCACCTCCCTGTCTTCGATTTGGGTGCGTATCCATGGGATCCCAGAGGAAGCTCAAAAGGAGAAGTTTATCAAGCTGATTTCACAGGCGATTGGCAAGTTCTTCTGTCTGGATGTGAGTTCCTTGGGTGGTCAGGGCCCCGTGCAGGTGCTCCTCAAGCACCCGGACCCGTCGAAGCTCAACTGCATGCTTCCTACCTTCTACTTCGGGTCAGCGGGTCGGACTCTCACGGTGGAGCTGGAGAGGGACCAGGAGGGGTCCCGACGGCTATCCCCGGGACCCTCGGACCACCGTCGGGGCCTAGAACCGGGTGGGGCCGATGACTCGTCCAGTGATGATTCTGGGGACGACATCAAGCGCTCGGAGCCGGAGCCGACTGTGCCCAGGGAGGTTATTATCCCCAGCTTTCCTCGCAGAATTATCTGCCAAAGTTGAGAGAGGCTCTACTCCCGTAGTCGTGGCCGGGGACTTCAATCTAATTCGCGCTCCAGAAGAGAAGAGCTCGAGTATTATTGACTAACCTAGGATGAGGATGTTTAATGACTGTATTGCTGACCTTGCCCTCAGAGAGATAGCTCGTGTGGGGGGGGCGGTTCACATGGACCAACAACCGGGCTGACCCAGTCCGGAGCGTGTTGGATAGGGCCCTGGTTTCGGTGGATTGGGAGCTGGCCTATCCCCTATGTTCGCTGTGGGCGATTACGAGGATCGGGTCGGATCACTGTCCCCTCTTGCTATCTTCTGGAGCCCCCCCCCCCCCCCCCCCCCCGCGACTGAATTGGTTCCACTTTGAGAACTTTTGGCTATAGCAGCCTGGGTTCGTGGAGATGGTCCAGTCCAAATGGGAGGTGGTCGTGACCTCTGTCCCTCGGGTGCGCTCAGCTGTTGATGTCTGGCACTTATGTGAGATGATGGCCCGTTAGTTCATGCGGGGTTGGGGGGCTAACCTGGGGGCAGACTTGAGACCTTGGAAAGGCGACCTCTTGAATGCACTAGAGACCCTGGACCGGGTGGCTGACGCCGGGGGCTTATCGGCGGAGGACTGGCTCCAGCGGTATGCGCTTGAGGACTCCTCGTTGGAGATTTATCGAGGCGAGGAGACGTTCTGGCGACAGCGGAGTCGACAGAACTGGCTCCTCAAAGGGGATGCGAACACGGCTTACTTCCACGCCATTGCGAATGGTCGTCGAAGGAAGTGCTCGATCCCGTGCCTCTGGGAGGAGGGTCATCTGCTGGAGAGTGCCGGGGATATCTCCTCCCATATTTATTCCTTCTATAAGGAATTGTTCTCGGCAGCACCCCATACAGGGGTGGCATTGGCGGCTGACTTCTGGCTAGTTGAGTCCAGGGTCGCTGACGATGAGAATGTGGAACTAACGCTCCCATTCCTGCCAGCGGAGGTCCTCCTTGCCATCATGGAGATGAAGCCCAACTCGGCTCCTGGCCCTGCCCTACCGGTGGTCTTCTTCCAGAGGTTCTGGGAAAAGATATAGGGGGTCATTATGCCTATGTTCCAGGAACTGTATGTTGGGACCCTTGTAATGGCTCGTCTGAACTTTGGTGTGATTACCCTGATCCCCAAGATTGTGGGGGCCACGGATATTCGCTAGTTCCGCCCGATCACCTTGATAAACATGATCCAGCGGATCATTTCCAAGGTGTGCGCGCGCAGGTTGGCTCCAATTATGGAGCGCCTGACACAACCATACCAGTTTGCCTTCCTGAAAGGGCGTTTTATCCACGACGGGATCCTGGCCCTTCATGAAATTATTCATGAGGTCAAAGTGAGTCACCAGAGGGGGGTCTTCCTAAAGCTTGACTTTCAAAAGGCGTATGATAGGCTAGACTAGGCCTTCCTTCGTCAGGTCCTCCAGCGTCGTGGGGTTGATGATCGCATGATAGGTTGGATCATGCAGATCGTTATGAGCGGGAACACAGCTATAAACATTAATGGGGAGGTGGGTTCGTACTTCAAACCCTTCTGTGGGGTTCTTCAGGGGGACCCGATTTCCCCGATCTTGTTTAATGCTGCGGTTGATGCCCTTGCGTAAATCTTGGAGAAGGCTAAGAATTCCGGCCACATCTCAGGTGTGGTTAGGCATCTTATCCCTGGAGGGGGGGGGGGGTAACCCACCTCCAATATGCGGATGAAACCATGATCATGGTGGAGGGATCGGAACAGGATATCATTAATCTGAAGTTCCTGCTCCTATGCTTTGAGGCTATGTCGGGCCTCAAGATCAACTTTGATAAGAGTGAAGTCATGGTGTTGGGGTATTCCGCTATGGATCAGTAGAGGATCGCGGACAACCTTAACTGCCGTCTGGCTGTCTTCCCCCTAAACTATTTAGGGATGCCAGTGAGGGACTCTAGGATCTTGATCAGGGACCTGGAGCCCCTCATGGGTTGGGTTAAGGCAAAATCCGAACCCTGGCAGGGGAGGTTCACCTCCAAGGGGACCAGGACGGTCCTTATCGACTCGTGCTTATCTAGCCTTCCAATGTACATGATGGGGATGTACCTCCTTCCGGAAGGGGTTCATGCGAACTTCGACAAGGAACTCTCCCGTTTCTTTTGGATGGCCAATGACAACCATCAAAGCTGATATCTGCACCCCCAAAGAGTTGGGGGGTTTGGGTATCATCGCGTCCCGCCACATGAATGTGGCGTTGCTCCTTCGATGGGTGTGGAGGATCCTGCGTGATGACGGGGGCCTCTGGCTACAGTTGATTAAGGCGAAGTATCTGCGAGGCCGGCTGCTGCTGGCTTGCGAACGTCGGGAGGGCTCTCAGTTTTGGAGAGCCATCCAGGATATCAAGCCAGCTATCCGGAGAGGGTTATCTATTTCCATCGGGGATGGAATGGGTACCCTATTCTGGATGGATCCCTGGCTTGGCTCACTCCCTCTGCGTCATGAGTGTACCGAGCTGTTTGCGAACTGAGCGGACCCCGCCCTCCTGGTAGGGGAGGCTTTTTAGGGTGGCACTTGGCAGGTCGCTTTCCGGAGGAACCTTGGGGATACCGAGCTGGAGGCTTGGGAGGGGCTGAGGGATAGTCTCCCGCTGTCCCTGGCGCACTCCCTGGATGTCCATGCTTGGCGTCTTACCCCTTCGGGGATCTTCTCGGTAAGCTCGGCCTACAGGGCCCTTTTTAGAGGGACCGATATGCCATGGGTGTCGCCTCTGTGGAAGGCACCCCTTCCCCTGAAGATTAAATTTTTTGTTTGGCAACTTTTGCGTGACCGGCTTCCCTCGGGTGTTGAGGTGGCCAAGCGGCATGGGCCTGGCAATGGCCTCTGCCCGTTGTGTGTGGTCCCGGAAACGGGCCTGCATATCTTCTTCTCGTGCCCCGCTGCTCCTTTCCTGTGGAACTTCCTGCACGAGGCCCTAGGGCCTGAGTGGCAAGCCTCAGATCTTGGGGAGTTCTTGGAAGCCGCCGCAAACCATACTGGAAGGAGGAGGCGGCTCTTTTGGTTGGTGTTTGCGGTGATGACCTGGGCCTTATGGAATATTAGGAACAAGATGGTCATTGAGCGTATTTTTCTTCGACGGGCTTCTGACTCGACCTTCACCTTCCTGGCTTTCTTGCAGCAGTGGTACCCGCTGTGTAGGCAGCGCGAGCGGGCGCGGCTGGACGAGATGTTGGAGCACCTGATCGCGGCGGCTCGCCGGCTTGCTACTTCGTCTGGCCCATGAGGGCCCCCACTCCAGGATGGTGGTTGTATCTGTTTTTGTTGTTTTTGTGAGTTGGTTCGCTTGCACTGGATTTAGGCTATCCCTAATCTGGCGCAGGTTGTGTCTGTGTGTGGGTCTGCTGTGTGTGAACCTTTGTGTTGGATACTTGTATGGATTCATGTATGGTTGTTGCTTTATTTTTAAAGCTGGGCGTCAGCCTGTTTCGAGAGAGAGGTTATGTGTGGTTGCGGCTGCGATCGGGACTTGGGAGGGGACACGACAGTCGTATAAAATACGTAGGTATACAGGCTTGGTTTTGAAGATCCAGCAGCCTAATTAAATTGAATAATTACTTACCTAATGCCAAAATACTAAAGTACCCTTGAGTTTTGGGAGAGGGGGTTGTACCGGATCAAGTCACTAAGAAGAATTTTGATTTAGTTGGGATTTAATCCCCTCTCAGTACACCTCAAACCCGATGGATGTACATACACTAGTGGAAACGAGGCCTTTTGTTGATCCAGAAAAAGGGCTTTAACAACGGTTCTTCTACGAACCGGTGTTAAAGGGGGGCCGTACCAGCGTGGCCCCTACGGCAAAAAAGGAGCCCCCTTTAACACTGGTTCGTGCCACGAACCGGTGTTAAAGGACCCTGCAACAGTGGCCCGCGCAGCCCCCCCCCCCTTTAACACCGGTTCGTGGCATGAACAGGTGTTAAAGGGGGGGCTATATAAGACACCACCCGCAGCCCACACACACCCCACTCTTCCATTTTTTTACTATCTTATTTTGGAGCCTAGCAAGAGGGTGTGAAGAGTGCTAGTTTGTGTTTTTTTCATATGCACAATAGGTGTTCGGTGAAATGCCCGAGAGCTCAAAATAAGTTTTCTTGTTGCTCTTTCTGTCTCGGTCGAGGTCGGCAACTATCCTTTCATGTGTCATTGATGTACTATATATATAAATGGTCATCTCCCTATTAATTTTCGATATATACTACATATTAATGCAGATGAACCGGCAATGGATGTACGGTGACCGCCGCACTTCCGAGTACATTACGGGCCTCCAAAATTTCATCTTTGTGGCTAATGCAAACCGTGGTCACAATGGTTTTATGTGTTGTCCGTGTGTTCACTGTCAGAACAAGAAAGACTACTCAAATACCAGAACCATTCACGCCCACCTGCTTCGATCCGGTTTCATGCCCAGCTATAATTGTTGGACCAAGCACGGAGAAAAAGGGGTTGTGATGGAAGACAACGAAGAAGAAGAGGATGATGACAACTATCATAATATGTATCCTAAATATGATGATACTGCAACGGGGGTAGATAATGAAGATCAAGAGGGAGCAGATGGGCCCGCTGATGACGATCTTGGTCGGGCCATTACTGATGCAAAGGAAGAATGTGAAACTGAAAAGGAGAAGGAGAAGCTGGAGCAGATGTTAAAGGATCACAAAACATTGTTGTATCCAACTTGCGAAGATGGCCAACAAAAGGTAGGTACCACACTGGATTTGCTGCAATGGAAGGCAGAGAATGGTGTGACTAACAGCGCATTTTCAAAGTTGTTGGTAAAAATGAAGTATCTTCTTCCAAGAAATAATGAGTTGCCCGACAGTACATACCACGCAAAGAAGGTTGTCTGCCGTCTAGGATTAGACGTGCAGAAGATACATGCATGCATTAATGACTACATCCTCTACCGCGGTGAGAAGTACGAGAATTTGGATGCATGCCCGGTATGCACTGCACTGCGGTATAAGATCAGACGAGACGATCCTGGCGATGTTGAGGGCGAGGCCCCTAGGAAGAAGTTCCCGCCAAGGTTATGTGGTATGCTCCTATAATACCACGGTTAAAACGTCTCTTCAGAAATAAAGAGCATGCCAAGTTGTTGCGATGGCACATGGAAGACCGTAAGAAATACGCGATGTTGAGACACCCCGCTGATGGGTCACAGTGGAGAAAAGTCGAGCGAGAGTACCCGGAATTCGCACGTGACGCAAGGAACTTAAGGTTTGGTCTAAGTATAGACGACATGAATCCTTTTGGTGAGCAGAGCTGCAGTCACAACACCTGGCCTGTGACCCTATGTATCTATAACCTTCCTCCTTGGTTGTGTATGAAGAGGAAGTTCATTATGATGCGAGTACTCATCCAAGGCCCGAGGCAACCCGGCAACGACATTGATGTGTACCTAAGGCCATTAGTTGAAGAACTTTTACAGCTGTGGGCCAAACCAGGTGTACGTATGTGGGATGAGCACAAAGGGGAGCCATTTGACCTACGAGCATTGCTTTTCGTAACCATCAATGATTGGCATGCTCTTAGTAACATTTCAGGGCAGACAAACAAGGGATACAATGCATGCACACACTGTTTAGATGAGACTGAAAGTGTATATTTGGATAAATGTAAGAAGTTTGTGTACCTAGGGTATCGCCGATTTCTTCCGAACCTGCATCCAGTAAGAAAGAAAGGCAAGCATTTCAAACGTCTGGCAGAACCCCGGAGGAAGCCTGTCCTCCGTACAGGTGAGGAGGTATTTGGTATGGTCAAGGACCTAGAAGTAATCTTTGGAAAAGGTCCTGGCAGCCTATCTGTTCCGAATGACGATGCCGGACACGCGCCCATGTGGAATAAGCAATCTATATTTTGGGACCTACCCTATTGGAAAGTCTTAGAGGTTCGCTCTTCAATCGACGTGATGCACGTGACGAAGAATGTTTGCGTGAACCTGCTAGGCTTTCTAGGAGTGTATGGGAAGACAAAAGATACACCAGAAGCACGGCAGGACCAGCAACGTCTGAAAGCCCCTGAAGAGCCTATGCATCCTGAGAACGAGAAGGGTAAACGATGCCACTTAACTCCTGCCAGCTACGCTCTTACCAAAGCAGAGAAGGAAATCTTTTTTGAATGTCTGAGCAGTATCAAGGTCCCGTCTGACTTTTCGTCGAATATAAAGGGAATAATAAATATGGCAGAGAAAAAATTCCAAAACCTGAAGTCTCATGACTGCCACGTGATTATGACACAATTGCTTCCGATTGCATTGAGGGGGCTTCTACCTGAAAATGTTCGAGTACCCATTGTGAAGCTATGTGCATTCCTCAATGTAATATCTCAGAAGGTAATCGATCCAGAAAGCCTACCAGGGTTACAAACAGATGTGGCCCAATGTCTTGTCAGCTTTGAGTTGGTGTTTCCACCATCCTTCAATATTATGACGCATCTCCTGGTTCACATAGTAGAAGACATTGCCATTATCGGTCCTGTATTTCTACACAATATGTTTCCCTTTGAGAGGTACATGGGAGTCTTAAAGAAATATGTTCATAATCGTGCTAGGCCAGAAGGAAGAATCTCCAAGGGCTATGTAACAGAGGAGGTCATTGAGTTCTGTGTTGATTTTATTCCTGACCTTAAGGCGATTGGTGTTCCAGAATCACGACATGAGGGGAGACTGCGTGGAAAAGGCACCCTAGGATGTAAATCAATGATATGTAGGGACGGGCATTCTCTCAATCAAGCACACTACACGGTTTTACAAAGATCTATCTTGGTTGCCCCATATATCAATGAACACAAGAATTTAATACGCCTCAAACACCCGGGACAGTCTGATGAATGGATTATAAGTGAACACATGGCGAGTTTTGGCGGATGGCTGCAAAGACTTCTCACGAATAACACCACTATTGGGGATCAGCTGTACTTTTTGGCCAGGACACCATCTTCGACTGTATGTACTTTCCAAGGGTACGAGATAAATGGGAATACATTTTACATGATAGGCCAAGATAAAAAGAGCACCAACAAAAATAGTGGTGTCCGCTTCGATGCAGCAGAAGACCACGTATTATGGGTTCATAGAGGAGATATGGGAACTTGACTATGGACCTAATTTTAAGGTCCCCTTGTTTCGATGCAAATGGGTCAAGCTAACAGGAGGAGGGGTTGAGGTAGACAAGAAGTACGGAATGACAACAGTGGATCTCAACAATCTTATGAAGCTAGACAAGAACTTAGACGAACCATTCGTCCTAGCCAATGATGTGGCTCAGGTTTTCTATGTGAAGGACATGTCCTCCAGACCAAAAAAAGAAAAAATATGCAAACGAATACATAATATGATGAGCCAAAGCGTCACATAGTTCTTTCAGGGAAAAGAAACATCGTGGGAATCGAGGACAAGACAGACATGTCAGAAGATTATAATAAGTTTGATGAAATTCCGCCCTTCACAGTGAAAACTGACCCAAGCATTCCGTTAAGTAAAGAAGATGCTCCATGGTTACGTCTGAAGCGATCATAAGGAAGGACATATACCAAGAAGTTCATGCTCATATTATGTAACTCTAGTTCATGTTTTTAATATTAATACATGTCTTGAGTGTTAGTCTTGTTTTGTGGATGGACCGGGACTATGAGAAGAAGTTGTCCCAATTCGTACTTACCATTAAGATCTGATCTCCAAACGCGCGCGGTCACATATTAGGGAGTGCCTCTATGACCAGTTTCTTGGAGATGCCGGAGGACTGGGATCCGTCGGCATCTCCCTGAAACTGGTCGTAGTGGTGTCCCTGCTCTCGAAAACCATCTTGCAGCTTTGTAACTTCTCTAACTAGATCAATACACCTAGGAGCTAACTAATTTCACATATTAGGGAGTGCTTCTATGACCAGTTTCTCGGAGATGCCGGAGGACAGGGATCCGTCGGCATCTCCCTGAAACTGGCCGTAGTGGTGTCCCTGCTCTCGAAAACCATCTTGGAGATGCCTCAAACTGGCTGGAGGACTGGACTCACAAGGATGCCTATTTATAGTACAAGCAGCTCGACATAGTGTCGACACTTACGAAATAATGTCAACACTCAGCCCTATTATTAGTGCTGACTCGTGTTTTGTCCCGGTTGGTGTCTCCAACCGGGACTAAAGGTTCATCTTTAGTCCCGGATGGTGTCACCAACCGGGACTAAAGATGAGTCCCGGTTGGTGACACCATCCGGGACTAAAGGTTCATCTTTAGTCCCGGTTGGTGACACCATCCGGGACAAGGTACACGTCGCACGACATAATGTCGACACTCACCCCTATTATTAGTGCTGACTCGTGTTTTGTCCCGGTTGGTGTCTCCAACCGGGACTAAAGGTTCATCTTTAGTCCCGGTTGGTGACACCATCCGGGACAAGGTACACGCCGCACGATATAATGTCGACACTCACCCCTATTATTAGTGCTGACTCGTGTTTAGTCCCGGTTGGTGTCTCCAACCGGGACTAAAGGTTCATCTTTAGTCCCGGTTGGTGACACCATCCGGGACAAGGTACACGCCGCACGACATAATGTCGACACTCACCCCTATTATTAGTGCTGACTCGTGTTTTGTCCCGGTTGGTGTCTCCAACCGGGACTAAAGGTTCATCCCGCCATTTTTTCCTGCCATTTTTCTTCCCGCCATTTTTCTTCCCGCCGGTTCTTCCCTCCAGTTCTTCCCGCTAGTTCACTATATATATGTAGGGTTGCCTCCATTGTCATTGCACATCTCTAGACTCATATTTGCAACCTCATCACTCTTTTCCATGGCTTCCACCGTAGCACTAACCCCCAGGGAGGCGGAGGCGCTTTGCGCCTCGAACTACCCCTGCCCGCCGGGATACTGTGTCCCCGTCGGCTGGATGTTGAGCGTCGGAGGCGTGTCGGTTCCTCCTGTCCCTCTAGGTGTGGCGCGCCGGATGGCCATCACGAACCACTACTACTTCGAGCTCACGCCGGAGCAGCGGAGGAATCCCAGATGGCATCCCGTCTATTTCCCTACTTGGGAAGCCTTCTTCGTGGATCGGCGTGAGAGGGCGCTCGCCAGGCACGAGGAGGACGGCCCACCTCCTCCTAACTTCAACGAGGCCGGCTGTCGGCTATGGTGGCGCGGTCGGACTCTCCAGAGCGTCATGGCCTATGACACTGCCGCCGACTCTAATCCCCGTCTGCGCTACCCTCAAGTCCAGCCCACGCGCTACCCTCAAATCCAGCCCACGCGTACTCTCCAGAGGTTCAATTACGGCGACCCCGACGACGACAGCGATGACGGCGGCGGCGAGTACGACGACTACAGTGGCGAGTATTACAGATGTTGGCAGGAGCATGACTGAATCACTCCAACATTCCGAAACAAGTTCGGCCGATTGTTACTTAATCTGGCCATGTATCTTAATTTTTAGTTCTTTTATGTATCTTAATTTTCAGTTCCAGTTCAGCTTTATGTAACTTACTATTAGTTGCATTCTCATTCGAGCTTTCTTGGCTTTCGGGTCAAATGACCAATGTTATGAGCATAAAAAACGGACGGTTTTGTTAAGCAACCACCAAATGGCTAATTCAAAAAACCACCAACACATTTTACAAATAAAAAAATAAAAAAAGATCGAAACAGTGCGAAACCTTCGCGTGGTGTTATATTATGTGACATAGTTAGAAGGAAAAATCTCAAACTTGGTATATTGATTATGTCTCAAAAAAACCTTCACAAAATGACCTATCTCATTCGAGGTTTCTTGGCTTTCGGGTCAAATGACCAATGTTATGGCTAGAATCAAGGCATAGTTTGTGAGAATATGGCCATATTGTGCATACATGTGCATCATGGAATGGCAAACAATGTTGCAAGAGTAAGTTTTCCTTTTTATCGCACCAAAAAGGCATTTTCCATTTTCCGAGCATAAAAAACGGACGGTTTTGTGAAGCAACCACCAAATGGCTAATTCAAAAAACCACCAACATATTTTACAAAAATACTAGACCACCTTATATGGACAATGTACCAACAGGGGGATCTGAAACCTTTCCGTCCACCTCTGGTGAAAAAGACAAATTCCTGCCGAATCGGCAGGAAGTGGGTCAGATATGAACTACAGGTACATGATACGATGCTCATGATTTTTTACAAAATTCATTTTTAGGTTCACAATATGCTATTTTATAAAAAAATGCAAGTTGAGCGAGGCTTGGCCCCGAGCTAAGAATCATCATGCCCGTTGTTCGACAAAGTTTGTCGATAGTTTAAAACGGGGATAAAAAATAAAAAAAGATCGAAATAGTGCGAAACCTTCGCGTGGTGTTATATTATGTGACATAGTTAGAAGGAAAAATCTCAAACTTGGTATATTGATTATGTCTCAAAAAAACTTTCACAAATTGACCTATCTCATTCGAGGTTTCTTGGCTTTCGGGTCAAATGACCAATGTTATGGCTAGAATCAAGGCATAGTTTGTGAGAATATGACCATATTGTGCATACATGTGCATCATGGCATGGCAAACAATGTTGCAAGAGGAATTTTTCCTTTTTAGCGCACCAAAAAGGCATTTTCCATTTTCCGAGCATAAAAAACGGACGGTTTTGTGAAGCAACCACCAAATGGCTAATTCAAAAAACCACCAACACATTTTACAAAAATACTAGACCACCTTATATGGATAATGTACCAACAGGGGGATCTGAAAACTTTCCGTCCACCTCTGGTGAAAAAGACAAATTCCTGCCGAATCGGCAGGAAGTGGGTCAGATATGAACTACAGGTACATGATACGATGCTCATGATTTTTTACAAAATTCATTTTTAGGTTCACAATATGCTATTTTATAAAAAAAACAATGCAAGTTGAACGAAGCTTGGTCAGATTCAAGTGTATACAAAAGATGCAGCATTTAAATATCCAATCAATTCAAAAATGTTAATACAAAAGACACGGCATTAAAATATGATTTGCTCTAATAAAATAGGGTTATATTCCTTTTTAGATGCTTAATATTTCTTATGTTCAAAGTTTTAGGATTTAACAATTTATTTTTGTTTGAATTGAATAATCAAAATTTATATGTAAGTGTTTTAATCATTTTGAAAATTTTCATGTAAAGTAAATATAAAATGTTTTTACATGAATGGATAGATATTATTTTTCTGAAAATTATGATATATTATTCATATTTTTCTGAGTTGAAATGAAAAAATATGAATTTTCCAAATTCATATCCTATTTTTTGAATTAAAAATGCCCCTTTAATGCATGAAATAAATGCCCCCTCCCCTTTAACACCGGTTCCAGACACGAACCGGTGTTAAAGGGGGGGTGTTAATAAATGCGCGCGGGAAACGGAATCCTCCCCCCTTTAACACCGATTCCTGCCCCGAACCGGTGTTAAAGGGGGGGTATTAAATGCGCCTCCCCTTCCTTTCTTCCCCTCGTGCCAGATCGAACCGCCCGCCGCGCAGAGAGCAGAGAGCGAGCAGCTGCCGCGCCGCGTCCAGCCCTCATCGTCGGAGCTAGCCTCCGCCCTCGCCGTCGGAGCTAGCCGCCGCCCTCGCCGTCGGAGCTAGCCGCCGCCACCGCCACCGCGCGCGCGCCGCGTGCAGAGAGCAGCCGCACCGGCGCCGCATCCTCGCCCTCGCCCTCGCCCTCGTCGGAGCTGCCGCGTCCTCGTCCTCGCCCTCACCCTCGCCGGAGCCGCCCCGTCCTCGCCCTCGCCGGAGCCGGAGCCGTCGCGTCCTCGCCCTCGCCCTCGCCGGAGCAGCCGTACGTCGGAGCCGCCGCCCTCGCCGTACGTCGGAGCCGCCGCCCTCTCCCTCGCCGTCGGAGCCCGTGTGAGGTCCTCCGCTCTGCAGCTCGTCTCGTTCGTCAAGTTCGGTGTAATGTTCGTGTTGGTTTTTTAGTGCTACTGTCGTTGGCCTGCTGCCCACAATATCCGCCTTGTCCCCGAGCTTACCCATAGTGTGCTCGGCTCAGTGGTCGTGTGTCATGTTATAGTGGAGAAGTTGGTGTATAAAATATATAGTGTCGTGTCCCCAAACAACAAGATCGACACCGACCAAGATAACCTGGTGAACCATGGGCGCCGAATCCAAGCCGGCACCGGCACTAGAAAAATTCAACCCAGAACATCAAGATCTCCTTCCGGGACCGATGACCTGAGTTCGACAACATGGTTTCGATGATCAAGACCATGAGCCCAGTACTCGGAGGCGGGACTCAATCCCTCAGAACGCCAAGTTATTCAACCCGAACCCGAACCTTAGAACCCAATATCTTTGACCTTATGTGTGACCCCTATCCAAGGCCTCTATGTTTGGGGGGTATTATATTGCCTTGTCGCATCGCATATTCCGCCCTCGCCCTCGCCGTCGGAGCCGCCGTCGCCCACCGCCACTTCCATCCGTCCACAAATATTGACCATCATTTGGTGAACAATGTGGGGAATATGTGTGATGTATAAAAGATATAGTCGTGTATTCATATTTGAGTAAAGTTTCTGATGTTGTAACATCGATAATATTGTTTACTTAGTGTTGGTGGTGAACTTGATGGTCAAAATCGGGAAACTCGAAACTAAGATGGCATGTAATTATGGAGGGAGTAGTAGTATAGATAGGGTGTCAAGCGGGGCGGGTTCGCGGGCAACATAGTTTCATCCTGATTTGGGTTTGGACCCCTCGGAACTCGTTTAAAATGATCAAGCATCCTTAGGGTTTTAATTTCATTTGTGTATTTATTTGTGTATTTTTGTATGAATAATATGTATATTTGTGTATGAATCCAAGTCCACTTGAATGTTTACACTCTTAATCTAGATAATATTATTGTTTTAGAAACTATGGATCCACTTAGTAGAAACCTTGAAGAAGAAGAAATAATGGAGAACATTATTGATGAGGACACCTCACAATATCTGAACTTGGAGGGACATGACGACAGCTCAAGTAGTAGTCATGGAGAAGATGAAGACTCCGGTGAACGCAATTTAGTGATTACAAAGTCCGGCGAGGTATATGCATTGATTAAGCCTCTGCTGACTTCCACCAACAATCTTCTTCTACATGTATTAATTAACGCTTCTTTCTTCTTTTAGCCCTCTGGATCGACCAGCCAGCAACCATCTTCTTCTACGAAAAAGAGCAAGCGAGGCGCGAGCCATCGGTTGAAAGATCGTGCAAAGTTCACGATCGAAGCAGTCCGTGTTGATGGCAGGCCGAAGGAGCCCAAGAAGGCCGCAGACAAATTTGTACGTCAGGCTGGAGTTCTTGTTAGGGACCAAATCCCAATCATAATTGAAAATTAGAATAAGCCAAATAAGGGCGACGGTACCTTTGTCAATGAAAGATCCAAAGAAACGCTTTGTAATTCGTTGTTGGTAAATTTCACCCTTCCGCCAGAGGAGGATGAAAACAACCCGGTTATAAAGGAAAAGGTCAAAGAGTGGACTCTAAAGAAGATGGCTGACGCTTTCCGCAACTGGAAGACAAAATTGAATAAATTTGTCAAAGTTGGCGAGACTCCAGATTTCGAAGACGCATATTATGCGAAGATAAGACCTCACTGGCCCGAATTTGAGACATATAAAAAAAGTGCTATAGCTAAAAAGAGGTCAGAAACCAATACGCTTAATGCCCAGAAGAAGGAATATCACCAGAGGACGGGGTCAGGTGGCTACATATTTTAGAGGCCTAAGTGGGAGGAAGCTGAGAAGGCCCTGTGCGCTAGAGGGATCACACCCCAGACAGATGGGTGGGACCTACGTGCAAAGACTTGGTTCTACGGAATTGGGGCAAGGTTGGACCCAGAAACAGGATTGTGTATCTTCCCAACCCTACTTGCCAAACCCATCACTGAACTCATCACGGCATACGAGGAAACATCCGCTAGGACCTTTCATCCCGACAGAGAGAATGACCAGCTCACACGCACCATCGGTAAAAAAGAACACCCTGGACATGCACGAGGCACAGGGGGTATGACGTGGAAGGATGGGTTTGCCGAGTGGAGCGACTCTTACAGATGGCGCGGAAGAAAAGAAAAAGAGCGTACAGAGCGGATGACACAGATAGAACATGCACTTGCGGCGCTGCAGGCGCAAGTGAATGCACAACAGAGCCATCAAGCTACCGGCCCATCTCAGCGGCACGAAGAGCCTGCATTGGAAGCTGCCGGCGGCCCAGACTCTGCACGGAAAAGCAGCGTGGCTTCCACGGAGAACGTGCAGCCCACACTTGAACACGCCGAGCTGCATGTGAGATTAATGGGCTTATCCATTAAGGTGGCTGTCGGCTATGCCTTACCTCCTGTAGCTGGTGGAACTTACCACTGCGGACCGATTCCAGATGGCTATGCTATTGTCGGGGTGGATGGGGTTGTGAAGGAATATGAGGAAGCACAGCTTGACCATGCTACAGGTGAAGCGGAAACTCAACTCAAATTTGCAGCAAAAACAACCATTCTTTGGAAGAAGGAACACATCGTGCTTCCAAATTGGAGGCCACTGGCACCCCCGCCGTCTCCGCAGCGTCAGCAGTCTGAGCCGCTTCAGCTATCTCCTGCGCGGCAGCCATCTCCGGCGCGGCAGCCATCTCCGGTGCGCCAGCCATCTCCGGCCCGTCAGCCATCTCCGGTGCTTCATCCATCTCCTCAGCGTAAGCGGAAGAGCACTGCCACGAAGAGCATCAGTAGCACTGCCACAAAGAAATCCGCAGGAAACCGTACGCCAAAGAGTTCAAAAAACTACGTCCCGCAGCCTTCCGCCAAGCCATTGCCGGTTTTATTACCGTGGAATCGTAGCGACGAGGAGACCAATAGGATCTCGGAAGAACAGGTCAAGAAATTCTTTGCACCTAGAAGGGCCGAGCCAAAGGAGAAAATAAATCCGGCGGTGGTGGAGAAGTTTTACAAAAATCTTTTGAAACCTGAAACCCCACTTGTGCCGGACTACGAGCGCCAGATTTTGAAGGCGGATGCAAGGCGCCGTAGGGATACTGAAAGTAGCAGTCGTGAGGCACCCCAGAAAACAGTTCCCATGCTCGGAGAGCAGGAAAACCAATCATGCGCCCCGCTCCAAATGTTCGACACACGGGACGCTCCTCCCGTAAATGATTACGAGGCAGAGCTACAAAGAAAGGCCAATGAGATGGGGATGACTTACATTGCATACTTGAACGTCATGGGAGACAACTTGCCCAAATGCGATGCCAACCCCATACAGCCATGGAAGTATGGGAAGAATCTCGTCAAGAAAGAGGAGCTCAAGAATCTACCAACAAAGATGCGAAAATTGCACAAGTGGTACCTTGATTTCTGCAAGACGAGAAAAGAAGAATGGATCACGGCGCATATAAGAGATGAGATTTTCTTGTGCGGAGACGACGGGATCGACTTCAACATTCAAGACTTGCATTTTCTATTCAATCAGAAGGAACTCGACAAAGCTGCCATCAGCCTTTATTGTGTGTAAGTACTATTTCTGTAATTTATATCTCATCTTATTCACTTCATTAATTGCATGTATATATATGCTCACCATATATGTATATACTATTATGCAGGAAAAAGGTTATGGAATGCAGGAAAGGAGATCCTTTTGACATTGGGTTCGTTGACCCAAATAGAGTTCATGAAGAAGTGGTAAGAACCAAACCCGATCAAACAGAAGATTACTTGCTAAGGTCTTTACTGAGACAACAAACCAAAAGGGAAATACTATTGCCTTATAACTTCTCGTGAGTACTGTTACCCTCTCTCTTGTACACATTCTATTTCGGCTTACTCGATGTTAAGTGTAACTGATGATGAGTTATGCGTGCGTAGGTTCCACTTTATTCTGCTAGTTATTCAACTTCCAATTCCATTATATCATGCTTTATTGATTATTATTTTGATTAAACTCTCTATTCTCTTTGATTCTGCCGCGGCAGAAAAATGGCCTAAATCTCTGTCGCGGCAGAAGAACCTTTAACACCGGTTCCAGCCCCGAACCGATGTTAAAGGGGGGGCTGAGGCCTGCGGCAGCCCCACGTGCGCCACCCTTTAACACCGGTTCATATAAGAACCGGTGTTAAAGGCCCCCCTCTAACACCGAACCCTCAACAGCGGTTGAAAAACCGCTGTTAGAGGGCCCTCCCAACCGGAGTTAAAAGAGGATGTCTGCACTAGTGATAAAACCGAACAAGGCCTTAGAGAAGGCCCTGTTCCTAGGCGTGTGAGAGGCATGGAAAACCTGTCGGGACTCCCGACCGTGGGTGGCGGCTGCCGTGGGGGGATTGGCAACCACGGTCCCCATGTCCTTAGCGGCACCACCAAACCGGTTAGTGGGGCCAGGAGCACTGTCGAGAGTGTCCAGCTTGCGGGTGGCATTGGTGGCGCTGGCGAAATCACACGTAGAAGCTGCATTCGACACCCTTGGAGGTAACCGGCGGGGACAGCACCGGAGTAGCTGCGGGAGCCATCACGCATTGAGCCGTCATGGTGGTCTAGCTAGCTAGGACGCGTGTGTCTGGTCATGCGCTCTTGCATAGTACAGCTGCCGTGGATGGCAGAGGACGTTTGCTTTATGTGCATAGTACTTGGACTTAGTTTTATCTACGATGTTCCCATATAGCCCGGTGTTCATGTATGATGTATCCAACTACCTAGCTAATCATTGTACTATATATACAGACTCACTCTTTTTAATCAGTTTTTTGTCCCGTTTTATAAATAAAGCAAAATCCAGATTTACAAACATCCAACCAAGACAACTGGCCGAGGCCAAGAGAAACGAAAAAATGTGCACGTCTCCCGGAACCACAGCACAACAAAGCCCAAAGCTAATGGAAAGAGATGGAGTTACAATAGCACTCTAGCCGCCGCCTAGGGTAGCCATCGTCACGATCGATCCGGCACCGAGAAAGGGAGCACCGCCGTCCTCAAGGCCCGAAGAGTATCGTCGAGAGCCTCCCGGTCACGCTGTCGTACCAGCGGGAACCACTGCTCAAGGAAGGCGATAAGAGAAAAAAATGATAGCTCTATGTGCATAGTATGTGGACTTGGTTTTACCTACGATGTTCTCTTATTGCCTGGTGTTCATGTATGATGTATCCAACTAACTAGCTAATAGTGTACTATACATACTCACTCCTATCACACTAGCTGGCTAATGGGTCATTTTCGTAATGATCTCAACTTCTCAAGTCAGTGTGCTCTGTTGACTATATCCCGATGAAGTATGGAAACACGATTTTTTTCGAGCAATGCAAAAGCTTTGCATTACACTTATTAGAAAAGGAAAAGCTATAGAAATGGCAGAAGTTTTACAGAACAATGGAGAAGACCAAGGATGCCTCCTCTTCCGCGCGCCCCTACCCCGCCTGCCCCGGCCGGCGGCGGCAGCCCCACACCCTTCCACTCCTTCTCACCGCGTAGCCTCTGGCCCTCGCGGCGTTCAGTTGGTTTTTTGAATTACATGTTTTGTGAGTACATGGGAGGCCATTTGCTTCTGACTGCCTGTCCTTTCCCCAACCTGCTCAGGTGCTGATTGTTACTAGAGCGTGTCGCCTAGGGCCAGGCACCAAAATGGTTTCAGCGGCGATCCTTTGTCAAAGCTGGTTCTAGGCCGCTCGGGTGAAATATTTATAAGCTCGGACATGATTGGCTCATGATCTAAGCACAACGCTACCTTTGCTTCACCTCATTTACTCTCATTGCCTCTCCGCTGCCTATTTGTACTACGAACTCCACCACACCACAAGTGCACTAGTAGAACACATTTCACGCCCACAACACAACACTAGTACAGAATCTAGCTGCACAGCAATACTATCCTCGTGCTGCTCCACCTCACACTAGAGAAGTTTTCTCCTCGAGACGCAGCCACATTAGAGAACAGAGCCGGTGCACGAGATGACCTTGTTCATAGGCATGAGAGGCATGGGGAACCTGCCGAGACTTCCGACCGTGGGTGGCGGCTGCCACGGGGTTATTGGCAACCACGGCCCCCATGTCCTCAATGGCGGGTAGCATTGGTGGCACTGGCAGTATCATGTACAAGCTTCAGCCAACACCCTTGGATGTAACCGGCGGGGATGGCACCAGAGTAGCTGCGGGAGCCATCAAGCCTTGAACCATCGTGGTGGTCGTGTGTTGGGTCATGCGCTCTTGCATAGTACAACTACCGTGGAGAAATATGTTTCTAGCATATGCTACATCACGTGCAATGTTTTACTTTGTCTCATTGCAATTCATTTCTCACTCCTATCACGCTAGCTCGCTAATGGTGTTACCCTTGGCATTACTTTCGTCACTCGGGCATCATCATCGACATTTCTTTTGTCGTTTTTTGTGGCATCTATGTCATTGATTTTACTTTCGTCGGCTTTTCCATGGCTTTTCCATGGCTTGACATCGATCCCCCTTGTCCGCATCCTCCTTGTCACCGGTTCCTTGATGAACAAATAGTGTTTTTCGTACTTCATATTCACCGGATTATCAAGCGGCCAAAGAATCTTCCTTCGTAGTTTCTCTACTAGGTAAGTGGATGTTCAAGCTACTTACTAAAGATGGTATATGGCAAACTCTCATTAGAACGAAACATATTGGTTCAAAAAAATTTATCTCAAGTGCTATGAAAGACCGGAGATTCACACTTTTGGGCTAGGCTGATGAGCACGAAAAAATATTCCTTTAGGTTCGGCACTTTCTCTATTAGGGATGGATCAGAAGTTGTGTTTCTTGGAGGACAAGTGGCTAGGTAATACTACACTATGAGAACAGTACCCTTCTCTATACAACATTTTCTGACATAAAGGGGATAGCATTGCTTCGTTGCTGGAAGCCTCCCCTCCTAATATGTCATTCAGACAGACCTTATTTGGATCTAGACTTGCATCATGGAACACTTTGATACAACGTTTAACTACGGTGCATCTCTCTAATGGTTCTGATGAGTTCCGTTGGAATTTACTTGATAATGGGAACTTCTCTATAGAATCCATGTATAGAGCTTTGATCATGCTTTTTGTACCAGTTGATAATAATATTTTTTTGAAAAATGAAGATACCATTAAAGATGAAAGTATTCGTATGGTATCTTTGTCGAGGTGTCATATTCACAAAGGACAAAATTGTTAGAAGGGATTGGCAAGGAAGTAAACAATATATTTTTTGTGATCATGGTGAGATAATTAAACGTCTTTTCTTCCTGTGCAAATTCCCTAGACCTATATGGTCAATCATCCACTTAGTTTTTGGACTAAGTCACCCTCGTAGTGTTGCAAATATATTAGGAAATTGGCTACATGGGATATATTTAAAGTACAAGACTTATTAGGATGGAAGCGCTTGCCGTTATCTGGTCGCTATGGCTTTGTAGAAATGACAAGGTTTTTGATGATAAAATGTCTTCTCTTATTCAGGTGGTGTACCGGTGCACATCTATGCCCCGTTTGTGGTCGCCACTACATCGGGTGGAGTGTCGAGACCTATTTACGAAGGTCTATACATGGTTGGAGGATATGACGGGGATATTTGTTTCCTTGACATGCGTGACAGCATGATCTCCATGTAGTTGTTTTTCCTTTTTGCGACTTGTGTTGGCTGTGTGAATCATGGTTATGCCGAGGCCGGGTGTAAGACTTGACAAAATTTAAGTAATATATCTCCCTTTTAAAAAACAAAAAACTAGATAAAGTCGCTGCCCGTGGTATCATCCAAGGTACATACCCAAATTTATTATCGCTATCATTGCAATCATTCTTCTTATTGGAAGGCAATTTTTTTTGCAAATGACAGATACAAGTTTTCATGTCCAAGATAGAAAGTTGTAATGTTTCCTTCTGTATGATTTATTTATCAATGCCAGCTATTTCTGGATTGCTTGACGGTTGATCATACAACATTGGGGTGTGTTTAGTTATTGGATTATAAAGGACATAGGGTGTAGATCATCCGGATCAGACATCATGTGCCTTTTTATATTAATAGTATAGATATAGATGATGAGAGAGTGAGTGTCGTGCGGGTGCTGATTTCGCAGCTAAACTTTGTTTAGGAAACCATGAGGAGTAGATCTCATAGGAATGGAGCTATATGCGAGATTATAAATGAGGTGCGCGCAAAGCTTCGGATTCCTGGTCTTGGGCGCCTCAAAGCCTAGTTCAGAAATAGGGTCAGGAGCAATCTTCTTGGTGTCACTATCTAGACTTGCATGTCCGAAATATAGGAAAACATGACACGAAATTTGGATCAAAACATGAGTCCTAGGTGCGCTGGATATCATTACACTTGGATTTAACTATACAGAATCAAACTTTGTAATCACGAGTCATATGTATAGTTCTTTTCAACCCTAAAGCATTGAGGGTGTGAGTTGCGTGGCTAACTAGTAAACCTTGCATTTGGTCAGATCATACAAATTGTCACGAAAATCAAATCCAATGTTACCATCACATAGCACTTATCAATGGAAATGACTCTACAAAGTAATGATGAAGATCTTTATGTTATCACACATCTGATACTACACACTATGGCCATACGTGCTAACATAGAGTATAGAGTAGTAACACAAAGTTACTAGTCTAAGTTATTGGTCACTATGACTAGCCTCATGGCCTTCTCATGCCACACGACAACCTTGGAAGTATACAGTAGGTCGAGTATTCTTCCTCGTTATCTTTCCAAACTACGGAACAGTGGCAGCTAATAAAGGATGGCGTTAAATCCATGTTTGGTAAGAAGTCCCGTAGACTAATAAAGGATGGCGTTAAATCCATGTTTGCTAAGAAGTCCCAAAGACTAATGCTTCATCATATTGATGTGACCAACCTAAATATTTACCACTGCCATCTAATAGAGTTGCCAATATGGACACACAAATGCCTCTGGGTCTTCTTTTTAATTACTTCTGAAGGCATTTGGTGGCCGGTTGATCATCATATTTATTCTTGGACAAGTATAAAATATGTATCTTGCTCGATGAATGTAGTCCATGTATATATTGTCATGTGTCTAATTGGTTGTGAGCCATGAGTTTTTACTTAATTCAGATAAATCTTGATCTTCTATTACTTCGAGATTGTGCACATGTACTAGGCCACATTTATAATCGTGCCTTATTTAAGTGGAAGGTGGTATACATATGAAGATCAACCTTACCCCCACACATCGCATATCATCTAAATATTGCAACTCCTTGAAGTTAAGAAACTCATATAAGAATTGTATTAGTGTAGAGATTGCATACAACAAAATGTGAAGAATTATCGGGTTTGTTATGTGGATGCTCCTATACAATTATGTTTGTAAATTTCAATTCTATATCCATCTAGGTTTTGCAGTGAGGACTTTAAAATAATTATCATACCGAAGTACATAGATAGAAATGCATTCGACAACTTCATCAAGCAGTTGTTTGAAGAAACACAACATGGTGAAAGATATTGGCAAATCTTTCACCCACCAATCCATCTTATGGCCTGTAAATGCACTTGAATGATGTGGTATCAGGGACAAGAGCTATCATAGTTTGAGATTATACCAACATATTTTAAAAATATATCTACAACATATATTGATCCCACATGTAAAATTTGAGGAGTGTAAACTTGATAAAAATGGTTAAAATATTCCTGCACCGTCTTAGGATTTTGAGCAATCTTATATGACTAACTAGTAACTATGTTTTAATAAGTTAGTTATGGCTCGTGCTGCAGGTAGGCCACCGAAAAAATACCTTGCTCTATGAATCCATTTTCTCAACTAACAAGCTAGAGAACTACGTCTAAAAACGCAGAGTTAATATAAGTTATGTAAACAAATAATAAAAACCCAAACCAGTCCAATTACCAGAGGTAATTAGTGTGATGTGACGCAGTCCTGGACCATGAAGGTGACTGTGACACGGTTTGAGGATTTCAGAACTTTTGGCACACTCGGTGGGGATGGAGCATCGCAATCCCATATGATGTCTTTCCTGATTTCTAAATGCAGAGTTCTTCCAGTGACCTGGATCTTTCCAGGCATCGTATTTTCCTCAAAGTGTGGTTTGGTCGGGGATTGAATATATATTCAGCATAAGCTAAGATTTAATTAAGATCCCAAATGATTGATCCATTTTAGGCTAATGGAATTTGCTTGTGTATGTTCTTGTGGTCTGCTGACAAGAGCATCAACACTCAGCGGTCACCACCCCTACGGTGCCCTGGCCGCGGCCTCATTTACACCCGAGCAATGCTATACGTACAATGCTCACGTACGATCAGACTCATATCAGCGTCAGTCAGAATGTGAGCCAAATCATGGGTAGTCCGATCGTGAGTCTAATCATACACCTAAATCGTACAAACCCTATCCTATGCGAAGCATTTTGGTTTATTAAGTGCGAGGCATTTTGGTTTACACCCTTCACCTGCTTCCCCGGTGCACGATGGCTCGCTCCCGAGGCCCTATATAAACCGCAGACTCCACCACAAGCCGCCAGCAGCTTCACATTGCAGAATGAGAACCTAGGGTCAAGGACGAGAACATTGCCGCCCTCCTGTTCTCTGCCTCGCACTTCCAGTTGACTACCGTCCAAGACCGTGCTTGTTGCAGTTGGTGGTGCTTGTTGCTGTGGGTCGCCGCAGAGAACGGTGCCGTGGATGAAAAGAATCTGTTTGTGGGCATGGGAGGCATGCGGGACCTGCCGGGCCAGCCGGTATTGTGTGGCGGCTGCGGTGGGATCTTCGGAAAAAACGGCGCTGGCATCTTCGTCGGTGTCAAGTTCAATCGAAGCCGCATTGGACGCGGCATCACGAGCATCACTCATGAATGCCGCGACGGTTCTGCCGGCTCGGAGGCGGGTGCGGCGGTGGAACCGGCCACTATGGCGTCAGGCCATAAGGTGGGGCACTAGCGTAGTAGCTGCAATGTCGACTGTCGTGGTTGTTGATGTACTGGTCTACTTTGTCTATGCAATGCATCTGCATTGTTTACCGTATCTAAGAGAGCTGCGCCACTTTTAGAAATCACATGCACTTAGGTTTCATCGATATAAGTTTTATATTTTTCTTTATAACTATGTCACATAATATGACACCACACAAAGATTTCATATTGTTTGGATTGTTTTTGAATTTTTATGCCCGTTTTAAACTATATATAATGTTTTATGTTTCACTTAATTTTTATTTATAAATGTGTAATATTTGAGTGTACATAGATCTTATTTTTCTATAAATTTTGATATATTATTTGTATTTTTTTGAATTACAATAATTTAGTTATGATTTTTCAAAGTTTAATGAGGTAAAAAGAAAAAATAGCTACGCCGAGGACAGCCGTCGGCATAGCATAGTCTACGCCAAGGGCAATTCTACACCAACGGCGCTGCTTTGCGGGGCTGACCTGATCACAAACTACACCGACGGTCCGGACGGTTTGTCCGTCGATCGTAGCGCCCGACCGTTAGCGTATTCATCTATTCCTGTAGTGTTATGGTCTGCTGGCAAGAGCATCAACACTCAGCGGTCACCACCCTATACGGTCCCCTGGCCGGCCTCATTTACACCCGAGCAATGCTATATCGTACAATGCTCTCACGTACGATCAGACTCTCGTATCAGCGTCAGTCAGAATGTGAGCCAAATCATGGGAAGTCCGATCGTGAGTCTAATCATACACCAAAATCGTATCAACCCTATCCTATGCGAGGCATTTTGGTTTATACCCTTCACCTGCCCCGGTCTCTCATCCACCACGCTGGCTCGCTCCCGAGGCCTATATAAACCGCAGACTCCACCACAACAAGTGCAGCAGCCGCAGTAGCTTGACACACACACGCATATAATTAACTCATATACGAGCAAGAGTAGAATGAGAATCCAGGTACTCCCTCCGTTTCAAAATATAAGATGTTTTAGGTTTGTGAAGAAAATGAATTTAGACTTCTTTTAGTGTGTAGATTCATCTCAAAGTTGAGATGAACCTACATATTAAAACAAGTCTAGATTCATCTTCTTCACAAACCTAAAACATCTTATATTTTGGAACGGAGGGAGTAGCTATTAGAACCTAAGGTCAAAGATGAGAACATTGCCACCCTCATGTTCTCGGCCTCGCACTTCCAGTTGAGTACCGGCCAAGACCGTGTCTGTTGCAGTTGGTGGGGCGTCGGAGGCGTTGCTCTAGGCTAGGACGCCCACTACAGGACTGGGAAGCTACGCCGACGGCCAAACGTCGGGGCCGTCGGCGCAGCCATCGTTCAGGCCAGCCCCGTCAAGCCGCCGTCGGCGTAAAATTGCCCTCGGCATATTCTATGCTACGCCGACGGCTGCCCTCGGCGTAGCATACGCCGGCGGCTGCCCTCGGCGTAGCTATTTTTTATTTTATCTCATTAAACTTTGAAAAATCATAACTAAATCATTCTAATTCGGAAAAATACAAATAATATATCAAAATTTGCAGAAAAATATGACCTATCTATCTACACTTAAATATTACACATTTATAAATAAAAATTAAGTAAAATATAAAACATTATATATAGTTTAAAACGGGCATAAAAAATTCAAAAACGATCGAAACAATGCGAAACCTTCGCGTGGTGTTATATTATGTGACATAGTTAGAAGGAAAAATATTAAACTTGGTATATTAATTATGTCTCATAGAAATCTTCACAAAATAAACTATCTCATTCGAGGTTTCTTGGCTTTCGGATCAAATGACCAATGTTATGGCTAGAATCAAGACATAGTTTGTGATAATGTGCCCATATTATGCATACACATGCATCATGGGATGGCGAACAATGTTGCAGGAGGAAGTTTTCCTTTTCGTCGCACCAAAAAGCCATTTCCCATTTTCCGAGCATAAAAAACGGACGGTTTTGTGAAGCAACCACCAAATGGCTAATTCAAAATACTACCACCACATTTAAAAAAAATACTAGACCACCTTATATGGACAATGTCCCAACAGGGGGATCCGAAATCTTTCCGTCCACCTTTGGTGAAAAAGACAAATTCCTGCCGAATCGGCAGGAAGTGGGTCAGATATGAACTACAGGTACATGATCCGATGCTCATGTTTTTTTACAAAAATCATTTTTAGGTTCACAATATGCTATTGATCAAAGATCTAATGAAAGTTTAGCGAGGCTCAGCCCCGAGCTAAGAATCTTTATGTCCGCCGTTCGACAAAGTTTAACGATAGTTTAAAACGGGCATAAAAATTGAAAAATGATCGAAACAATGCGAAACCTTCGCGTGGTGTCATATTATGTGACATATTTATAAGGAAAAATAGCAAACTTGATATATTGATTATGTCTCAAAAAACCCTTCACAAAATGACCTATCTCATTCGAGGTTTCTTGGCTTTCGGGTCAAATGACCAATGTTATGGCTAGAATCAAGGCATAGTTTGTGATAATGTGCCCATATTGTGCATACACATGCATCATGGGATGGCGAACAATGTTGCAGGAGGAAGTTTTCCTTTTCGTCGCACCAAAAAGCCATTTCCCATTTTCCGAGCATAAAAACGGACGGTTTTGTGAAGCAACCACCAAATGGCTAATTCAAAATACTACCACCACATTTAAAAAAAATACTATACCACCTTATATGGACAATGTCCCAACAGGGGGATCCGAAACCTTTCCGTCCACCTTTGGTGAAAAAGACAAATTCCTGCCGAATCGGCACGAAGTGGGTCTGATATGAACTACAGGTACATGTTCCGATGCTCATGTTTTTTTACAAAAATCATTTTTAGGTTCACAATATGTTATTTTATCAAAGATCTAATGAAAGTTTAGCGAGGCTCGGCCCCGAGCTAAGAATCTTTATGTCCGCCGTTCGACAAAGTTTAACGATAGTTTAAAACGGGCATAAAATATTGAAAAATGATCGAAACAATGCGAAACCTTCGCGTGGTGTCATATTATGTGACATATTTATAAGGAAAAATAGCAAACTTGATATATTGATTATGTCTCAAAAACCCCTTCATAAAATGACCTATCTCATTCGAGGTTTCTTGGCTTTCGGGTCAAATGACCAATGTTATGGCTAGAATCAAGGTATAGTTTTTGATAATGTGCCCATATTATGCATACACATGCATCATGGGATGGCGAACAATGTTGCAGGAGGAAGTTTTCCTTTTCGTCGCACCAAAAGGCCATTTTCTATTTTCCGAGTATAAAAAACGGACTGTTTTGTGAAGCAACCACCAAATGGCTAATTCAAAATACTACCACCACATTTTACAAAAATACTATACCACCTTATATGGACAATGTCCCAACAGGGGGATTCGAAACCTTTCCGTGCACCTTTGGTGAAATAGACAAATTCCTGCCGAATCGGTAGGAAGTGGGTCAGATATGAACTACAGGTACATGATCTGATGCTCATGTTTTTTTACAAAAATCAATTTTAGGTTCACAATATGTTATTTTATCAAAGATCTAATGAAAGTTTAGCGAGGCTCGGCCCCGAGCTAGTAATCTTTATGTCCGCCGTTCGGCAAAGTTTAACGATAGTTTAAAACGGGCATAAAAAATTAAAAAATGATCGAAACAATGCGAAACCTTTGCGTGGTGTCATATTATGTGACATATTTATAAGAAAAATATTAAACTTGATATATTGATTATGTCTCAAAAAACCCTTCACAAAATGACCTATCTCATTCGAGGTTTCTTGGCTTTCGGGTCAAATGACCAATGTTATGGCTAGAATCAAGGTATAGTTTGTGATAATGTGCCCATATTATGCATACACGTGCATCATGGCATGGCAAACAATGTTGCAAGAGTAAGTTTTCCTTTTTATCGCACCAAAAAGGCATTTTCCATTTTCCGAGCATAAAAAACGGACGGTTTTGTGAAGCAACCACCAAATGGCTAATTCAAAAAACCACCAACACATTTTACAAAAATACTAGACCACCTTATATGGACAATGTCCCAACAGGGGGATCCGAAACCTTTTCGTCCACCTTTGGTGAAAAAGACAAATTCCTGCCGAATCGGCAGGAAGTGGGTCAGATATGAACTACAGGTACATGATCCGATGCTTATGTTTTTTTACAAAAATCATTTTTAGGTTCACAATATGCTATTTTATCAAAGATCCAATGCAAGTTTTCCTTTTCATCGCACCAAAAAGGCATTTTTATTATCCGAGCGCAAAAAAGGAATTTTCTAAAGCAACCACCAAATAGCTAATTCAAAAACGGAGGGTTTGTGATTAGTTGATATGGATATCATATTTGGATTCCTCTCATTTTTCTGATCAATTTAAACATATTATTTGTTGAATTTCGATTTACAGATTTAAAGATATTAATTATTCTATATTAAATAGAAAAATACAAAAAAAAATTAAATTATTATATTTTTATTTGAATTCAATAATATTTTTACTTATTCATTAATATTTACTTAAATAATTGTTTGTAATTTCAAAAAATACAAACATGTGACATGATGATATAAAAGTTAATAGGATTGATATCATAGTATTGACACCAATGTATGAATTACTTTGCGGAAACGGATTCTGAAGGAACGAGGATGTTAAGCGTGCTGAAGCTGAAGTACTATTAGGATGGGTGACCTGCTGGGAAGTTTGACTAAGACTGGAATTTAATCAAATAGTAACTATAATTAGTGTTAAAAATATTCAAAGTAGGAGATTAACAAGTGAAACAATTCAAAGAATAAAAAAATTGAGAAAAAAAATAAAAAAATATTATTTTTCAAAAAAAATCAAAAAATTTATTTTTGCAACCAGTCGACAGGCTATGCCGACGGCCACTACGCCGACGGCAAAGCCCTCGACGTAGCATACGCCGACGGCATTTAGATACGCCGATGGCTTGAGTGTGCTCCGCCGAGGGAGATCTTTGCCGAGGAGGCTACGCCGAGGGCAGCCCTCGGCGTACCATACGCCGAGGACTGTTTTGGCCTACGCCGACGGTATTTTGCCCTCGGCGTAGCGCGCGTGTCCCGTAGTCCGCAGAGAACGGTACCTAGGGTGCAGAGCAGCGGATGAGAAGAACCTGTTCGTGGGCATGGGAGACATGCGGGACCTGCCGGGCCAGCCGGTAGTGTGCGGCGGCTGCGGTGGGGTCTTCAGAAACAACGGCGTTGGCATCATCCTCGGTGTCATGTTCAATCGAAGCCGCATTGGACGCGGCATCACGAGCATCAATTCTGAACACTGGTAGAAAACGCCCCATGCGTCCCGGTTGATAAGGGCCATTAGTCCCGGTTGATCGCTTTAGTCCCGGTTGTCCCATCAACCGGGACAAATGGGGGCACACGTGGCCGCTACTCCGTGCAATGTGGGGAGGACCTTTAGTCCCGGTTTGTAATACAAACCGGGACTAAAAGTTTTATTTTATTTTATTTTTTTTAAAAGAAAAATTGATTTTTTTTTCAATTTTTTCTTAAACCTTTGAATTTATTTGGCTCGTTGATCTCCCACATCTCTCATTTTTAACACTAATTATACTTAATCTTAGTTCAAATCGTACTTACAGTCAAACTTCTCATCCAGTCACCCATCCTAGCACTACTCCACCCCCAGCACGCTTAAATTCTTCGTTCCATCTCTCCCACCTGCGCGAAGGACCAATATATCTTGTTGTCAAGACTAGTATATCAATCTTATTAACTCATATCGATATGTGACACGTTTTTTGAAATTAAGAACAACTAATTTTAGTAAACAACAATAAATAATTAATAATAACATTTTATTCTAATGAAAGTAAAAACTAATTAAATTAATATTTTATTCATTTTTCCCATTTATTCATTTAATATGACATAAACAATATCTTCAAATTTGTAAATCAAAATTTAATAAATAATATATCCATTATTATCAAAAAAATGCGAGGAATTCAAATATAACATAAAAAATACTAAAATAATTTTTTTCTTTTTGATTTTTTCCTGCGGATGGAGCTAGCGGAGGTTCAAGCTTCAATCTGGCGCTCGTTGATAAACCAGAAAAAATTCACCGGGTTGATAAACCAGCAAAACCCGCTCAAATTAAACCCGTAGATGCACAGGCTTAGGCGTGTCCGTGTTAGGCTAGGAGCCTTTTTGCCAAGTCGAGATAACGTCCAGCCATCAAGTTGTAACACGTCGAGTAGAGACAAAGAAATAAAGAAAAATCAATATAAAAGATTGTTTCGAAGGCATTAGGTTGATACACATCTTCAAAATTATACTATTAACTATTAGATTATTAATTTAGGGCTAGGATTTAACTAGGTCCATCTAATTACGTCCAAGTCACGTTCTTGCACGACATATAGTTTTCTTTCCTTTTATTGGTCTGCGCCATTAGGTTCCATCGGTACATCGACTCAAATTAGAAAAAAAAAGAATTGCCTATTAACGTGCTATAATCAGCTTAGCACGATGGACATCCAGCTTGAATTAGAAAAAGAAAGCACTACCTATTGACACGCTCCACTAAGCTTAGCCCGATCAATACTTTTAGTCCCGGTTCGTATCACCAACCGGGACTAAAAGGGGTGCCCCGGAGCCAATCCCTTTAGTCCGGGTTGGTAATACGAACCGGGACTAAAGGTCACACCTTTAGTCCCGGTTGTATTGGCACTGGGGCACCCCTTTTAGTCCCGGTTGGTGATATGAACCGGGACTAAAGGTTCCGTTTGATCCGGGACTAAAGATGTATGGCGTTCTAGCCGTTGGAACCGGGACTAATGTTCACATTAGTCCCGGGTCCAACCATAACCGGGACTAATGCTCAAACTAGGGTGGACGTATGGCTCTTTTTCTACTAGTGGAATGTCTCGTTCTCCCGGCTCGGAGGCGGCTGCGGCGGCAGAACCGGCGGCTACAGCGTCAGTCCATAAGGTGGGACACTAGCGCAGTAGCTGGACTATGGTATCGGTCAACTCGGGTCATGCACGTGCACTATGTACCGGTCTATTTTGTTCCTGCATCTCACGAGCGTAGCTACGTGCGTAGATGCATCCGTATTGTGTTTACCCTATCAAGGAGCAGCTGCGCCACTTTCAGAAATCGCGTGCACTTAGTAGATTTCATCGAAATTCAATAAATTTATGTTATTTTGGTTGACACAAAAGATAATAATTATATTATTTGAGACAGAGTATTGAGATATATATATTTCAGCAATAATACACATGAATTCAAATACTTCTCACATGTATTTTAAAAATTATTTTTGTTGAATTTTGAAGTTCAATTTCTCGTCCTATTGATCAAAATGTATTCTCGCTGAATTTTAGTTGGCCAGAAATATTTGTGAAACTGAAATTTAAAAGAACTTGATCTCATCCTGTGAAAGAAACGCGAGTTGTTTGAGTATATGTCTGTAAAATTTGTCAGGTTTGGCTAAGTGGTAGTACTTGCTTGTGCGCACTTCATGCTCAATGTTATTCTGGCCATGTTGCTTACTTGGGGTGTTTTTTTAAGGGAACGTACTTTTTATTGATCTATAACCATAATGTCAATACAAAGTGCCTCTCGGATACAATCCAGAGGAAACCACGCCACGCAGAATTAACATAAGAAACTACACACTCTAGCTAATTGATAAGCAACAACATTGAACACGAGTCGGAACATGAAAAAATTCACATGAGACAAAGGTCCTGGACTTGATATCTTCAATAACTGAATCGCACCCCGTACAATCAGTTATAATAGACTTTATGCATTGTATCACCGACAGATGCAACAATGATCTTGGGAAAACATTCCTCACGAAAAAATTATCCAACCAAAGCATTGTGTCTACCGTGTTCCCTAGGTGGGCATGCATGTATGAAGTCATGAATGATCTAGAAGGTTCCATCCGGACCCCCTTCGTAAAGCTACCGAGGTAAATGTACACTTCCAAAATATTTTAATATAGCTAAATCGTTTGTTAGCTTCGACATAATGGTTAGATGTTTTGTAATGATGGTTTATTAAAGTATTTTCCTATTTACATTGTGGAAATCATAATTAAATTCTTCCAGGCCTGATCAAAGTACTAGGGTCAAGGGGAGCCGTGCCACCATTCAAGGTGGCAATTTTCCCCGTGGGGATTTACCCGCCACGAGTCGGGGATGCGGGATGAACTCACCCCATGGGGATGGTCTGGCGGGTACCCGTTAGTCTAGAGACGCGGGGATGGGTAGAGAATCCCCCCCGCGGGGACTCCATGGAGACCCGATAGCCTACTGACATGTGGGCCACCGAAACACAATGTTCCCATATACTACTGAAACCTAGCCCATCACATGTTTTTCCCCATGACCCCCACCTCTCCCTCTCCCAGCCGCCACTCATCGGCAAGGAAGGAGGAGCTTGTTGTCACGTCATCCCGAGCACATCTCCCCGCATCAGCCCATCGTCCCTCATTGACATCTGCCCGTTTCAGCATCGACGTCGTCGACAATGGAGCTCGTCGGCAAGGAAGGAGGAGGAGGAGCGGATTTTTCACCATCCCGCATAGGCTCGTCACCGGCGCTTCTCCACATCTGCTCGCCACCGGCGCTTCCCCACATCTGCTCGCCGCCAGCGCAACCCATCATCTGCATCTCCCTGCTTGGGCACCAGGGTGGAGATCCCCATGGAGACCCCAACGGGGAACGGGTACCCAGTTTTGACGGGGATGGGGACTATTTTCCCCCCGATAAGCTCATGGGGATTGGCGGGGATGGGTACTGGCGGGGATCGGGGTGGGTATGGTGGAGTCATCCCCGGCCATCCCTGACCCCATTGCCATCTTGAGCCACCATGGAAACAGTTTGTAAATGAATATTATTGCTCTTTATGGCAGCTGAAATATTAAGATACTTCCTCATTCTCAGTTTATTAGGCTTACTCCCTCCGTCATGGTTTGGAGGGTGTCTTATAAAAACAATGCGTTTCCAAAACTCCTCTCCTCCTAGGCGCGTTAGACTTAATCACAGAATTAATGCTCATTTTTCCTCTCCACTTCCTACTCCATGCAGCCAAGGAATTAATTCTTGCATGCAACTCCACCAATGCATGCGTCTAAACTCCTCGTTTTCATTGAGTAATTATGTTTAATAGGGCGCCGAATAATTAATGGGTCTATTTTCTCCTAACGAATTTGCATATTTTTGGCATAAATCTGGACCCAGTCAGCGTTCACCTAGTTCCCAACAATCTCTCTAAAACGCCCTTCAAACCGTGACGGAGTGAGTAGTAGAAATGGTGTTTTGATTTATGTGGCATTGGATGCATGCCATCTCTAGGATTGGTGGGAGCGTTCTAGGAGGCCAGCCATCGGTTGTGTGCCATAGTGAGTATTAATTAGTGCTAAATATGAGCCTAACTCTTGAGGATTTTCTATTTTTTTAATAAACCTAATAAACTGAAAAGGAAGGAGTACAACATATACCCAATGGGATTGCCTAATTCATATGTTGTATTCCCATGGATCCTATAGTATACATTATCCACAAACCCATGACATTACTAAGCTCACAAGATTGCCTAATGTGTTCCATTGTTTTCTGTGACCCCTAACTTGAAATTATGTCGTGTGACTGAACAATCAACAGTACCAACAATTGAATGATATTACTATGCTTGAGATATGTGGGAAGAGCCTTTCAAAACTTGTCCGTGTTTTCTCTTGTATGTGTACCAATCTTCATGTAACCAACTTATGTAAGAGCAGTTATATTTTGGTTTCATTTGGAAAATTTCTCACTAAAATATAGAAAAATTTACTGGCTAAGGCTACCCATGGACCTACCAGTAGTATAAAACTGGCACCAAAATTGTTGGCCCCGAGTCCTTTATTAATTTTGGATTTGTAGTTAACCATACAAAATTCCATGTGAGAGTGACCTCTAGATGATCTAATACTAGTTTTTGGTTGATCCTTGCTCATTAGATGATCGAATTAAGTAAACCTGTGCTTCCTGAGAGCTCTATGGTTAAGCTCACTTGTGACCATCCTATATGTATACATTAGCTAGTTCTAAATTATCTGTTGGATGGTTGGCCATCATCATTATTCATGAACAACTATGTTTGGTGCAAACATACACCAATTTCACATGGATGCAGCTCATTAATTACCACCTAGGCACATAGATCTAATTCACATGGATGATGAATTTTCATTCCTTGCTTCTTGGTAGATTCAAGCCATGATTTGCTTGCTTTAGTTCATATCAGTTTTGACCGCCTAATACATAGATATTATGTGCCAATGATGAACAACAAGTTTAATTGTGTCATATTTTAGTGTATAGGAAGAATAAATTAGTGCATATGCACATCACACTTATAATAGACAAATTGTTGTTCTCTTATAGGTAAATTCCTATGTACATCGTTTAATATGTATTTGTCTAGAAATCACATCACTTAAATTGGTGGAAACTTGACGCCACCAAGTGTGAAGTGTATGTCAATGTGGAGTGGATGTTTAACATCTATGTTACAGCAAAAAATGTACACAAACATGGATCATTCTACTTTCTGAGAATACAAACAGGCATGCACTTCAAATCTTCATCAATCAACTGTTAGAATATACGCAGGCATGCACTTCTTAGAATATACGCAGTTTGCCAAGTTGTTGCGCATTCTGATAAGAGTTGAAACTCGTAAGCTAGAGACTGGCCATAATTCACTAGAAGTTGTGGGTAAGCAATGTTTGGGACAATTTCCAAATGCTATTTATTCTAACTGGCTAAGTGCGGAACTCTAAGATTAATATTTTTGTAATTTTGAGTAGTGCTATTCCTATGGATGACTTGTTGAGGTTAAAAGTAGCACCAAAGAATTTCCTAATTTATACCTTGGGTCCGGTCCTGCCTATATACACCCTCAGACCATCCTCACCTGCACAGGCAACTCCGAGTCATGATCCTGGTCCCGGCCTATTTAAACCGTGAACTCTACCACAAAGCATCACAATACAAGGGAATCAGCAGCTGGGGCATATCTCGATATTGATTTGTTTGGATTGCTCACGGCCGGTCACCACAATATCCCATATCACTGGCACAACACAACACACAAAAAGAAGAGAGCCAGTAGGATCGATCTGCACTCATGCCCAAGAAGTGCTCTAGAACCGCGTCTCTTCCTACTCCTGCTCCTCCGTCCTGCAGGCGGCCAGAACCGTGGCAGCAGCTGCCAAAACACACATTCATGGACGTGGGAGGCATGAGGAACCTGCCGGGCATTCCGGCCATGTGTGGCAGCTAACGCCAGGGCTACGGGAACAAAGGCGCCGGCTTCTTCACCAGCATCGCGGGGTGGCCTTGTGTTGTAGGGGACGGCGTCGGCACTGTGTCAGACCAATCGGCCCCGTCAGCGGCGCAAGCGGTGGTGGTGCCTGGTTCGGCGGCATGATCAGTGGCGTGTACAGAAGCAGAGACTCCACCGGCAGCGTCGTGCCATGAGGTGTGGTACTTGCAGCGAGGACACGCTGTGTGACTTTGGGTCATGGTGTTGAGCGCTGAATCTGCAGTTTGAGTACTTAGCATTTGGCATGAGTCCCACTTGCGTGCGTACCTGTCGAGTCATGGTGTTGGATTAACAGTACCTAGGATCGCGTATGTGTGCATCCAGGTGAGTGGACAATCGGAGTGTCAAAGAGGCCAGTGGTTTGTGCGGTTTACTTAATCGTGTATCAGAGTATCTAATGGTTTAATTTCATGTGATTTTTCAAGCACCAGCAAACTGATCCAGCTTCTATTATATACTAAAAGCAATATAAGAATGTTTTTCGAGGCACCACGTTGATCCACATCATCGAAATTTTTTCTGATAGTTGGATCTGATATCGATGGTTAGGATCTGATAAAATAACATAATTTAATTATGTGTTCATATACACAAATTAAGTCTTCGTCACGTTCTATATATAGTGTGTTGGACGTGGACTCTTTTAATAAGCAATAAACATCCAAAACGTGCTTCCCTTTCGAGAATCGCACCCGCTAAAAAAACGTGTTCACGCTACCCAGGCTACAACGTGTTACATATAAAAAAAAAATCCTAACTGGAACGTAGTAGTTGTTGTAAAAAATGCAGGCTGTAACGTGTTACATGTAAAAAAAAAACCTGACTGGAACGTTGTAGCTGTGATCGGAAAAAAAACTCAACCCGGCTATGAAAGAGATGCCAGATCAAGCATGGAAAGCCAAACTGGTAAATATATTCCGCTAGGACACTATGGTCCGACCCTTACAAGAAATACTCTGTGTTTCCGTTTTTGCGTCCATTCAACAAAGAATCCAGCGTTTTAACTCCCATACTACCATGTCTCCATGTTAAAAAATCACATAAGGGTCAGGCGTATCTGCATAGAGGCTAGCTGAGTTTATTACAAAAATAAGGAAAACTAGGTACATAGCTAGAACATGGTTGTAAGGTACATGTGCTAGGATATAAATAAAGTCTAAAAAGATCAATACGTAGGTAGTTAACTATGTTGATGAATAAATATGAAGGAGTAAGTATAAAAAGGTTATCTAAAACTAACTAAACTTTTTAAGCATAAAAAATGTACGAGATACAAACTAAAAAGGGAAACCTTATCTGATGATGAAAAATCATGAAAGGTGCATAGTGAAATGCAAAATATTAACACAAAAGAACGTGGAAATCCAATTTGGATCCTAGATATAGATGCACCTACTAATTGTCTAAAATTATATTTTAAAATACCAAAAATATTTTATTTTTTTGCTTGTGCGTCCGGATTATGTTTTAAAATACCAAAAATATTTTATTTTTTTCTTGTGCGTCCGGATATTCTATGTAAGAAAGACAATGCTCCAATATGACTACCGATGAGGATTTTTTTTGTCTTTTTCACATAGGTCATTTTTTGCGATACTCAGTCGATGAACATTGAATGTCTAGATGTACATGCTAATTTTTATTTTATAATTTTTTGAAATTTGAAATATGTCTTTTATGTATTTTTCAGAATGAGTGCATCTATTCTTATGACACACCAGAGCACCTCGAGAAGAACCATGTATGATTGTCTATTTTGTTTAGTTTAAACATATGGTCATCCGTACAACACAATGATTTTTATTAAAAGTACTAGAAACTATCACATGAATACCATAATCTTAGATTGTTTACTAGATTTGTTATATATGAAAATCATAAATAGTCTAAAAAAAGAGATATGATAGAAATTTATATAAAATTAAAAAAAATCAACCTTCATTCGTGTCTGCTGATTAAATGCACAAAATTGCAATTTTAATGGATTTGAAACTAAGAAAAACTAATTCTATAACACATAAGCGTTAACAATGAAAAAATAGAAATTATATATGCATTTACTTTTTGAATCTACAACATAATCAATGTCACTATCCTACAGTAGGGGACTAGGTTGGAGATAATACCATCCACGCCACACAGTCAAACTACACGACAGGATAATTACATGTGTCTAAGAGTATAGAACCACAAGACCGAAGAACATGATAACACGAAAATTGAATAACAAATAAATAAAATTTGTATCCACGTCACAGTAGATGCCGTTGCCAAAACTCTCCACCTTTTCCTATTGGTATACATCAACATATTTGATCTGAACAAAAGAAAAATAACATTATATATATTTTTAAACATAGTCATATACAATATAATTTTAATTTTTTTTAGCATGTAGTCTTTATATGTCTAAAGCGACACCTCTGTCAGATGAGTAAATAAATGAGAGGAAGGAAAATTCAGAAAGACATTGGTCCTACCTTATAACAAGGATAAGTTTATTCTTTTCAAATTATCAAACATATTAATATCAGTGTTTCATTCAAGAGATTACTCAAACTTTAGGTGGACACGGCTCCGGTGGACGCTCCCTATTATTTGGATCATGGTGGATAGACTTTTAATTTGTATACATCCAATACAGCCATACCAAAAGTATATATGTTAAAATGTATATCTTAATATCACATGTTACATAAGAACTATTGTTCTCTTTGTTGATCTAATATCGTATACACATCAGTGTTAAGACACATAACATAGTAAAAGGCGATGTCCTCACATATATAAGGGTCTCTTTCGAGGCATTAGGTTAACCCACATCACTGAATTATTTATCATAGTTGGATCTGATATCTATGGTTAGGAATCTATTATATAGTAAAACAAATATACATATGTAAAAAGAGACACCATGTTATGCCACATAACTCAAATAATTTTGATAGTTAGACCCAAAATTTGTGGTTAGGATTTAACATGAATTTTTTAGATCATTAACATGACATTGATAATTAAGTAATAGTGTAATCGGGTTTTGACAAGCTCTCTGTTATATAGATGCATATGAAATATGAAAGAAAACTACATCGTGAGGTGAAAACAAATTGGTCAATACTGTGATGTATCCCCATTGAACTCTAGGTCCACCAGTTAAAAACGCCTAGCTAATTAATATTGTGTGAAAAAAAATTCAATGGTGTGACGATGATGCATTCTCATTAAACAATATCCCTAGCTAGAGTGATACGCCAACTAGAAATGTTGGATTTATTTAGGCAATAGTGTACAAATGTGTGAATTGGTGTGATAGCTCCACCAATTAACCTTATCAAGCATTTTCATGCAAATCACCCATGAGCAGCTCGGGATGGATAATGCATGTGGTATTTACTCCTTGCAAGAAAATCAGCAGTACGAGCAACAAATATTTGAGCAAGAAATTTATGGTTCTGACTATGAACAATCCTAATTAGTCTTATAACATTAAAAAATATTATATGATTATCAATTTGCTTTAATTTATGGAACTTGATTTTACTTATTAGGTGGTCTTTCAGAATCGTGAAATTTCTTTGTTTTTATCCTATATATAGAGAAAATTATGTTAAGTGGTATTTTGTGAATATAAATCAAATGACTTCTCACTCAATTATTGTTCCACGTAGAAAATAATCTATTATATATGATGGAAGGATCAAATAAAAATCTATACCATTAACAAAGGGGATATGATTCTAGATTTGTTTCAAGTAATCAACATGATTTTATTTATTAGGTGGAGTTTTAGAAATGTGTACTTTTTTACTTTAGATTAACAGAGGGTATACGATTATAATTTTCTTAAATCAATTAAAGTTGGTTTCATTTATTAGGTGATCTTTTGGAATTGTGCAATGTCTGCTTTAGATTGTTGTATAAGGAGAGAAAATTATGATAAGTGGCATATTTGTGAATATAAGTTAATTGGCTTCTCACTCAATCTTTCCGCCACGCAGAAAAATAATTTGTTATATAGGATGGAAGGATCAAATGTATCCATATAATTATATACTTTTCTGGAATGTCCCTTGGTCACCTAAGTGTCATTGCAATAGTTGTGTCTAATGATTATATACCTTTGAAGGTAGGATTTAAGTTGATTTCCCATTAAGAGATTACTTTAATTTATTACTAATTTAATAAGGGTATAACATATACATATTTGGAGGTGAGATACACTAAAAATTGGGTACCAAAATTACCGAGCATCGGAGTTGTGAACGAGCCTTGATGTCTGAACCAAAAGTTTGAGGTTGTTATGTTCATTAATTAGTTCAATTTTTTGCTATTTTTATAATGGATAGATCTGATTGTATATATAATAAAAAATATTAGTGCTATTCTAGGTACTTATTCTACCACAAATTTGTGGAACAATAACTATTATACCACAAATTAAAATATTTCTCTCGCTCAATATTTTATTTACCATTTTATTCATAGTGATTATAGAACTACGTAAATTCCGTTGGCATAACATAAGTTTCCGTAGAACTATAAGAGGTTTTTTAAAATTTCTAGATGTTGCCCTCGCATTTGCGAGGGCCACCTTGCTAGTGTATAAAATGGTACTTCCTTCATCAGCACACTTTTGCTTGGGTATCCCCTAAGGGAAACGTTGAGGGGAAAACCGGTTTTCGGGTGGGTTTCGGGTTTGATCCGGACCAGGTCTAATCGGTTTTGATCCATACACATGAGGTCGTACGTATACATGGCTGGAGTATAATACGGAGACGTGTATGGGATATCAGCTCATCATGTCGAATAGAACCGATCACGACGTGAAACAAGAAGTTTAACGAACGTGGGGCCATCTTTTTTCCTGAGGTCATCCTGTATAAACCGCCTCAAATCATATACAGATACAACATACGGGATAGTACGGGCCTGAACCTTAACCGGTACTCACCTAGAATTCACATGAAAGCCAATTTTTCAATCAAACTTTGCTCCTAAGGGGGGACACCGAAGCAAGCCTCCAGCACAGCAAGTACGCTACGCTTGTGATTTGCGAGGTCTAACTTTATCCATTTATTTTTGGTCAATAATAGGTGGGTTATATGCTCTAGCAATTTTACCATCTATCTATTATATACTAAAAGCAATATAAGAGTGGTTTTCGACGCACCACGTTGATCCACGTCACCAGAATTATTTTAGCTATTAGATCTACAATTAACGGTTAGGATTTAGTGCAGATATTGCGTAACGTTATTTGTCAGAGTCCGTAACACATGTTTGCGTGTCAAAGAAAAAAATACTAACCACACATGTTTGCGTGTAAAAAAAAGGACTAACCGTGTGTTGGAGAAAAAACTTTAGGACAGGTTCGTGCCTAGCACCTGTTTGCCTGTCAAATAAAACCGATAGAAGTGTAAGAAAAAATAGATCCTATAGCTTTTTTTTTTGCGGGTAAAATAGATCCTATATATAGCTAACTAGGCGATCGACTACAAGTACACGTATTTTACCTGATGTGTCAAAAACACAACTGGAACACGATTTACTAGATAGTACAAACTATATATACGTATACATGGTAATAAACATACAAGAACACGTTTATCTATTGATCGATTCTGGGATAAAGATTATATAATTTTTTAAACGTGTCCTATATAATAGAAATACAAATATTTGACATGATTAGCATACATACAATATATTGTCGTCATATGCTTAAACATTGCAAGTTAGGCGAGGCATAGGAAGGTGTCTAAGAAACCTAAATATGAAGTATATGAAACATGTTTGATGCACCCCGACCGTGTCTGCACAACTTGATGTTACTAGAGAAAAATATAAAGTTACACATTAGCACAAGATAATAAAATCCTTACAAATTCAATACTTTTTTCATAAGATAAAAAATATCTTTGATTGTTTACCAAAAAGAGAATCTATATAACAAATTTAATTATTTATATATATTTAAATAGAAATACTTCGCTGAATTTTCCATAACTAGCATGCACACATTATATTATCGCCATATGCTTAAGAAGACCACAAGCCTGGTGAGGCACGGGGAGATGTTTATGAAAGCTTTCCAAAGTATGTGCAGAGATAACTCAAGTTTTATTTGTATAAAAAATAGCTAAAAATTAGAGTTAATGTGGCATATAAGGAATTGTACATCTAATAAAACCAACTGATAGGTCTATGAATCTGGTGGAGTCACTTTTTTAATAGACTGCAACCCATAGATCTTTATAAGTTAACCTATGGTGGTAAAAGCAAGTAGATGTCCATTTTTTACTTAAAAATGAATGGTTCTTAATTCAAAACATATTTACGGAAAAGTGAGGCACAATAAACAATCTCACAAAGAAAAAACAACTTTCCATCAATTTCGTGAACCCTATATTTATTAGAATAACAAATATGATGGGTAAGATTGGAAAGTAAATGAAAGAAAACAAGATCTTGAAAATAGAAAACTAAAATTACCAGTGTTTATTTATCTATATCACAAAGATAACAAAACATTAATAAATCTTCATACGTGTTGTTAATGTTTATAACTATTATTTACAATTTGCAAATACAAATATATAGTTGTGATATGATTATGTTCATTTATGAAGAATAGCCAAATGTACTGGGGTTAGCTACTACAATTAAATTGTATTGACTATGATATATGATACCTATAGTTACGATTTGGTTGGGTGGAGCTTGAAGATCTACCGGTATCTTATAACAAATATGATGACTTAATTGTTGTTATTTTGTAGGGATTTTAGAAATAATAATTTGGCATTTTATTAAAAAGGTGGGCCCACAAGATTGAGATTCGGAAGGCTGCCATTCTGCGACAACTTCTAGCATATTTGTGATCTTTCTAGGGAAAATTGTGATGACATAATTGTTGTGATATTTACGTACATATAGTTAGGATAAAATGGGATCCATCAGATTGGCAACTAGATTTTTTTTTGGAAAAAAGTATATATTAATATCACAAGGACACCAATTACACCCAGCCTCTGCAACAACGCATGCCCTAGTGGCTCTACGGATGCACACAGCTCAGAAAAAGAAAGAGAAATTACAAAAAAAAGTCCCGCTACAGAGAACTAATCCTCAAAGAAACGACAGTGACACCATCAGAACAACACCAGTAATCCTCCACTCCAGTAACAACGCCTTTAAGAAGGAAACAGTGCCCAAGCGCCGTCGTTGCCCGACCAATGGTCATAGGTTTTCACCCTGAAGAAAGTCCTTACTCACAAAACAATGCCTTCAACAAGGTCATTGCCAGGCACAACCAGCTAAGGCCAGACCTTGGATTTTCATCCTGTAAGATAAGACTGGGAACTCCCCTGTGTTGTCTTTCCGCACCAACAGTCGCTTCAACGAGTCCAGATCACGCAGCCAGATCTCTTGTCGCCACAAGAACAAAACTCTCCATTGCTACCCTCAAATTTCCGCTTTTCTGACCTTCTCCGCATCTGACATCACCATGGCTCTACATGGCACTAGGTGGGAACAAACAACAGAGCTTTGCAACGCTCCCGCTGAAACCAAACGGCCAGAAAAACAAGGTGCGCGCGACCGAATACCTTCCGATCCAGCAATCTCCAGGCATGATACACCCATAGGAGTTCGCCGGCGGAGCCTTCCGGAACCCGCCTCTCCAGACCAGATCAAAGAGGGCAGACATCAAGCAGATCTTCGTCTTCGTGTGAAGGAAATCAAAGGACAACCACCTTTATTAGATCCGACACAGCGATCCCCACACCGCCGATCGGTTCCAACCGCGCCGCTACTGGCCGAGGCCAGAAGCACCGGATCTAGATGGGAATCGAGATCCACGACCAGCCTCCTCCGCCCGAGAGGACGATCCAAGGACGGCAATGGCCGCCGCCTGGTCCAGATCGCCATCCGACCACCGCGCCCGAGCACATCCGCTGGTGCCGCCCCAGCAGCCCGACGAAGTCCTCGTCACCCTCCTCCCTTAGCGCCTTCGGCACCAGGGGCCGCCGCCACCGCGGCCACACCGGCGGCAGCGGCGGAAGGGAGACAGGAGATGGGGAGGAGACCTTTGGCGGCGGCGAAGAGGGCCCCCCGGCGGCGCCCTGGGGCACGCCGCGGGAGGGAGGGGTATCATTTGACGCTTTGATGTTTTGATGTTTTATAGGAAATCATTTGACGCTTTATAGAAATTTCTAACATATCTCACATTATTCATGTATTATCAAGATTCTATATGCTGTACAATAGGTATAGTCCAGATTTTATAGATTTTAGTACATGTATGTCGTAGTAGGCGATGCCCTCGCATTTGCGAGGGCCATCATGCTAGTTGGGTAAAAAACCGTATATGTTTCTGGAAAAAAAAACCGTATAAGTTTTCTGGGCAGGTTTCACACGCCTGCGAACGTGAGATGCACTGATTTCACGCAGCAGCACTTTCACCACCTCACCGTCACGTGTGGTACGCACCACCTACCGACAAAAACTGGAGCGTGAAGCAACGTTGCGTATTTGGTTACTCGGGCCAAAATTTCCCGATTCCCCAAGTTGGCCTGCTAGGTGGTGCTGGGAGAGATTGTGGTTGTGCCAACTTGTGCAATTTTTTTGGTTTTCTGGTTTCCTATAAATTGGTTCAGTTATTTGGTTGTTCAGATTCTTGTACTTTTTCCTTGCTGATGTATTTTACATGTGATTTGGTGTTGTGCTTTGCATCTGATCATATGGGTTATGATCACCATTTCAAATTGGGTGATCTTACACCCAGCACACACACAACACATGATCATAAGAATAGTCATATGCATACACAACACACTACGAGCTAGATGACCACCATAACAGCCATATATAGACACAAATACTGCTAGCTACACCATAATAGTCTCGACAGTCATATGCATGCAGCGAGCAGGGGTTCTAAATTACACCTCTGATTAAAAGAACCACCAGGTGCTTAACCCCTGATAAAACAAACCATCAACAGGGGCATCCCATGCCCCTGAACCACCACCAGGGGTTTCACCCCTCATCAAAAACCATGAGTCTACTAGTTCACCATCACGAGTTGTCCATCAGCAACTACTACTACTACTTACAAACTTACGAGCTACGACATGAAGGCCGCCGGCGGTTAGCCATGGTCAGGACAGGTGTATATCCTGGCGCTGGAGGAGTCCGCCTTATAGATCGTCATCTTGACGAAGAAGGCCTTGAGCTTGAACTCCACGAGGTTGTTGTGCTCCAGGTCATATTAGTACACTAGCTCTGGCCAGTTCTTCCTAAATGCAACCTGGCCAGCGAACCAGTCCACCTGCACCCACTCGGCGCACCAGTGGCAGGCTGTGACTTGCGCGACGCATGGCAGCGGTTGCTTGATCCAGTTCCCTAGGACAAACTGGAATGCAGGTGGGATCTCCAGCATGTGGAGGTCAGTAGCGTCCAGCTAGATGATGAAGCGGCGAGGAACCTCGGTGATTGGGTAGTGGCCAAGCTTTGGCTGCCGGCCCTTCTTGCTTTGCGGCTGGAAGCCGCCTCCATCCTGTTGACAACCATGGGCTTGAGTGCCCAACGGTTGGTCGGGAGCACGTTGGCAAAACCCCGGTGGGGGGTGCCAGCCCCTCCCCACAGTCTCGTATTCGAACTTAACCACCTTGGAAAGAAGCAAAAAAAGATCAGTATAGATTTGGTAGCAAGCAGCGTTGCACAATTTGGCAATGGACATGGTACAAACATGGGCAAAGTACCAAGAACTACAATGACTAGTGTCCCCAATCGAGCAATGCCCCAGGACATCAACTAGGATTTGGTTATGTATCCCCAATCGGGCAATGCCCTAGGACAACACCCAAATTGAGGATTTGGCTAAATTAAATCCAAAAATTTGTGTGCACACTATAAAATCTATTACTACGTACATAGTGCGAAAATCCCCAAAGCGCTCATTGAAAACTACAACTACCTAGATCGAGTCCTAACTACCGTCGATTTGGGGTCAAACCCTACCCGCTATGTAGATCGGAAACTACCTTGTCGATGGTAGCGCCATCAATGACGATGGAGCAGTAGGAGGCATCACCGAAGTGAGAGAATAAGCTACGTAAGCAAGGGTTGGGTCCGCCGGCACAAACAGAAAAACCCTATCCAAAGAGTCAAGGGTAACCCCGACTCTGGCGGGGTCTTTTCCGGCCTGCTTGGCCACAGATGCGGCTTCCTCCACGGATTTAGAAGACGTTGTGGCCGTCGCGGCCGCCACCGTTCCCGCCCGAGTTCCGTGCACACAGATGGGTGCGGAAGCCCTAAGCTCCCTCGCGAGGGCCACCTCGCCGGCAGCGAGCTTCTCTAGTTGAACGGACGCCCATAGGCCATGCGCACTCACCTCGCCGATGCTGGGGCCGCAGAACAAAAGGGAGGAAGGAGGAGCGGCGGCGGCCATGGTTGCGAATCAGGGTGAGGGGAGTGAACTGGGCGGTGAGCAGAGTGGCCTGGGAGTTAAGGCAAAAACATCCCGTCTCTAGCGCTTCCCCACGTGTGCAAGTGATAGGCATGCGGCGCTCGTCGGGGTCTAGCTGCGTGGAAACAGCTGATTTGGGTGTTCCCAATAGGCCAAGTTTTGGGATGCTTTAAGAACCGTGTGATGCAACAATTTCATGCGACCCAGCAAGCCAAACGGGTTTTTTCTGGCGTCGTGCGGAAAACAGAAATCAGCCCAACCAAACACGCCCCTAACATTCGATAAATCAAAACATGTGTGTTAACTGTTAACTACTACTATCTCCAATCTACATGTGTATCTCTAACAAGAGTTGATACTAGTGTTTTCAAAAGGTTGACAATATCTCTAACCAAAGCCTCCTCCCTCCCACTCCTTTGCGGCGGCGCCGTGCCCTGAACCCCCTCCCAGGGCCGGTCCTGAGATTTCAGAGGCCAAGGCGACAATAGAAACCGAGGCCCTCAATACAAATATCGTAATAATTATTAATAGTTGTGTATATAAACTATTAAGCCATTGAAGTTTGTCAAAAAGCGGTATTAAGGAACAATTTATACATATTGCTTGTAATCCTCTTACTAGTTACCAGTCGGGACTCTAATTGAAATCGTGCAGTGCGTGGTGGTTGAGCGATGCAATGAGGTCATTACCCAGGTCTCTCGCTTCTCAGTGTGACTGCATATGGAGCGGCGCGATGGGGCGTCTCCATGGAACGATGGAATGCCAGAGTAAACGTCACAAAATTAATGAAGAATTAGACTTATACATGACCACGACCTTGCAGTTTTTTGTTCATGTTTCGAAATGCTATCTGATATGAGATTCTCATTTTTTTTAAACAAGACCTTTTGGTCATTAATTGCTGCACTATTTTCTGTCACTGCTATACCTCGACACGAGCTGGCTCGGTCCAGCCTGGTGCGAGCCGGCGAAAAGCTTGGGCTGGACATGCCCATCCTAAGCCAGCTCGACGCAGCAGGCGAACCGCAAAACGGAGCTCGGCACGAGCTTCCAACAAGCTCGGTCCAGCTCGGTGCGATCCGGCAAAAAGCTTGGGCTAGACATGCCGAGCCTGAGCCAGCTCGATGCCGCCGGCGAGCCGCAAAACGGAGCTCGGCCCGATCTTCCGACGAGCTCGGTGCAGTTCGTGAGCCTGGCGAGGTTGGGCCACTGGCGGGTGGGACCAGGGTCGACGGCAACGCGGGATGGCGCGGCGACGTGGATAGCACTGGGAGGAGCACAGCCGCGTGGTCGCTAGAGAGGGTCATGGGGGAGAGGAGCGTGTCCGATGCAGCCGCGTAGGTCGCCGAAGAGAGGCGCGGCGATATCCCTGGGAGGCGGCAGCGGCTCGCCCTAACAATGGGATCTAGAAGAACACGAGTCCAATATCTGGTGTATTTAATTCAGCCCAGAACATGACCCACTACACGAAGTTAGTCCTCTAATTAATTCTGCAAAAAAATGACGAGACGGACCGGGACAAGCCCGAGCCAGCCCGACATGGCTGCATCCTAGCATCGCAAGCTCGTTTCAATCCAGCAGCGTCAGCGGGCCAAGCCCAGTTCGCTCCAAGCCGGCAAAACTCGGGCCGAGCCCATTGCATCGAGTTTTGCGTCCAGGTATAGTCACCACCTGATTGACACTCGAATCGTTCGGCTTTTTTCCTGCCCTGCCCTTCTAAGATTATATGCCGCTCACTAGGATTGGTTATTTGACCTTCGGAGAAAAAAATGAGAACTCGTCTGAAAGGTGAATACTAAATCTGTATGGGAATTATGAAACATAACGTATTTAAATGGTGTGCTAATAATTCTCGCAAAGAAAAGACCATGTGTTTTTGGAAATGACACGTATCCTCGGGCTTATAGCACCCATGCGACGTCTTTACACAGAATTGGAAGGAACACGGCATCTTTGCAAAAAATAGCTCGCATGCGACGTTTCTGAAGTGGCAAATAGCTCTCATGCGACACTTTCACTTAACCTCACGAGACCGTCAACGAATTCGAATCAGCTGAGCAGAGCAGGACCCACAGACTGTCCACGTCACGACGAGACCCACCTGATATCCACCTCATATCATGGGACCCACGCTATGGTAGAAGAGAGCCGTTGGCCCGATCCGTCCCCGCATCCGAGCCCTCCCGCCACCGTGCCAGCATCTCATCCCCTTTCGTTTTCTTCTCCGACAAGCAAGCGCGGCAACGCCGGCGAGGGATGTCGAGCTCTGCTTCAGCCTCCCTCCGCTCATGGCCTCGGTATGGTGCGGTGTCGATGAAGAGGTGCCCCGATTGCTCCCGTACCGTGCCCCTGAAGCGGCTTGTCACATCCACCGATAAGAACGGCAACATTGGCCGGGAATTTGTGAAGTGTGAGAGCAAGCCCGAGCCGGAAAAGGTTAGATCTGAGTGTTCCGAGCGCCAATTTCTCGCTTTTCTTTCGAAATTTCATGCATTTTATCGAATTTAGGATTTAGGGTTCATCTCTACAATTTCAGGAACTGCCAAATGTGGGCATTTTGACTGGCTTGATGAGTACATCGAACGAATTGGGGTGGAGGTAGCATCCCGGGAGCTCGAAAACCCATCCGTGGTGGAGCAATTGGGATCTGACAACCCCATTTCCGCTGGTACTACGGTGGATGCGGAAGTGAAGGCCGAGCTAAAGAAGATGAACAAGCAGCTAAGGCAAATCATCGAATTGAAGAAGTAGGACAATCTGATGGCCGGTTTTTTTATTTTTGTGTAATTTCTCTCGGATTTGTTTATCTCGTGAGTATTAATCATTAGACAACGCAATTAGCGTTCGAGTGATGTTTTGTTATCGTACAACCTGCGGAGATGGATGTAATGATCCGCGTCTTTGGCTTGAATAAAATGCAATACAAATTCGGTCATTTTTTGAGCTGCTCTGTTTTGTTCCTTCAGTTTCGTCAGTGTGCAGGGAAGGGGGAGGGGTTGAAAAGTAAAAAAAACAATTGATGAGGAGTGATTGAAAAAGGCTAGGCCCAAATAGAACTTAGCCAAGCCAGAATGGTCGTATCCAGACCCAATAATAACTACTTGTAGATTGGGCAAAAAAATAGTACTCACGTTACAATCTAACTAGAGACGTGAGGATCTGCAGATACTCGTGCTCAGGTCGCAATCTTTTATTTTTTGCGAAAGTAAATATATAAATGAAGGCCAAGGGTATCCATTTAACTAACAAGCCGAGCACTTTAACTTGGGCGCCCCTTTAACTTATGTAAATATATAAATGTGTTTTTGAAAATGAACCATGTGTTGCATGTGTTGTTTGAAAATAATCAACCATCATAACATTAACTTATTCTTCCTTTTGAGCTTTTCTAATTTCACTCATTTTATAAATATTGCACGAGTCTTATATGAGAACTTTTTTGTGTGTCTTTTGTTTTATGCACTTGTTGTTTTGGGTGTTCTGACAAATGACAATACAATAAAAACAAGTCGATCACATAGATAATATATTATATAATATAAGAGGTACAATATAGAGACGGGTACAATATAGAGAGGGGCCCCACATTACATAAACCCTAAGGGCGCCTAAACCCTAACCCTAGCTACTACGTCTAGGGCACGGGATGCCGGTCAACCTCGCCGCCGGGAGGCTGCCCTACTCCATCGATGGTGGGGCGATGCCGCTCGGGCAAACGCCATCGCCGCAACCGCTGTCTTCCAATCTGCTGCCCTCTCCCATCTCTCACGCCGTCTATTCTCCTCCTTGAAGGCCCAGCGAGCTGCCTTCCGTTGCTCATCCTCCTCCCATTCACGCCTTTTCTTTCGGGCGTGCGCGGCCTCCTTCTCCGCCGCCTTCTCGGCAGCAGCCAGCTCCTTCGCCTCCGCCTCCTCCTCCGCCTTGAGGTCCTCGTCGGAGGGGCCGGGGTCAGGAAGGTTGCCGCCATGGCGGGGGCGGGGGTTGTGGACGAAGGGGCCTTGGGCCCAGGGGTCGACCGGGGCTTTGCATCGCACCCCCCCTTGTTGCCACAACTCGGGCGCGTGGGCGGCCCCTTCTCCCAGAACTGCTTGTGGTCCGGGTAGTTGTCCTTGTCGCTGACCTCGAAGTCCGAAGGCCAGCGGATGGAGGAGGTCGCCATGGTCGCGATCGCTCGCCGGAGAGGGATTATTTGGGGCTAGGAGGAGGCAAAGGGACTCGAGGTTGAAGATGAAGAGGCAAAGGCGTTGCCACTATTTATTGAGGGCCGGAACCATGAATCAGCGGGGCTCAACGTGAAGGGCGGCGTGAGAATCCTGCGTTGCGCAGCCGCGTGCTCTGCGTTCCGTGTAGGCAGCGGGCGTAGCCGCGTGCGCGATCAATACGGTCAGTGCAAAAAAATTGCTAGGATGCGACGTGATCCTGCCCTACACCGTCACCCCTGCATGCATTAATGGGAAAGAGAGGCGGGCTCCCAAGTCACGCTGAGTCCAAAGTCCCATGCACCGCGCACCGCGTCGGAGTCCGTAGAGCATTCACAGCCTGACAGTCCCAAGTTCCACACAACGTGTACTTCTAGGTTTTGTCTAAGTCAAACTTTGTCAAATTTGACCAACCTTGTAGATAAATATATGAACATATATTACACAAATTTGTCATATTATGAAACTAAGTTTAAAAATAAATTAAGAGTTGTCACCGCATGCAACCTTGTTCACACTGCATACAGAGTAGCACAAGGGAAGAAGAAACACTTAGTCTTTATTAGTCGCATGTAATTAAAAGTTCACACTATTTTTACACCGCATGCATGCATGAAAAAACAACCGGAGATGAAAATGGACCATTTAAGTAATTGCAAAGTAGTAAAGCAGGGCAATAAATGCATAAGTTAGCCTACTCGAAAAACTATTACTCCACCAAGCATATTCAACAAAATACTAGCATTTATAAATTATAATGTCAATTTTATATAATATAAAAGTATGTGTTATGGTGAATCTAATTATATTTATTACATATTTTAGATTTTGATATTTTTTTATAAACGTAGTAAAAGTTTATAAATATTGACTTTTACTAAACCCAAAACGCAGAGTAATTTGGGACAGACAGAGTAGAATGGAGGTAATTAATGCATATATCCGGGAGTAATTTTTTAGAATTGCATGTTTTTCTATGGCGCATAAACCGGAGGGGAGTAAGTTTGATTGAACAAAAAAGTTAGACGTATACTTATTTAATGCGATGGAGGGAATAAATACGCTGCAGCGCTGCTACGTTGGTTGGCTGCACGCAAAATAGCTAGATTGTGACGCGAGAGGCAGCTGCATGGCATGCATGCATGGTGCAGCCTATCCCGCCCAGCTCTCTCGCATGCCACGCTCGGTCCAACAATCAATAGAGTGTGCCACGCTGTACCTTATCTATTCATAGAAAAAACAATGCGAGTCAATCAGATTCCAGAATCATCCATCCCACGGATCGCCAAGAGCTATCCGCGAAATCCTTCTGAGAGACGCCAACCAATCAGGTTGCAGAACAAGTCCTCCCACAGATCACCCAGAGCCACCCGCGGAATCCTTCTAGAAGACGCGATCGGACGGCCACAATGTCGCGCTAGGGTTAGATCTACGTTCCTCATTCGGCCTTAGGGTTAGCTGGGTTTAGGATGCAGTCAACGGGGTTTTCACAAGTTTGACCAGACATTCAAATATCCATAACTAATTCAAAAAAATACAAAACCTTCGCATGGTGTCATGTTTTGTGAGATAGTTGTGAGGAAAATATCAAACTTGGTATATTGATAATATTTCAAAAAACCCTTCATAAAATGACCTATCTCCTCCGAGGTTTTTTGGCTTTCGGGTCAAAGGACCAATGATATGGCTAGAATCAAGGCATAGTTTGTGATAATGTGCCCATATTGGGAATACATGTGTATAATAGGATGACTAACAATGTTGTAGTATACAGTTTTCCTTTTCAACGCAAAGAAAATCCATTTTCTATGCGTTGAGTGCCGAAAGAGGGGGGATTTGTGAAGCAACCACCAAATTGAAGTTTAAAAAGGGTAACATCCTATTTTTCAAAAATACTAGACCACCTAGCATGTACAATGTCTCAACTTGAGTATCTCAAACCTTTTATTCCATCCCTGGTGAAAATGATAAATCCTGCTGAACATGCTATTTCATCAGAGATCCAATGCTAGTTTAGTGATCCTCAGCCCCTAGCTAAGGATATTTATGAAAATCCTTCAAAAAGTTTGGCTAGACATGCAAATATGCATAACTAATTCAAAAAAACTCAAAAAAAATACAAAACCTTCGCATGGTGTCATGTTATGTGACATAGTTGTGAGGAAAAATATCAAACTTGGTTTTAGAAATGGTCAAAAAAAACTTGGTTAGAAATGGGGTGGTTTACCCTAGCTTTGGAGCCCATTTTACCATATTTTGGGTGAGGGTGAGTTGTACTTCACAAAAGAGATCAGGGTGAGGATGAGTTGTACTCTACATATGAGAAAAATGTTGGAAGCTCATACAAATATAGAAAAGTACACATAGCTACGTTGGTTGAAATTCAAATTTACCATCATATTTGAATTTTGGCCAAATTATTACAACAACAAGTGCCAAATTATTACAATAACAAATGTTTACAACAACAATAAGTGCCAAATTATTACAACAACAAGTGCAAAATTATTACAATAACAAATGTTTACAACAACAACAAGTGCCAAATTTAAAGTCTATTTTTTTGGCTCTTCTTACCCCTCGTTTTCTTCTCCTTCACAAGTTTCACACCACACAACAAGTTTATGCTCTTATTTTTCATACCATAACCATCTGGCCTCCCCACAGCACGTCCAAGAGTCTCCTTCACCTCTTGCACCTTCTCAACAACACAATCTGGCACCAGAGCCTCATCAACATGGTCAGTTTGCACCAGAGCCTCATCAACATGGTCAGTTTGCACCACAACCTCATCAACGTGCTCATTTTGCACCAGTGCCTCAACAACATGCTCATTTTGCATCATAGCCTCAACAACATACTCATTTTGCACCAGAGCCTCAACAACATGGTCATTTTGCCCCTCATTTTGCACTAGAGCTTCCAAATCAGAAACGGTGTGCCCTAAAGCCTCAATAGCATTAACAGGTTCACTTTGCACCTCAACAGTTTGCACATCATCCTCCAAAACAAGTTCAGATTGCACCTCAGCAGCACCAAACATGACCTGGTTAATTCTCTTCTTTCTTTTGCATTTGATTCTTGCCCTTTTCACTGACCGCATTCTTCAACAACAAGAGGTGGGCCTTTTTCTCCACGTTTCCTCCTGAAAATAAGCAAGTTAGCTAGGGGAGAAAAATCATCAACAAAAAATACATAGATTTTGGATGAACATACTTTGGCTTTTCAGCAGTGTATCTGCACTTGGTAGATCCAGCTCGGTGTCCAAGTTCTTCACAGAGTTTGCATCTATTCTTGTTACCTTTTTGTTCCCTTTTTGGCTTGCCATCTTTCTTTCCCTTCTTGCTGCTCCCATCTTTCTCAAACCAAGCCTTGAATCTACTCTGCTTGGGCCTGCCAGCCTTTCTTTTCATCAAAGGAGGACATAAGGAGAACTGAATGTCCACTTCAGGCCACTGAGACTGGTCTGTAAGTGCTGGAATTGGTGTTCCATATGTAGCCTTGAATTTTGCTACAGAATAATACTCATGAAAATATGGGTGCATATTTAACTTGTGTTTGGAGGCCAAGAAAAGTATGGAATGCTCACGAGGCTTCCCAGTGTGTTGCCACTCAATGCATATGCATTCATGCAATTGAGTGTCAACAACATGCCTCCTGCCAGTCTTTGTATCTCTGACTTCAGCACCCCCACAATGAGGATTTCTCAACATGCAGATGTGCAAGATTTCTGCTCCTGTTGACCACCTGCTGCACAACATCAGGAAGCTTATCTCTTTAAAGAACATCATCAAGCCTTCTTCTCAATTCCCACAACCTCATGATCATGATCCTGATCTGGTCAACCATGTCATGGACAGGCAAGTCTTTTAACTCCTTCACTTTGTTGTTGAAACTTTCTGCCATATTATTGTTGATATGATCACATTTGATGGCAGTGTTAAAACCTGACCTGTACCATAAAAGAGAATGGTAAGTTTCCAACCATGTACAAAACTTGACCCTATCCTCCTCAGAGCATGCCGCCTTAATATTTTCAAGGTGATATGAATGTGTTTGTCTGGTGTAAGATCTTGTTGTTGGCCACATGCGTCCAAAATCATCTCCTCTAATTTTTTTGATCAAATTCATCCACATATGGCCGAAGCACTCCCTCTTCTCAGCATGAGGGAAAACAATCTTCACTGCATTTTCTAAACCTTTACATGCATCTGTGTGCACTGCCAATGAAGAGACTGGCCCTATGCATCTTTTCAACTGCATCATGAACCATGTCCATGATGCCTCTGTCTCAGACTAAAACATGCCAATAGCTATAGAGAACATCCAATTGTGTCCATCTAAAGCATTGCATGCTGCTAGTTGACCATTCCACTTTCCAGTCAAAAAAGATGAGTCTATACTCAAATATGGACGGCACCCTGCTTTGAAGCCATTGACGCAAGGCTTTAAAGCCATGAAGAATTTAGAGAAGAAGACATTCCCATCAGCTGTTACCTCGGTATCTATCTCCACAACACTGCCAGGTGACCTCTTCTCTACTTCTGCTTTGAAGTTATAAATCATTCGAAAGGTATTTGCCCAATCACCATATAGCTCCTTCATTTCACTTTGCTTTGCCTTCCACACTGTAGTATAATTCAGCTTAATGGAGTACTGCTTTTCCAAGTCTATTTTCAGTCTCTTTGCAGTGTTTTTTGGTGTCGTGGCTAAAATAGGCTTGATTTTTTCTGCAACCCATAATTGTGATGTCATCTTTGTAACTGTTTGAGAACTTGTAATGCAAGTATGAGCTTTTGGAATTTCATTCACTCTTATTGTCCTTCCATCAGGTTAGCGTCTAGAAGATATATACCACTTGCAAGGACTGGCACTACCATCATAACCTATGCATTTTGCATAGAACTTCTTTTTATCAGTCCACATAGTCTTGGTAGCAAACTCACGTTTGACTGCATATGTCCTGATACACATCCTGAATTCATCCATGCTTGGAAACAATCTCCCAACTTCAATAACTGGGTCCTCTTTGTCATAAACTGTTACTAGCTCATCATCATGTGCATCATCTACATGAACTGCAACATTTTCCAACAACTCTGGATCTATATCTGCCTCTTCATCTCTTAAATGGTTGTCACCATCATTTTCAGCTTCATCCCTCTTCTTCTCCTTGTCCTGTCATCTATAGGAATGCCAAAAAGCTTTGCCATTTCAATGTCATCTATTGGTGCAATGACCAATGATACATTGGATACGTATGTATATTTTTTGATGCTCCATGCTTGTTTAGTATCTACTTTGCTTTACTTGTCTACACTTTGAGGTGCTTTTTACATGTTTTCTGGTACTAACATATTAACAAGTTGTAACAGTGCCAGATGTCGGTTTTCTGCTGTTTTTGATTTCAGAAAAGTTAGTAAAAAAATATTCTCGGAATTGGACGGGACGAATGTCAAAGTCAATTACTTTCCATGGGAACATGAAGTCCAGAGGAGAGCCGGAGGGGCTGGCCAGGGGGGCCAGACCCACCCCAGGCGCGGGGTCAGGTGGACCTGCGCCTGGCTAGGGTTTAGCGACCCTGGTCGCCTCCCGGACTCGCCCCTTCGCCTATAAGAAGCCCCCGATGCAGAAAGTCTCAGTACCCGATCAGGAATCCACGAAATCGTCTGTAGCCGCCGTCACCATCGTCCCTAGATCGGGGGGGTTTGAAGTTCTTCCCGGCACCCTGCCGGAGGGGAGTTCATCCCGGAGGCCTTCTCTCCGGTATGATTCGTGAGTAGTTCCACCTTGGACTATGGGTCCATGTAGTATCTAGATGGTTGTATCTCCTCCTTTGTGCTTTCATGTATAGATCTTGTGAGCTCCATTCATGATCAAGATCTAATCTATTTGTAATCATGCATGTTGTGTTTGCGGGGATCCGATGGATATTGAGATTATTATGTTGGTTTGATTAATGGTTCTATCTTTATGATTCTATCATGTCTGTGTTGTTTGTGATCTTGCATGCTCTCCGTTGCTAGTGGTTATCTTGGCCAAGTAGTTGCTAGTGACTCCAAGAGGGAGTATTTATGCTCGATAGTGGGTTCATGCCTCTAGTTTCCAAGGGAAGTGACAGAAATATCTTCGGTTGTAGATGTGTTGTTGCTACTGGGTAGAAAACAACGGTCTCTTGTTCATGGAACATGTCGACTGTTTACCTTACACAGTTTGCTTAAAGCAGTTGTCTGTTGCTTGCAACGTAATACTGGAGGGGGTTCGGATGATAACCTGAAGGTGGACTTCTAGTCATAGATGCAGTTGGATTACGGTCTATGTATAATGTTGTATTGCCCAATCAACCTCATGGGATATTTCTAGCTAGTAATTGCATTGTTATGCCTTACTCGGTTCCTGTTAATTGCCCCGCTGTAATTTGTTTACCCTTCATGCCATGTTGTTTATTTAAGGAGAGCACCTCTAGTGAACTATGGACCCCGGTCCAATCTTTACCATTGATATATCTTCCACTGTTACTTGTTTACTTGCTGCAAACCATTATCTTCCACACCGTACGTTTAATCCTTTGTTACACCAAACCGGTGAGCTTGACAACCTCACTGATTCGTTGGGGCAAAGTCTTGAGTTTGTGTTGTGCAGGTCTCCATGTTTCCAGCAACACCTGTGTGACGTTTCCTTCCTCCTACTGGTTCGATAACCTCGGTTTCTTACTAAGGGAAACTTGCTGCTGTGCTGCTTCATACCTTGCTCTTGGGGTTTCCAACGAAGCGTTCCACGGCAAGTATTGGGCGCCATCAAGCTAATTTCTGGCGCCGTTGCCGGGGAGGCTAAGGACGTCTTCACTAGGGGAGTCCTTCACTTCCTTTCTCTTTACTTTGTTTTTAGTTTGCTTAGTTTCTTTTGCTAGGTTTTGTTTGCCTCTTTTCAAAAAAACTCAAAAAAATTAGTCTAGCTTGGTTTGCTTTCTTAATTCAAAAACACACAAAAAAATGTCCTTGCTCTAGCTCACCATGTTTGTAACACCCTCGCCTGATAAGGATGAGTTCATGTGTATAGTGCCAATCCCTGGATCGGTTCACTGGCACACACAGTACAAAATGATAGCAAATATAACTGTGCATCATAAATACAACGAATATGATCCAGAATTTACATTATTTATTCAAACACACAGCGGAAAACGAATACAAGGTAGATCTCCATCCTCCAAATGTGCCACAGGCGAACAATTGTTGAGTGGAGTCTCGCGACCTATGAACGATCACTCAAATACGATATAACCTGCAATATGAAACGTTGCAGCCACGAATGTTCAATACATTGAATGTATGGCAAGTAGGCTAAAGTGGTTAACAATAGATCTATCAACTACATGCTTATTTGGCCAAGTGGAGTTTAGGCTTATTTGCATAAAGCAACAGTTTTATCCTAACATTTGTAACAAAGTAGTTTTCCAATACGATAAATAGGACACTCTGGTTCACTCCCAGGTGCTCCTACCCAATTATGTTCACCCAACAAGTTTTAAGTAATTAAGAAATAAGGATGAGTGAGAAATATCATAGCATCAGTATCAGGTCGCTCAAATTGTCCATAACCGGGGACACGACTAAGCACTTAATTTATACACCCTGCAGGGGTTAGTTGTAACACCCTCAGAATCGGACCTATGCAAGTTTTAGCAAAACTCGCCAAACCCGCATAGAAACGATTCAAAGGTGCCCACCAGGCACTTTCGTGCGGGTGGAAAACGAAGTAATAACATTACACAACAGTCCTCGATGGGACCCACAGAACAGATATATAACAGCGACTCAACGAGTCAAGAATACAGATATAATATACAAAGATCCAAATCTCCTTGAAATCGATATAGCGTCCAGCTACGGACAAGATGCAAATGGGGCTAAGAGCCCTGAAGAATAACCAATGGTGTCCATAACCCTGCCCAGGCCAAGCCGGAAGGGTAACCCTGCTAACGGCGTCGATCTCAAAACCTGCTTAAACAAAAGGGGTGCCGACAAAGGGCAAAGGAAAAAGAGGAGCGTCAGTACTGAGGCCAGTACACGGCGAGGCTAGAATTCGGCGGTCCTCGCCTACATAGGTATGGTGGACTGAAGCGGCAGCGGCAACATGCACTAAACAACCTATAGAGACTCGATACAACTGGCGGCAGTCGGAGAGGGGTAAGATTGACCTATCCGGATCCAACCTGAAGCTAACACCAAACAAACCCATCCTGGTATTTCCCCCTCGAGACCAAACGAGGAAGTCAACCGAGGAACTCACACGGTTGGCAGTTTTACTTATTCGGTTATAGTTGCGGCACTTTACTAGTCAGGTTTAGATAATCATCCTGATAAAATAAGCAGTGGGCACTTTAAGTTCACCATTCCGTTGTAGTTGCAATACTTACTAGTCAGATACAGATAGCATGAGATAACCCAAAAACCCAGCAGTTGTTGGTACTTTTATTCAGCCATTCCGTTGTAGTTGCAAGATTTACTAGTCAGGTACAATTGTCGCAAGCGACAACCAAACAAGCAATTGTGGGCAGTATTAATTAGCCATTCCATTATAGTGAAGCTGATTACTAGTCATTATAAGTCAAATTTATAGCAGTAAACTTTAGTTATGCTTGTCTATGATCGAGATACTGTGCTCCAAGTCGTCCATATCCGCGGACACGGCTTTCAGAAAGTTTTACCCGGCCGGGGTGCACCAATAGCAACACACGCTCGATCAACCTCGGAAAAACCAAATCAAAACCCAACGAGGCTTTCACGACTGAACAATCACAAGATTCAGAAATATTTCAGGGGGCCACCCCTTTGAGTAGATCCCGCAACGGAGTAAGCAAGCTCCGAGACGGCCTCAAGGTTGCGCCAATGGCTGTAAGCGACTGGGAACCCGAAAGTGTGGCTGGGCTTGTCGATACCGCGTAATCACTCCGCATACCTAAACAGTACAGTGTGCTCCTCGCACAATTTAAATACAGAAAGTAGCATGGCATAAGTACAGGATCGTAATAAAACCGCAAACTAGTTGTGGCCCCAAGAAATAAGACGGAATCAAGCTCTGGCTCAGGGGGGTCCCATATACCTCCCGGATGTGGATAGCGCGATAAAACAAGGAACAGGTATCAAGTACTCGGGGTCTTACGGGACACAAGTGGGCGTTCGGAAACCAAATATTTTCTATCACCCACCGATGCCTCTGCTTATTCAATTTTAGTTATTAAACAGAAATTAAAGTGACGATAAGTAAAACTAGAATCATCTCCAACATCAACATGCGGCAATACATCAGCAACTGTGGCACATGGCGACACACATCAGCACTTGAGCAAGCAACTACGACGCGCAAGTCCAACTATCTACCAAACAACAGGTAATAGGGTGTGTCCAAGGCTATATAGGGCTGCACGGTATATCACAGGTACGGAATCTAAAGCATCGCAACACAGATAGCAGTAGATCAACAGGAGGGAAGTAAATACTATAAAAGTAAGATAGGTAGAAAGGGGGATATGCTCGCCTGAAAACATTGTCGAAGGGTTCAACCGAAGATCGGGGCGAAGCTCACATCAACTCGACGGCCTTATCCGCAAAGAAGCAAAACACTAGAATAAACACCGGATGCAATATTTAATACAACGGCAGAAGATCGGCATGATGCATGTATGATGGATGACATGGCAAAGGTGCGATGCGATTAGGTCATATAAAGCGGAACCGGGGTCCCGACAATTAATTAAATGGTTCAAGTTGTTTAGCTACCCCGCAATTTAAATGTGGTTTAACATGGCAAGATATGGTACCGATTCTCTACACAAGTTAAATGAGGCCGATATGAGACTAGATTTACCCGCATATGGGCCCCATAACTAATTATTAGGTGAATCGGCATAAGGCCCCCAACCCACATGATTATGCATGCAAGTATGACAATTCAATATGCACAAGTTTATATTTCATTTATAAAAATAGGACTCGGGGAAAAGGTCACACATTAGGGGTCTCGACGATCTTGGGGTTCCGGGGTTCGGGGTCGGTCTCAGGGTCCAGGGTTCGACGGAAACGTTCTCGGACTCCGGGAAGGACTTGGTTTGGTGTCGTTCTTGTCGCATTCGCGGTCTCCGGGTCATGTTGTCGGTCGTGGCGTTCAGGGGGAAGCACTTGTCGCCTCCGGGGAGCAGGACTTGGTTCGGCGTCGGGGCGCGTCGGATTCTTCCGGGTCGGTGCCGTTCTTATCGTCGCGAGGGTCTCGTCGGGTCCGCGCCATCGAGTCGATCTTGGCGTCCGGGGGGGGGGGTTCGTCGGGGTTCAGGGTTCCGTGTCGAAGGCCTCGGCGTTCGCGAGTTCTCGGCGTCGGCAGATCTTGGCGTTCATCAGGTTCAGGTTTTGGCGTCCGAGGGAAGATCTTGGCGTGTCGAGGGTGTCGAGTTCAAGGTTCTTGTGCAACTCGTCCGGGGCGTCCCTGTGGTAGATCTTGGGGGTATCTCGGTTTCGATGTCGATGGAGTCCTTGAAAGGAAACGGTCACCGTTAGCCTTCGCTTGTCAACACATGGCGATCTTGTCCATCAGATGGCGAACTTGGGAACGACACCAGGGTTCGCGGGGCCCGGGGTGAAGCACTTGACGTATCCGCATCGGCGTTCTTGGCGTTCGGGAAAAAGAGCTTGGCGTTCTGCGTCGGTGTCCTCGGGTTTGCTTCAATCGGGTCCATGACGGAGTACTTGTCGCACATATGGTCTTCGGATCCAGCTCCGGGTTCGGTCTTCGGGGGTTCCGACCATCGGACAATGCTCCGTGTAGTAGATCGCTTCGAGGGTGTCGAGGGTTCGGTCTTCGATTCCGTGAGGGAGACCTTGATGTACCGAGGGTTGCGAGTCCTTGACGACAACAGTCTCGCGGACGAGCTCGAGGCGAGGTGGACCAGGCGGGGCACAGGGGACGCGGGATCCCGAGGTGGAGGCTGATGGCGTCAGCGGTTGTGCAGCAAGGTCGGGTACCGCGGCGGCTCGGAACGCGGGGTCCACAAGCGGTCGGGTAGAGGCGATGGCAGGCTCGGAGGTCGCCGGCGGGAGGAGCTGGGGCGGGCAACCGCGGCCAGAGGCGCGCAGGCCGGGGCGGATAACGTGGCGTCGCCGGCGGCGAGGACGGGCGCACGCGGGCGGCGTCGGGATCCGGCGAGCTGCTGCGACGGCGGGGACGCGGGGTGCAGAGGCGGCGAGGTGCAGGGGCCGCGGGTCGGCGGCGGGCCGGCTCGGGGGCGGGTGCTCGCGGGCGAGCCGGGGCCGGCGAGGGGCACTGCGCGGACGAGCTTGGGGACTGGAGGCGGCGGCGGAGTCCCTGCGGCGGCGCGGTCGCCGGCGCGGGCCTGGCGAGGCGGCAGAGGAGCGGAGGCCGGGGACGCGGCCGGGGCGGGGAGAGCACGGGGGTCGCCGGCGACGGAGCCGGAGCTTGAGGGGATGAATGCGGGTCGGAGAAAGTGGGTAGCGGCGGCGCCACGGCCGGGGAGAGGCGCTGGCCCGGGGGAAGAGGCGGCGGAGGCGAGCGGCGCCAGCGGGGAGCGGGGCGCGGGAGCGGGAGGGGGCCGCGGCGGCGGAGAGGGAGGTCGCTGCGGCGGCGCGGGAAGCTGGGGAAGGCGGAGGCGGTGGGAGCCCGTGGAGGGAGACGGGCCGACGCTCGCGTCCGGCGAGGTGGGGCAGGGTCGAGGGCGGTTGCCGCAGGAGCGTGGTCGGCGGGTGCGGGAGGGCGGCGCGAGGCGGCCAGGCGCGGCAGCGGAGGCGCAGCGCCGGCGACGAGCGGCGCTGGAAGCGAGAGCGGCCGGGAGCCCTGGCGGCGGAGGGGGAGGGCGGTTCAGGCGACGGTGAGGTGAGGGCGGGCTGCAGAGGAGAGACACGCGGGGTGGGAGGAGAGGAGGAAGACGCGTGGGGGTTGGTGGAGCTGGGTGGGGTCACGTGGGGCCGGTGGGGCCAACGGGTCGGTGGCTGGGCGGGTGTGTGAACGCGGTGAGGGGCTGGGGTGGGGCCCGCGCGAGTGGCTGGCGACGCGCGCTGCGTGCGTGCGTGTGTCTAGTGTCTGTGCGTGGTCGTGTGGTGGAGGGGTTTGTGTGGTGGGGAGAGAAAGGAGAGATGGAGAGTGGGGTGGGATTTGGGGGTAGGATTAGGTGGCAGAGGGTGATTGGGTGAGGAAGAGGGGGAAGATGAGGTGGCGAGGTTTGATTGGCCAGAGTGATGTGGCTGTTTGGGTTGGGTAGATAGCTGGGTAGGTCTAGGATTTTACAGGGCGGGTTAGGTGGACCGTTTTTAAAAAAACAGGGGTGGTCGTTCGGGTCTACTCGGCCCGTTCGACTGCCCCACTAAAATAATTTAATATTTTTATTTGTTTTGCGGTGAACTTTTGCAAGTGGTTTTTAGACGAATAAAATATCCGGCAGCACCCGGGGTTTGGCGTTTGAATGAAGATGGGGCGTTTTAGAAAACAAAACGGGTGTTGTGAAAATAGTTTTGACAAACAACATATGATGATGACGATGCAATGCACAAATTCAACGCGATTTTCTAGTAGTGGTTTTGCGGGATGCCACATTAGTACACTTTACCCATGTGACTTGGCCAGTCCAGCTCGTACAACCACTCTCATATTGGGTGATGATAGGGAGAAGTCCAAGAAGGAACCGTTCGGGAAGTAGCTCCCCAAACCCGACACGCACCGGTCCAACCTACACTATCTACATCTCTGGATACGTGGGTTCGAGTTACCACAACCTACTGAGTTCAACCAACCGCCCATTTCATTATTGGCACATGGTTGCACACGAAATCTACCAAACAAAGAAACCATCCTTTCTCAGTGTCCTGGGCGGCATTCCCCACCATAAATCCACACTCGATGACCCAATCAATGCCATTCCGCCCAGGTGGTTCATTAAAACATATTGGTTTGTCATTTAACAAAATAAAATCCTTTCAAAACAAATAACTTTTCATGGTATGATTCTCTTCCTCGTCTAAATAGCATAGCTAAGCAATCTACCAATACGATGGCTCATAAACAAGTAATTCTAGGGAATAATAATATGGGACATAGCATAGCATATACACATCAATTCCTACATATGCAATTCTATAAAAACATCTACAATGCATAGGAAAACAGTAGGACATTTATGACAAGATAACACCACTTGCCTTTTGTTGTAGATGTAGTCGATTAGATAATCCTCACAATTCTCATAGATATAATGGTTGCTCTCATCATAACCACAATACTTGCAATCATAGTAGTTGCAATCACACACGTTGCACTCCTTGCAATCTATCGAGCAAACAATTGCATATAATCATAAACAATAGCACATAGAGATCAAACAAATGCAACAAATGCATGCATGACAATTTAACGAGTCACAATGGTTGCATTTAGTGTTCTGAACATAGTTAGATTACATGATGCATGTGGAAAGTCATTTAATGCACTAAAGCTTTTAATACTAAAGTTGTATCGATTTAATATGGTGTATACCACTTTAATCGAACTAAAGATGTTTATGTTGTATTAAATTGTGAACTAGATGCTACTGGATAGAGGTAATGCAATTTAGAGATAGTGGCAATTTGAATCACCTAAAAAAGGAGTTATAGATATTTTCCTATGATTAAAACACTATTTCAATTGGTTTAAATATTTCTGTATGAATTTCTGTTTTAACAGTACCGAATAATTTGTCATGCAATTTCTCTGTATAGATATTGTCAATACAAAACCTTAGCACTTGGATTCACCCTAATCGGAGTTATAGATCTTTTTGTATGATTTAAATAGTGTTTAATGGGTTTTAAATGATTCATATAGTTTCTGTTGTCTAAAAATCAAACTAAAATTATATCTGTAATCTCCACGGAATTGTAATTTTCTAAATAGTATTTATTTTCTTATGAATTTATTACTCTAAATAAGCCATTAAACCATTTAAATCTTCACGTCAAAACTTTACAGTAAAATGCTGAACTAATTGCATATTGATGATCTACATGGAACCAGCTTTCCATCGGTATATCATTTATATTTTTGTGACAAGCAATTAATTTACTATGAATTTAATGATTTATACACCGTAAGATCTGAAATATTGCGATACAAAATTCTCCAGCTGTGGTGGATGAAAAGAGGTGAGATTTTTCGGGATTAAAAGATTTCGACGAGTTCTACAACTTTCGTTTTTTGGCCGAAGGCAAACGACGAAGTCTAGATGGGTTTAAAAGCGAAATAAGATTCGGGCATATGTAGATTCGGGATTTCGAGGAGAAAAACTCGTACAGCTGTGGCTCCACGAGTTTATATGGAGGTTTGGGACGGTGTAGAGATAGGTATTGGAGTAGGGAACAAGTAGAAACAAACGGAAGTCGATTCAGAGTTGTAGATAAAAAGTTATAAGAGTTTGAATAGAGATAGGTGTGACAAAACAGATTTCGCACGCTTTTTAAAGCGATCCGATTGATCCTGTGTACGTGCCTGGTTGGTCAGTCCGGGTGGGCCGGCCCGTTAGATTTTTTTCTTTTTTTATTTACTTGTTTCCCTCATATCTTTTGCATACGAACTCCAAATGACATGATTCTTGTTTCTAATTTTTTCTAAAATCGAATATATCATTATAGGATCAAATTTGTAATCCTTTTACTAGTTTGGAAGTAGTGGATTTATAAATCCTTGTATATTCCATTTTATTTATATCTTTATTTGTTTTATTTATTCCATAACTTTTTCATACTAGCTCCAAATGAGCTCAATTTTGTTTCTAAAATTTTGTAGTATTAATTGGATCTCTTTAGGCTATAATTATCAATAATTTATGCCTTAACAACAATGGGTTTTATAAAGTCAATTTAATTACCCTTAGGAACATTTGGGCGAATCTACTATAGGATTTAGATACCAGGATTTGGATTTAGTTTGTGAGAACTTTGCATGGATGTAATGAAATGCTTATGAATGCTTCATGATTTTCATTTTGAAATCTTGCACACCAATTCTACAATCCATAATCAATCCATGCCCTTTTGCCTATATGGCTACTTAGGTCATAACAAAAGAATATAAGATTTTGAATTCAAGGTTGAGAGGATTTTCTATTCAAAAAGTTTCTTCTCATTGAGAATTTTCAACATAGTCAAACAATCAATCAAACTTATTTATTTATTTCACATTCCAAAATTAGGAGAATTTTGGGATGTGACAATGGTGTTCCCCAAGTTCGCTCTGAAAAATCTTGCAATAGTTAGTGGTTCCATAATTGGGAAAGATAATATTGAAGAATTCTTTAATTATGTTAGCAAGCATGAGGATATTGAGGATAAATCTATAGAAGAGCTTGCTCCTAATTATGAGATTGCTGCAGCTTCTTTAGTTCATATGTTGGAGGCTAAGTTTGTTAGCCTTAACCCCTTCATATAATTATTATTCCTAAAACTAAAAGAAGAGAAAAATGTTGAAAAAGGGGAATTCATCCTTGAAACTTTATCAAAAGAATTCCATGATGTGGCTAGGGAGGTCAAAAAGGGTTTTGAACGTTTCAATATGCTAGGTTCAATTGTAGATGTTGTGGGTATTTCTGATAAAATTAAGCCTAGAGAGGAATTCAATATACCCATACCCTATAAGCTTGTTGGAATGCATGAAGCCTTTGAAAATAACTTCGATTGGATTGCCCCTGAAAATATTTTTCATGAAGGTAGTAGACCAAAGAGAGATGAGAAAATAATTGAAGATTTTGCAAGTATGAATGTTATGAAGGGTTTCGCGGCATAGTAAATCAAAATTTTCTACGGAGCGAACAGAGGGAAAGTCAAGATCTAATCTAGGAGATGCAAACATCGAGAGAGATTGGATTAGATCTTCATACCCTTGAAGATTCGCACAGCGGAACGTTCGTCGGAACGTGGGTGATGTAGTCGTACTCGCTTCTCCTCCTCGCGATCCGATCCGATCTAGCACCACAAGTGGCGGTGCCTCCGTGAGATGCACACGTGCAGCACCTCGACGTCTCCTCCTTCCTCGGACCAGCAAGTATGGTGGAGAGATAGATTGGATCGACAACACGACGGCGTGGTGTATATGGTGGAGAATTTCTGCAGTAGGGCTTCGCCTACAAACAGTCGGGAGGGAGAGAGGAAAGCTAGCAAGGCGGCTAGGGTTTGGAGGAGAGGTGTAGGGGTTTGGTGCGCCCCCACCCCTCTTTATATAGAGGGGGGGCGCAGCCCTAGCCCCTCCCCCAAGCCCAAAGGATAAGGAGTGGGGGGCATGGACTCTCCCCTCTTCTAGAAACCCTATCTCTAGTTTAAACGATTTAAACTCTCTAGGATCGGCTGGGCCCTATGGGGCCTTGTGCCCCTGGCCCAATGCGGCCAGGACACTCCCTCATAGGCCCATGCCCCCTCCCGGAAGGTGGGTCCACGTTGGTCCCCTTCTGGAAGGTTCTAGAAGCTTCCGGTACAATACCGATTAACCCGGAACAATTCCGAACTCCAAAAACTGCATTGCCTTATATGAATCTTATTCTCCGTACCATTCCGGAACCTCTCGTGATATCCCGGATCCCATCCGAGACTCCGAACAAAAATTCATAAACCAATTGTCCAATCTATCCTAGCGTCGAGATACGTTAAGTGTGTGACCCTGCGGGTTCGAGAATATGCAGACATGATCTTCTATCAATAATCAACAGCGGGGTCTGGGCACCCATATTGACTCCCACACATTCATCGATGATCATATCGGATGAACCACGATGCCAGGATTCAATCAATCCCATATATATATTCCCTTCGTCTCGCAATATTTTACTTGGCCGAGATTTGATCGTCGGTACCGTCATACCTAGTTCAATCTCGTTCACATCAAGTACTTTACTCGTTCCGTAATCCGATATCACTTTGTGATTAACTCCTTAACCACATGCTTGCAAGCGGTGTTGATATCGATTACCGAGTGGGCCCGAAGTATATCTCTCCGACTTGGGAGGGACAAATTCCATATCGATACATACAACCCAACAGATACTTTCCGATCACCTGAGAGACACCTTTATGATCACCCTCTCATAGGATGACGTTTGATGACCTCAAAGCTTTCTTCCGATACCAGGGAGTGATATTATCTCATGGTCTAAGGAATACAATATTTGACATAGGAAAAGCTTCGCAAAGATGAACACGATGAAACGATCTAATTGCTTTGCTTAGTTTGGGTCTGTCCATCATATCATTCTCCAATGAAATGATCTCATTATCAATTGACAACTCATGTCTATGGTTAGGAAACCTTAACCATCATTGATCAATTAGCTAGTCCTTAGAGGCGTACCAGGGACACGGTGTTGTTCACAAACCACACAAGTATTAATGTTTCCGCTTAATACAATTCTAGCATGGAATATAAACTTTATCATGAACATGAATTATAATAATAACATCTTTATTATTGCCTCTAGGGCATAATTCCAACAGTCTCCCACTTGCACTAGAGTCAATAATCTAGTTTACATCTGGTAACAATCTCACACCCATGGCACTGAGGTGTTGATCATGTTTTACACGTGGAAGAGGTTTAGTCAATGGATCTGCGACATTCAGATCTGTATGTACTTTGCTAATCTTCAGATCTCCATCTGCAATATAATCTCGGATTATATGAAACTTGCGGTTGAAATGCTTGGTCTTTGGATGATATCTTGGTTCCTTAGCGAGTGCTATGGCGCCAGTGTTGTCACACAATATCTCCAGTGGGTCCAATGCACTTGGAACCACGCCAAGCTCAGTGATGAAGTTTCTGATCCAAACTCCTTCACTTGACGCTTCTGCAGCAACCATGTATTCCGCTTCCACTGTAGATCCCGCGATCACGCTTTGCTTGCAGCTTCTCCAGCTCACAGCTCCTCCATTCAAAATATATACGTATTCTGTCTGAGATTTGGAATCATCCTTGTCGGTGTCAAAACTAGCGTCGACGTAACCTTTTACGACAAGTTGTTCATCACCCCCATAGACTAAGAACATTTCTTTAGTCCTATTTAGATACTTTAGGATGTTCTTCACGGCTGTCCAGTGTTCCACTCCTGGATCACTTTGATATCTGCTCGTCAAACTAAGAGCATTGGACACATCCGGTCTAGTACACAGCATGGCATACATGATAGAACCTATGGCCGAGGCATAAGGCACTTTGATCATAGCTTCCCTATCATTTACCGTAGCTGGACACTGAGCCTTGCTCAATATCTTACCTGATAACATAGGCACTGAACCTTTCTTTGCCTTATCCATTCTGAACCTTTTTCAGAACTTTGTCTAGGTATGTACTCTGGCTTAAAGCTATCAGGCGTCTTTGTCTATCTCTATAGATCTTGATTTCCAATATATAAGAAGCTTCACCTAGGTCTTTCATTGAAAAACACTTGTTCAAATAACTCTTCACATCGTTAAGCATGTTGATGTCATTTCCAATAATCAATATGTCATCCACATATAGTACCAGAAACGTCACCGAGCTCCCACTCACTTTCTTGTAGATACAAGCTTCGTAGCAATTTGGAACAAATCCAAAGCTCTTGATCACTTGATCAAAACGAAGGTTCCAACTCCGAGATGCTTGCTTCAGTCCATAAATGGAACGCTGAAGTTTGCATACTTTACTAGCATCCTTAGGATCGACAAAACCTTCGGGTTGCATCATATACAACTCTTCATCAATGTTGCCATTGAGGAAAGCAGTCTTGACATCCATCTGCCATATTTCATAATCATGAAACGCAGCAATTGCTAATAAAATCAGAATGGACTTAAACATTGCTACAGGAGAGAAAGTCTCATCGTAGTCAACACCTTGAACTTGTCGAAAACCTTTCGCGACAAGCCGTGCTTTATAGACGGTAACATTACCATCCGCGTCCGTTTTCTTCTTGAAGATCCATTTGCACTCAACGGCCTTTCGGTCGCTAGGAGGGTCCACCAAAGTCCATACTTGGTTTTCGCTCATGGATCCCAATTCGGATTTCATGGCTTCTAGCCATTTCTCAGAGTCTGGGCTCATCATCGCTTCCTCATAGTTCATAGGTTCACTGTCTTCTACTAACAAGACAGTCAAGACAGGGTTCCCGTACCACTCAGGAGGGGCACGCGACCTTGTCGACCTGCGACGTTCAGTAGCAGCATCGTCCGAAGCTTCATGATCCTTGTCATTAGCTTCCTCTATTGTTGGTGCAGGCGGCACTGGAACAATTTCAGGTGCTGCGCTACTCTCCAATTCAAGAGAAGGTTCAATAACCTCGTCAAGCTCTACTTTCCTCCCACTCACTTCTTTCGAGAGAAACTCCTTCTCAAGAAAGGAACCATTCTTTGCGACAAACACTTTGCCTTCGGTTCTGTGATAGAAGGTATACCCAATAGTTTCCTTAGGGTATCCTATGAAGACGCATTTCTCCGCTTTGGGTTCGAGCTTGTCCGGCATCAACTTCTTGACGTAAGCTTCACATCCCCAAACTTTAAGAAACGACAACTTAGGTTTAGCACCAAACCACAGTTCATACGGTGTCGTCTCAACGGATTTAGATGGTGCCCTATTTAAAGTGAATGCAGCGGTTTCTAATGCATAACCCCAAAATGATAACGGCAAATCAGTAAGAGACATCATTGATCGGACCATATCTAATAGGGTTCGATTCCGGCATTCAGACACACCATTGCGCTGTGGTGTTCCGGGTGGCGTGAGTTGTGAAACGATTCCACTTGCTTTAAGATGCGTGAGAAAATCATAACTCAAATATTCACCTCCACGATCGGATCGTAGAAACTTAATCTTTCTGTTATGATGGTTCTCCACTTCATTCTGAAATTCCTTGAAATTTTCAAATGTTTCAGATTTATGTTTCATTAAATAGATATACCCATATATACTTAAGTCATCGGTAAAAGTAAGTAAATAGTGATATCCACCGCGCGTCGAAATACTCATCGGTCCGCATACATCGGTATGTATGATTTCCAACAAGTCCGTTGCTCGCTCCATCATTCCGAAGAACGGGGTTTTGATCATCTTGCCCATGAGGCATGGTTCGCATGTGTCAAATGATTCAAAATCAAGAGACTCCAAAAGTCCATCAGAATGGAGTTTCTTCATGCGCTTTACACCAATATGACCTAGACGACAGTGCCACAAATAAGTAGTATTATCACTATCTACTTTGCATCTCTTAGCCTCAATGTTATGGATGTGTGTTTCATCCCTTTCGAGATTTAGAAGAAATATACCATTTACAAGAGGTGCATGACCATAAAAGATGTTACTCATATAAATAGAACAACCATTATTCTCTGATTTAAATGAATAACCGTCTTGCAATAAACACGATCCAGAAATAATGTTCATGCTCAACGCAGGCACATAATAACACTTATTAAGGTTTAAAACTAATCCCGAAGGTAAAACTAAGGAGAGCGTGCCGACGGCCATCACATCAACTCTTGATCCGTTGCCAACGCGCATCGTCACCTCATCCCTCGCAAGCCGCCGTCTATTCCGTAGCTCCTGTTTCGAGTTACAAATATTAGCAACTGAACCGGTATCAAATACCCAGGCACTACAACGATGGCTAGTAAGGAAAACATCAATAACATGTATATCAAATATACCTTTGATGGTGCCAGCCTTCTTGTCCGCTAAGTACTTCGGACAGTTGCGCTTCCAGTGACCCTTGTCCTTGCAATAGAAGCACTCAGTGTCGGGCTTAGGACCAGACTTGAGCTTCTTCTCAACAGGGGCATTGCGCTTGCCGCCGCCCTTCTTGAAGGGCTTCTTTGCTCCCTTACCTTTCTTAAAGGAGGGCTTGTTGACCATCAACACATGATTATCCTTTTTGATGTCCACCTCCACAGCCTTCAGCTTTGCGAAGAGCTCGGTGATCGTATCAGTGGAGCCAATCTGATTATGAGTCACTACATAACTTTTATAGCTGGGAGGGAGTGATTGCAGAACCCTGTCAATCTTGAGCTCCTCTGGAATCGTGCATTCCAGTTGCTCAAGGCGTTGAGTGTAGCCCGACATCTTTATGGCGTGCTCACTAACGGAACTCCCTTCCTCCATCTTGCAGTTAAAGAACTTCTCAGAGATCTCATATCTCTCAGAACGGGCTTGAGTCTGAAACATGGTTTTCAGCTCCTCGAGAATCTCAAAGGGCCCGGGATAGGTTTCAAAACTATTTTGAAGTTCCGGTTCCATAGCAAACAACATGGTGCTCTTAATCACACCATAATCATCTTTGCACGACTGATAGACATCTTTCTCATCAGCCGGCGCAGTTGCAGCAGGGGGGTCACCTAACGCTTTCCCAAGGACATAGTCCTTTTGTCCGCCAGACAGAATGATTCTTATATTGCGGAACCAATTGGTGAAGTTAGACCCATTGTTTCTAAGCTTTTCCTTCTCAGCAAAAACGTTGAAGTTGAAGTTGGATTTGGCCATGTGATCCACAGTATTTGCAAGTACAATTTAGACTATGTTCATGATAAATAGTTCAACTTAATCAAATTACTAGATGAACTCCCACTAAATTCAACATCCCTCAAGTTGTTTAGTGAACACGATCCAAATTCACCACACCTAATCCGATCATCACGAGAAGAGATGTGGTTTCAATGGTGGACAACAAAGTGTCGATCATATCATTCATATGACTCATGCTTAACCTTTTGGTTCTTGTGTTCCGAGGCCATGTCTGTACATGCTAGGCTCGTCAAGCTAGACCCAAGTATTTCCGCGTGTGCAAAACTGGCTTGCACCCGTTGTATGTGAGCGTAGAGTCTATAGCACCCGATCATCACGTGATGCTTGGACACGACGAACTTTCGCAACGGTGCATACTTGGGGAGAACACAGTTTTTATCTTGATCTTTAAGTGAGGAATCATCTTATAATGCTACCGTCGCGATCTAAGCATAATAAGATACATAAAGGATAAACATCACATGCATATAACTTTATGTGACATGGTATAGCCAATCTTCGCGCAATGATCTCCATCTTGTGCGTTCCGGCATGATCTCCATCACTCCACCATGATTGCCTTCACCACGAATAGCAACTACAACTATTGCTAACTACTTAGCGATAAAGTAAAGCTATTACATGGCGTATAAGAAGTTGACTCGCAGGTCATACACAATTATAAAGACAACCATATGGCTCCTGCCGGTTGTGTACTCATCGACATGCAAGTCGTGAAACATTACAAAACATGATCATCGCATACATTATACACATCACATCTTGGGCCATACCATATCACAGAAAACACTCCCTGCAAAAACAAGTTAGACGTCTCTACTTTGTTGTTGCATGTTTTACGTGGCTTATGGGAGTAGATACTAAGAACGATTCTTACCTACGGAAAGCCACAACGGTGATATTATGGTTGCCAAACTCCGGTGTTAATCCCATGACAACTATAGTGAGAGAAACTGACATCCACCAGCCGCATGTGTGGTACAAGCCACACGTCAAGTGCGGAGCCGGTCTCGCGAACGACGTCGCGTAAGGTTGGCCTGGACCGCTTCAATCTCACTATCCCGCGTCATAAGAAGAACACAAACAAGAGGCTTGCAACAGAAAACATCAACGCCCACAACAACCATGTTGCGTTCTACTCGTGAAACACATCTACGCATAGATCTAGCTCTGATACCACTGAATGGTTTCGCGGCATAGTAAATCAAAATTTTCTACGGAGCGAACAGAGGGAAAGCCAAGATCTAATCTAGGAGATGCAAACAACGAGAGAGATTGGATTAGATATTCATACCCTTGAAGATTCGCACAGCGGAACGTTCGTCGGAACGTGGGTGATGTAGTCGTACTCGCTTCTCCTCCTCGCGATCCGATCCGATCTAGCACCACAAGTGGCGGTGCCTCCGTGAGATGCACACGTGCAGCACCTCGACGTCTCCTCCTTCCTCGGACCAGCAAGTATGGTGGAGAGATAGATTGGATCTACAACACGACGGTGTGGTGTATATGGTGGAGAATTTCTGCAGTAGGGCTTCGCCTACAAACAGTCGGGAGGGAGAGAGGAAAGCTAGCAAGGCGGCTAGGGTTTGGAGGAGAGGTGTAGGGGTTTGGTGCGCCCCCACCCCTCTTTATATAGAGGGGGGGTGCAGCCCTAGCCCCTCCCCCAAGCCCAAAGGAGAAGGAGTGGGGGGCATGGACTCTCCCCTCTTCTAGAAACCCTATCTCTAGTTTAAACGATTTAAACTCTCTAGGATCGGCTGGGCCCTATGGGGCCTTGTGCCCCTGGCCCAATGCGGCCAGGACACTCCCTCATAGGACCATGCCCCCTCCCGGAAGGTGGGGCCATGTTGGTCCCCTTCTGGAAGGTTCTAGAAGCTTCCGGTACAATACCGATTAACCCGGAATAATTCCGAACTCCAAAAACTGCATTGCCTTATATGAATCTTATTCTCCGGACCATTCCGGAACCTCTCGTGATATCCCGGATCCCATCCGAGACTCCGAACAAAAATTCATAAACCAATTATCCAATCTATCCTAGCGTCGAGATACGTTAAGTGTGTGACCCTGCGGGTTCGAGAATATGCAGACATGATCTTCTATCAATAATCAACAGCAGGGTCTGGGCACCCATATTGACTCCCACACATTCATCGATGATCATATCGTATGAACCACGATGCCAGGATTCAATCAATCCCATATATATATTCCCTTCGTCTCGCGATATTTTACTTGCCCGAGATTCGATCGTCGGTACCGTCATACCTAGTTCAATCTCGTTCACAGCAAGTACTTTACTCGTTCCGTAATCCGATATCACTTTGTGATTAACTCCTTAACCACATGCTTGCAAGCGGTGTTGATATCGATTACCGAGTGGGCCCGAAGTATATCTCTCTGACTTGGGAGGGACAAATTCCATCTCGATACATACAACCCAGCAGATACTTTCCGATCACCTGAGAGACACCTTTATGATCACCCTCTCATAGGATGACCTCAAAGCTTTCTTCCGATACCAGGGAGTTGTATTATCTCATGGTCTACGGAATACAATATTTGACATAGGAAAAGCTTCGCAAAGATGAACACGATGAAACGATCTAATTGCTTTGCTTAGTTTGGGTCTGTCCATCATATCATTCTCCAATGAAATGATCTCATTATCAATTGACAACTCATGTCTATGGTTAGGAAACCTTAACCATCATTGATCAATGAGCTAGTCCTTAGAGGCGTACCAGGGACACGGTGTTGTTCACAAACCACACAAGTATTAATGTTTCCGCTTAATACAATTCTAGCATGGAATATAAACTTTATCATGAACATGAATTATAATAATAACATCTTTATTATTGCCTCTAGGGCATAATTCCAACATGTTAATGCTTCTTCATTTGAAAATACTTGATTCTTCTTGCTTCTTGTGCCTAACTTAAAGGCGTTAGGAAAAGTACTTATTGGGAGATAACCCAAGAGTTTCCTTGAGTATTGGAAGTTATTAGTAATGTAATGACCTCTCCTTATCCTTTTTGTTTGCTTTTTGTGCCAAGAATGACCTCTAATGAGAGGGAACTAAGTTTTGGGGAGTTGCTGTCCCAAAACAGATTTCTGTCCTCCACCAAAAAAAATCGTGAGGAGGCTCTATAACTCGGATTTAGCTCAAAATTTATGAATAAATCCCCCAGCATGTTGTCTAACTTTTATTAGTTCAACACTTTTTGATTTTAGCAACAGAAGATGTTCTAAAAAAATTGTTTCTACCTGTGGTCTGTTTTGACACATTTCTGCCATTATTTGCATTTGCTTCTTATTGATTCCTTTTTGAGATCTCTTCAGGTAAATTGAGTTTTTTTTGAAGGACTTACTTCAGTAGCTTATATTTTTAGTGAAAAGCCTTGCTGTTCCAAAGCTTTGCCAAGCGGTCTATTATCTTTTGAATAAGCTAATATTGCCAATGAAGATTGTGTGAAGTTTTGTATGAAGGAAAAATTTCAGGTGTAGAGAGAGAATGATGCAATGAGATGAAGAATGGACAAAAGCTCAAGCTTGGGGATGCCACCATGGTTTTACCCCAAGAAATATCCAAGAGGTACAAGCATCAAAGCTTGGGGATGCCTTGGGCATCCCCTTCTTCATCAATAAAAAGCTCAGGTCTGTCTAGACACTTCACTTTTATTGTTTCATGAACAGTTGTGTTGTTCTTGGAGCGTCTTAGTTTTTGTTTTCTTTGCTTAGTTTTTTTAGTTTGCTTTAGTAGTTTGGACCCCCATTCTTGCTGTGTTGTTTTGCAAATAAGTTTGCTTGGTGTTTGGAAAGGAGTAGTAAGTTTTTGCTTGAAGTGCAAGGGGAGCTTGCATTGACTGTGACTTAGACTTTAGTATGACATGCTAGGTGTTGTTTTAGCATTATGCTTAGTGATTATTGCTTTAGCATGTCTTATTCTAAACAATTGGGATTGCTTAGTGTGCCTTGAAGAAATTATGTGTTGTTTTAGCATGCAAAAGCATAGTAATGTGGTATTCTCCTTTGATGTTTTGCTTGGGTTGACTTGGCACATGCTCACACCATGTTATGACTATGACAAGTCACCAATAGCCTCTATGATCATTTAGTCCTTGACTTGTAGTACCACTCTTTGCTTTGATTAGTTTGCTTTGTTGCATTGCATAATTATGGCCATTATTGCTCTCTTAGTTGGTTGCTCCCAGTCTTTTGCTAGCCTCCACTTGTATGAGTAAGTTCTACTCATGCTTCCAACTCCCAAGAAACCAAGTAATTCCAAAGTGTCCACTATAAACTCCTATGCATGGTGTGTTACAGCATTCCAAGTATATTCTTGTTTTCAACTATCTTCCAATTAAAAACTAATTTATTATGTGAAAACTTAGTGATTAAAGCCCTCACGAACTTTATGGCACATTTTATTCTTTTCCCATAATAAACTTGAACCATTGAGGCAACTTTGTTGTATATGCTTGCACTTATAAGTTGGGATTAGCAGAACCGTGCTGTCACGGGGAACGTTTTCAACATTGCACTTGTACTTTTTGTACTCCATTGATATCATGCTCTTTTGTCTATGGATGTTACCGGTGCGAAATGAAGTGGGAACTTGTAAGTCCATGGAGTTTGTATTATGTGTTAGAGAAACGCCTCGGCCGCTAGCCTAAGCCATGCCTAATCATGGTGGAAACTTGCAGCATCACCATAGTGAGCTATCTATGAAGCATCCTCAATAAAAAGCTATGCATATGGTAAATAAAAAGATTGCTGATATGCTCATTGTCTGCTTGCCTTGTCATTTTGGTTATGGGAAAGCTCCTGTACCATGTGCAAGGGGTACCCCGTTGGCGGTTCTCAATGATATGCAAATACTTACAGTGACAAGAACTTACCTGGGCCCTAAGTTGAGTATCCATGAGGAGTAGCCCTCATAGTCAAGGGACTTGAGATTGCCAGCTTATACTTTGTCAAGCATATACTCCAGCTTTGCCACTTTAACCTTAACCACTTCAAGATGCTTATGATAGGGGCAATGAGGGCTGAAAGCTAACTAGTACCATAATTTTTGGTAGCTCTTTTTGAAACTTGTAATCCATGCTTCCTTTACAAAAAGGCCTTTTTTCCACTATTATTGAGTCTCCACCTTCTACCTTTAGGCACCATTAAGAGAGCATTGTTGTCATTCTGTGTGCAGTGTTCCAAAGCTTACTAATTGATGCATATTGTGTTATTACTTGTTCATGTGCTATCTGTTTCTAGTCACCCTTGTGAACTTTGCACATGTCCTATGCATTATATTGCTAATCTATGAGGGACAAGCTGATTGCCACTATGCTATGTTTTCTGCATGTGAAACAAACAAATGTTTTTCAATGCATGTTATTCATGATCTTTGTTTGTAGCTTGCCATGTTGCATGCATAGTTACTATGTCCTATTGTTACAACTCCATCTTTCATGTACATGTTTAGAGTTCTTTGATCCCAGCTTTCAATGTTTGCAAATGGTTGGATCTTTATTGTGAGGGTGCATGTCACCTCAAAAATTATTCTGTTTATCACTTACCTACTCGAGGACGAGTAGGAGTTAAGCTTGGGGATGCTGATACGTTGGAAACATATCTATAATTTTTGATGCTCCATGCTTGTTTAGTATCTATTTGGTTTACTTGTCTACACTTTGAGGTGCTTTTTACATGTTTTCTGGTACTAACATATTAACAAGTTGCAACAGTGCCAGATGCCTATTTTATGCTATTTTTGGTTTAAGAAAAGTTAGTAAAGAAATATTCTCGGAATTGGACGGGACGAACATCAAAGTCAATTACTTTCCATGGGGAACAAGAAGTCCAGAGGAGAGCCAGAGGGGCTGGCCAGGGGGGCAGACCCACCCCAGGCGCGGGGTCAGGTGGACCCGCGCCTGGCTAGGGTTTGGCGACCCTGGTTGCCTCCCGGACTCGCCTCTTCGCCTATAAGAAGCCCCCGATGCAGAAAGTCTCAGTACCCGATCAGAAATCCACGAAACCGTCTGTAGCTGCCATTGAAGGGAATATGCCCTGAGAGGCAATAATAAAGTGTTTATTATGTGTATTCCAAGTATATGATAGATGTTTATTTTGCATGCTATAATTGTATTAATACGGAAACATTAATACATGTGTGTTTAATAAACAAACAGAAAGTTCCTAGTTATGCCTCTCTCATAAACTAGCTTGTTGATTAACAAGATGATCAAGGTTTCCTGATCATGGACATTGGATGTTGTTAATAACGGGATCACAACATTAGTGTAATGGTGTGATGAACATTCATCCGAAGTATAGCATTACGATCAAAGTCATTGAGTTTATATTGCTATAACAACTTACGAAGTGATCCTAATCCTTAGACCATGAGATCATGTCAATCACTAACACCGGAAGAGTTTCTTGATAACATCAAACGTCACACCGTAACAGGGTGATTATAAAGATGGATTCAGAACTAATAAAGTGTTATGTTGAGGCTCATGGATCGATAGTGGAATTTGTTCATCCCGATGACGGATAGATATACTCTGGGCCCTCTCGGTGATATCACATTGATTAGCTTGCAAGCAAGTGATTTGATCACTAGAATGTTATATCACAGGAACGAGAAAAGAGTGCATGTCGGTAACGAGATCAAACTAGGTATGGAGATACCGATGATCGAATCTCGGACATGTAATATATCGTGAAACAAAGGGATTAAGATACTAGCGTAAAAGGTTCCGACGATCACAAGAAAGTCATCGTTGAATGTGTGGGAGTCAGTATGGGTCTCCAGATCCCGCTTCTGATTATTGATCCGAGAGGGGTCTCGATCATGTCCGCATTATTCACGAACCGTAGGGTGAAACACTTAAGAGACACCGACATCCAATTGGAGCAAATGTGTCATGCCGAAAGAATGAACAAGCGCAGGAATTTATTTCACTAGATACCGAAACAGGTTTTCGGGTGAAATTGCATAAAGTGGTTATGCATGTGAAATAGAATTCTAGCAAGGGGTTATTTGTGAATGTTTGTCATTAAAGTAATTGACAAAATTCTGAATAAAATAAAAGAGTTTTATTTAATGAGAGTTTGCATTAAATTTGGTGGAAATTTAATGGGAATTTGAGTGGACTTTTGAGTGGAGGGATTTTAAAGGGCATTTTGTGAGTGGAGTGTCCAGCCACATGAATGAAGGAGGGGAGGGGGCAGCCCCCATGGCCGGCGGCCACCCCCTTGGGTGCCCCTCCCTCCTCCTATAAAAGGATCCCCCGTCCTCACTTGTCTCTCACACCTCCTCGTGAAGGATCTCTCTCCCCCTCTAGAATTTATCCCCCATGGTCTCGGACTAGCGAGATACATGTTCCCGGTGGCTATTCGGCAAGAAAGATTTGTGCTTCCGCTACATCGCTTGAGCGAGGAGGCGGAGGTTGCTCGGTGCCTCGAACGTGTGTGCGAGCACGGATGCGCTGCTGATTTGCGACGCTAGGACTTCCTCTCGATCTTGAGATCGGCAAGAGATCGTCTACATCAACCACGAGTTGAACTCGTTAAGCTTTGTCGGTCTTCAAGGGTATGTTCTCTACGGATATACATCCGCCCGTTGTTTGTATCTAGTAGATAGATCTTGGTATATAGTTCACATCGTAGGAAATTTTTTGTTTTCTATGTTGCGAACCCTACAGTGGTATCAGAGCCGGATCTATGCGTAGATACTTTACACGGGCAGTACACATATGAGTATGTGGGCGATGATGATCATGTTGTTGCTCCTTTGTTGTAATTTTGGATATTGGTGGCATAGTGGGATGAAGCGGCCCGGACAAACTTTACATGTCCTCGCACATGAGACCTGTTCCACGCTTGACATGCAACTAGTTTGCATAAGTGGCTAGCGGGTGTCTGTCTCTCCTACTATAGTCAATATCTATTTGCAAGCGAGTTGTCAACAATTTGATTATCCTCTTTGTGGTTCATGTTCGTAGGTAAGAACGATTCTATCTCGAAATCCCTAAGCCACGTAAAACTTGCAATGGATAAATTAGAGGCGTCTAGTTTAGATTGTTGCTGGGCTAGTGTTATGATATGGTAGTGTTGTAAGTAGAAGTATGAGATGATACTCTTACAACACACATAGCGTGTAAAATCCATAGACCTTGGATTTACACATATAGGTATGATAGTGATCATACCACGATGCACATGATAGAGATCATCTGCGGGAACCATATAATTTCACTAATAAACATATGATGTTTGATAGCATCTTATATTGCTTGTTTAGCGCTTTGTTAGCATAATAAGATGATCCCTCATTTAAATATCAAGATAAGAATGTGTTCTTCCTTTAGTATGCACCGATTATGTTTTCGTCGCTCCAAGACATCACGTGATGATCGGGTGTTCTTGGATCCACGACCATATTTCGGGTGTAAAACAGTTACACACGCGAATACTAAGGTTCTAACTTGGCGAGCCTAGCATGTACAGACATGGCCTCAGAACACGGACCGAAAGGTTAAGCATGATTCATATAGTTGATATGATGCCCATTTGATGCTCGCCTTTGAAGCTATACCGACTCACGTGATGATCGGACTTGGTGTAGTGGATTTGGTTCATGTAATCACCAAAAAGGCACGAGGGATGTCGTTTTTGAGTGGGAGTTCATTCGTAATATAGATTAGTTGAATTCAATCTATCATACACTTAGTCTAAACTTTACAAATTCTTTTGTAGATGGCACCACCTGCTTTTAATTTCAATGTGTTCATGGAGAAAGAGAAACTAGCAACGAACGGTAGCAACTTTACCGAATGGGCCATGAATTTGAGGATTCTCCTCTCTGCTGCACAAAAGAAATATGTGCTAGAAGCGCCGTTAGGCCCCCCACCTTTTGATGATGCCCCTGACGAGGAGAAGAATGTCTATCAGACTCGTCAGGAGGACCACAACTTAGTTCATTGCGGCATATTGTATGGGCTAGAGCCGGAACTTCGAAAGCGTTTCGAAAACGGCAATGCATTTGATACAATGGGTGAGTTGAAAATGATTTTCGACGCACATGCTGCTGTAGAGAGCTACAACGCTTCAGAAAAGTTCTTTAGCTGCATGATGGAAGAGCACAGCTCCGTTAGTGAGCATGTACTCAAGATGTCGGGTTACGCCGATAAGCTTGTGTCCTTGGGAATATTGATTCCCATTGACTTAGGCATCCATCGTGTTCTGCACTCTCTGCCACCTAGCTATAAGAGCTTCGTGATGAACTATAATATGCAAGGCATGAAGAAGTCTCTCCCCGAGCTTCTGTCAATGCTTAAAACTGCAGAAGTGGAGATCAAAAAGGAACATCAAGTGTTGATGATCAATAGTAACACTGGTTTCAAGAAAGACAAGAAGGGAAAACGGAAGGGAAGTAAGGGTGGAAAGCCTGTTGCCGTGCCTGAAAAGAAACCCCGAGTTGGACCTAAGTCTGATTCCGAGTGCTACTATTGTAAGGGGACTGGCCACTGGAAGCGCAACTGCCCCAAGTATCTGGCAGACAAAAAGGCCGGCAAGGCAAACAAAGGTATATATGATATACATGTTATTGATGTGTACTTGACTAGTGCTCGCAGTAGCACCTGGGTATTTGTTACCGGTTCAGTTGCTAATATTTGTAACTCGAATCAGGGGCTGCGGAACAAGCGACCGCTAGCAAGGGGTGAGGTCAAGATGCGTGTCGGCAATGGATCAAGCGTTGATGTGATCGCCGTCGGAATGCTGCATCTCCACTTACCGTCGGGATTAGTTATAAACTTGAATAAATGTTATCTGGTGCCTGCACTGAGCATGAACATTGTATCTGGATCGTGTTTGATGCGAAGTGGTTATTCATTTAAATCCGAGAACAATGGTTGTTCCATTTATATGAATGAAATATTTTATGGTCATGCACCGATGATGAATGGTTTATTTCTATTAGATCTCGATGATAATGTTACACATATTCATAATGTTGATGCTAAAAGGATTAAACTTAATGATGATATATCCGCATATATGTGGCACTGCCGTCTAGGTCATATTGGCGTTAAACGCATGAAGAAGCTCCATTCGGATGGACTTTTGGAATCACTTGATTATGAATCATTTGATACATGTGAGCCATGCCTTATGGGCAAGATGACTAGAACGCCGTTTTCCGGTTCAATGGAACGGGCGACAGATTTATTGGAAATCATACATTCTGATGTATGTGGTCCAATGAGTGTGTCGGCGCGAGGTGGATATCATTATTTTGTTACTTTCACGGATGATTTGAGTAGATACGGTTATATCTACTTGATGAAACACAAGTCTGAAACCTTTGAAAAGTTCAAGGAATTTCAGAATGAAGTGGAAAATCATCGTAATAGAAAGATCAAATTTCTACGGTCCGACCGTGGAGGTGAGTATCTAAGTTACGAGTTTAGCACTCACATGAAAGAGTGTGGAATTGTTTCACAACTCACACCTGCCGGAACACCACAGCGAAATGGTGTGTCGGAGCATCGTAATCGTACTTTATTAGATATGGTTTGATCTATGATGTCTCTGATGGACTTGCCGTTGTCATTTTGGGGTTATGCACTAGAAACTGCTGCATTCACTTTAAATCGGGCACCATCTAAATCCGTTGAAAAGACACCGTATGAATTGTGGTTTGGAAACAAACCTAAGCTGTCATTTCTTAAAGTTTGGGGATGCGATGTTTATGTGAAGAAACTTCAACCGGATAAACTCGAACCCAAAGCGGAAAAATGCGTCTTCATAGGATAACCTAAAGAAACTATTGGGTATTCCTTCTATCACAGATCCGAGGGCAAGGTTTTTGTTGCCAAGAATGGATCCTTTCTAGAGAAAGAGTTTCTCGCGAAAGGTGTCAGTAGTCGGAAGGTAGAACTCGAAGAGGTTGTGGAACCTTCTCTTCAAAGTATGGCGAGTAGCGCAGCGCCGGAAGTTGTTCCGGAGTTGGCTCCACCTGTTGAAGAGGGAACTAATGATAATGATCATGAAACTCCGAAAGAGAGTACTACCGAACCTCGCAGGTCAAACAGGACGCGTGCAGCTCCCGAGCTGTACGGAAATCCTGTCATGAATTTCATGGTTGATGAAAATGATGACCCTGCGACGTATGAAGAAGCGATGATGAGCCCGGATTCCAACAAATGGTTAGAAGCCATGAAATCCGAGATGGAATCCATGTATGAAAATCAAGTTTGGAACTTGGTGGAATTACCTCACGACCGAAAGGCCGTGGAGAACAAATGGATTTTCAAAAGGAAAACTGATGCTGATGGTAATATGACCGTCTATAAAGCTCGACTTGTCGCAAAGGGGTTTCGACAAATTCAAGGAGTTGACTACGATGAGACTTTCTCTCCCGTAGCGATGCTAAAGTCAGTTAGGATTATGTTAGCAATTGCTGCATATTTCGATTATGAGATATGGCAGATGGATGTCAAAACCGCGTTTCTCAATGGTAATATTGAAGAAGAGTTGTATATGATACAACCAAAGGGTTTTGTCGATCCTAAGGATGCTAACAAGGTGTGCAAGCTTCAGCGATCCATCTATGGATTGAAGCAAGCATCACGAAGTTGGAATCTCCGCTTTGATGAGGTGATCAAAGAGTTTGGATTTGTCCAAACTTATGGAGAAGCTTGTATTTACAAGAAAGTGAGTGGGAGCAATGTGGCATTTCTGATATTATATGTGGATGACATATTATTGATCGGAAATGATATAGATCTTTTAAACAGTGTTAAAAGTTATCTAAACAGCAAATTTTCAATGAAGGACCTAGGTGAAGCGTCATACATATTAGGCATAAAGATCTATAGAGATAGATCTAGGCGCCTAATAGGGCTATCACAAAGTACATACCTTGATAAGATTTTAAAGAAGTTTAAAATGGACGGAAGTAAGAAGGGGTTCTTACCTATGTTGCAAGGCAAGACATTGAGTAAGACTCAAAGTCCGGCTTCGGCGGCAGAAAGAGAGATAATGGACAAAGTCCCCTATGCTTCAGCCATAGGATCTATAATGTACGCCATACTATGTACAAGACCGGATGTAGCACATACTATTAGTTTGACTAGTAGGTACCAATCGGATCCAGGTTCGGAACACTGGATAGCGGTCAAGAATATCCTTAAGTACTTACGAAGAACTAAGGATATGTTTCTTGTATACGGAGGTGAAGAAGAGCTCGTCGCTAAGTGTTATGTCTACGCTAGCTTTGACACCGATCCGGATGACTCTAAGTCTCAATCCGGATACGTATTTCTCATGAATGGCGGAGCAGTTAGTTGGAGGAGCTCCAAACAACCTGTGGTAGCGGGATCAACAACGGAGGCCGAATATGTTGCTGCTTCAGAAGCGGCTGAGGAAGCAGTTTGGATGAAGGAGTTCATATCCGAACTAGGAGTGGTGGCAAACGCGTTGGACCCAATGGTGATCTATTGTGACAACAATGGTGCCATTGCCAATGCCAAAGAGCCAAGGTCTCACAAGCATTCCAAGCATATTAAGCGCCGGTTTCACTCCATCCGCGAGCATGTCAAGGATGGATATATAAAGATTTGTAAAGTACATACGGATCTCAATGTAGTAGATCCGTTGACTAAAACTCTCCCTAGAGAAAAACATGATCAACACCAGAACTCAATGGGTGTTAGATTTATCACTATGTAACTAGATTATTGTCTCTAGTGCAAGTGGGAGACTGAAGGGAATATGCCCTGAGAGGCAATAATAAAGTGTTTATTATGTGTATTCCAAGTATATGATAGATGTTTATTTTGCATGCTATAATTGTATTAATACGAAAACGTTAATACATGTGTGTTTAATAAACAAACAGAAAGTTCTAGTTATGCCTCTCTCATAAACTAGCTCGTTGATTAACAATATGATCAAGGTTTCCTGATCATGGACATTGGATGTTGTTAATAACGGGATCACAACATTAGTGTAATGGTGTGATGAACATTCATCCGAAGTATAGCATTACGATCAAATTCATTGAGTTTATATTGCTATAACAACTTACGAAGTGATCCTAATCCTTAGACCATGAGATCATGTCAATCACTAACACCGGAAGAGTTTCTTGGTAACTTCAACCGTCACACCGTAACAGGGTGATTATAAAGATGGATTCAGAACTAATAAAGTGTTATGTTGAGGCTCATGGATTGAGAGTGGAATTTGTTCATCCCGATGACGGATAGATATACTCTGGGCCCTCTCGGTGATATCACATTGATTAGCTTGCAAGCAAGTGATTTGATCACTAGAATGTTATATCATAGGAACGAGAAAAGAGTGCATGTCGGTAACGAGATCAAACTAGGTATGGAGATACCGATGATCGAATCTCGAACATGTAATATATCGTGAAACAAAGGGATTAAGATACTAGCGTAAAAGGTTCCGACGATCACAAGAAAGTCATCGTTGAATGTGTGGGAGTCAGTATGGGTCTCCAGATCCCGCTTCTGATTATTGATCCGAGAGGGGTCTCGATCATGTCCGCATTACTCACGAACCGTAGGGTGACACACTTAAGAGACACCGACATACAATTGGAGCAAATGTTTCATGCCGAAAGAATGAATAAGCGCAGGAATTTATTTCACTAGATACCGAAACAGGTTTTCGGGTGAAATTGCATAAAGTGGTTATGCATGTGAAATAGAAGTCTAGCAAGGGGTTATTTGTGAATGTTTGTCATTAAAGTAATTGACAAAATTATGAATAAAATAAAAGAGTTTTATTTAATGAGAGTTTGCATTAAATTTGGTGGAAATTTAATGGGAATTTGAGTGGACTTTTGAGTGGAGGGAATTTAAAGGAGATTTGTGAGTGGAGTGTCCACCCACATGAAGAGGGGAGGGCAAGGGGGCATCCCCCATGCGCCGGCCACACCCTTGGGGTTCCCCCTCCTCCTATAAAAGGATCCCCCCTCCTCACTTGTCTCTCACACCTCCTCGTGAAGGATCTCTCTCCCCCTCTAGAATTTATCCCCCATGGTCTCGGACTAGCGAGATACATGTTCCCGGTGGCTATTCGGCAAGAAAGAGTTGTGCTTCCGCTGCATCGCTGGAGCGAGGAGGCGGAGGTTGCTCGGTGACTCGAACGTGTGTGCGAGCACGGATGCGCTGCTGATTTGCGGCGCTAGGACTTCCTCTCGATCTTGAGATCGGCAAGAGATCGTCTACATCAACCACGAGTTGAACTCGTTAAGCTTTGTTGGTCTTCAAGGGTATGTTCTCTACGGATATACATCCGCCCGTTGTTTGTATCTAGTAGATAGATCTTGGTATATAGTTCACATCGTAGGAAATTTTTTGTTTTCTATGCTGCGAACCCTACAGCCATCACCATTGTACCTAGATCGGGGGGATCTGAAGTTCTTCCTGGCACCCTGCCGGAGGGGAGTTCATCCCGAAGGCCTTCTCTCCGGTATGATTCGTGAGTAGTTCCACCTTGGACTATGGGTCCATGTAGTAGCTAGATGGTTGTATCTCCTTCTTTGTGCTTTCATGTATAGATCTTGTGAGCTCCATTCATGATAAAGATCTAATCTATTTGTAAACATGCATGTTGTGTTTGCGGGGATCCGACGGATATTGAGATTATTATGTTGGTTTGATTAATGGTTCTATCTTTATGATTCTATCATCTCTGTGTTGTTTGTGATCTTGCATGCTCTCCTTTTCTAGTGGTTATCTTGGCCAAGTAGTTACTAGTGACTCCAAGAGGGAGTATTTATGCTCGATAGTGGGTTCATGCCTCTAGTTTCCAAGGCAAGTGACAGAAATCTCTTCGGTTGTAGATGTGTTGTTGCTACTAGGGAGAAAACAACGGTCTCTTGTTCATGCAACATGTGGACTGTTTACCTTACATATTTTGCTTAAAGCAGTTGTCTGTTTCTTGAAACTTAATACTGGAGGGGGTTCGGATGATAACCTGAAGGTGGACTTCTAGTCATAGATGCAGTTGGATTACGGTCTATGTATAATGTTGTATTTCCTAATCAACCTCATAGGATCTTTCTAGCTAGTAATTGCATTGTTATGCCTTGCTCGGTTCCTATCAATTGCCCCGCTGTAATTTGTTTACCCTTCATGCCATGTTGTTTACTTAAGGAGAGCACCACTAGTGAACTATGGACCCCGGTCCAATCTTTACCATTGATACATCTTCCACTGTTACTTGTTTACTTGCTGCAAACCATTATCTTCCAAACCATACGTTTAATCCTTTGTTACAGCAAACCGGTGAGCTTGACAACCTCACTGATTCGTTGGGGCAAAGTCTTGAGTTTGTGTTGTGCAGGTCTCCACGTTGCCAGCAACACCTGTGTGACATTTTCTTCTGTTGGAGATATGCCCAAGAGGCAATAATACAGTGGTTATTATCATATCTTCACACTTACGATAAATGTTTACATACCATGCTATAATTGTATTAACCGGAAACATTAATACTTGTGTGATTTGTAAACTAAAATAAGAGTCCCTAGTAAAGCCTCTTGTTAAACTAGCTTGTTGGTTAATATATGATCATGGTTTCCTGATCATGAACATAGAGATGTTATTAACAACAGGATCATATCGTTAGGAGAATGATGTGGTGGACATACTCCTATAGATAAGCGTAGCATAAAGATCAAGTCATTTCAATAGTTCAATTGCTATATGCTTTCTGATACATAGTAACCTAATTCCTTCGACCATGAGATCATGCATATCACCTTTACCGGATGGATGCTTTGATGACATCAAACACCACACCGTAACTGGGTGGCTATAAAGGTGGCATTGAGTGTTCGGAAAGTATTGGTTGAGACACATGGATCAAGAGTGGGATTTGTCCATCCATATGACGGATAGATATACTCTAGGCCCTCTCGGTGAAATGTCATCCAATTAGCTTGCAAGCATGTGACTGGCTCACAAGGGATCACATATCACGGGAACGAGAAAAGAGTACTTATCGGTAACGAGGTTGAACTAGGTATGCAGAGATACCGACGATCATAACCTCGGATAAGTAAACTATCGTGAGACAAAGGGAAATTGGTATCGTATGTAAGTGGTTCATTCGATCGCAAAGTAATCGTAGAAATATGTGGGAGCCATATGAATTTCCAGATTCCTCTATTGGTTATTGTTCGGAGAAGTGTCTCGATCATGTCCGCATAATTCACGAACCGTAGGGAGACACACTTAAGGATTCGACGTTGTTTGAGTAGTTATGGTATTATGAGAAAGAGACCGAATGTTGTTCGGAGTCTCGGATGGGATCCGGGATATCACGAGGTGATCCGGAATGGTCCGGAGAATAAGATTCATATAAGGAAAGTCCCGTTTCGGAGTTCGGGAATGGTTCTGGTGTTTTCATCGGGAATGTTCTAGAAGGTTCCGGATTGTCCGGCACTCCGGGGGGGAGGGGTACATGAATGTGTCATTACATATTGGAATGATTGCATCATGTACTAAGTGTTCTTGCTGTTCCAAATAAAGGATTAAATTGAATCCTAAAACAGAAAGTCAAATGTCCAGTTTGAAAGTCAAACGGCTAAAACAAGAAACTGTGGGAAACAAGCAAGAGGTGGTTGGAACCGACTTGGGGGAGGAGTCCCTCCAAGCCGGCGCGCCAACCAAGGCCGAATTGGGGAGGGACTCCCCTCCCCTTGGCCGCCCCTCCCACCTATAAAAGGAGGGGCACGGCCTCCTCCTCTAGACACACAAGTTCCTATCCTCTAATCTCCGGTTTAGAGCCGTTTTGGTTTAGAGCTTCTAATTGCCCTAGCCTTCGGTTTAGAGCCTTCTAATTGTTGTGTCTAATCCCTAGACCACTAATAGTTCTCTCTCATACTCCACCATACTCGCTCCGGCTTAAGGCGAATCCCTGCGGGATCTCCCCTCTACTTCCGGTACCACGCCGTTGTGCTGCCGGAATCACGAGGAGAGTGCTACAACCTCCGCTGCCTGCTGGAACAAGGGAGAGGAAGGTCTTCGTCGAGTACCGAACGTGTGACCGACTGCGGGAGCGCTTCCGGAACGTGGCGCCGGAAGGATCTCTACGCGATCTTGAGATCGGAAGAGTACGACTACATCATCCACGAGAATCTTCTCTCGTTAACCGCTTTGGAATCTTCGAGGGTAAGTTATTCCATCGACTCGTTGCTACAATCTAGTAGATAGATCTTGGCTTGTTTGTTTGTATGCGATAGAAATTTTTTGTTTTCCATGCTACGAACCCCTACAGTGGTATCAGAGCCGTGTCTATATGTAGTTCTGTTTGCACGAGTAGAATACAATGGTCATTGTGGGCGTTGATGCTTTTATTGTCGATTGCTTCTTGTGTACTTTGCATCTTGCGGTATGTTGGGATGAAGCGGCCCGGGCTAACCTTACATGACATCGTTCATGAGACTTGCTCCACGCTTGACATGCAACTTGTATTGCATAAGTGGCTTTGCGGGTGCCTGTTTCTCCTAGCATAGTTAAGATCCAATTTACAACGGGTGATTAACAATACTAGTATCAATGTTGTGGTTCTTGTTCGTAAGTTAGAACGACACTTATTGAAAGCCCCAAACCACGTAAAATATGCAAAGAAAGTAGAGGCGTCTAACTTTGTTTTGCAGGGGTGTGCAGTGATGTGATATGGCCATGATTGTGATTATATATGATGTATGCAATGTTCCTTATTGTAAGTCGGCAACCGGCAGGAGCCATATGGTTGTCTTTAATTTCTGTTAAGACCCGCGTGTCTATTCAAAGTAGTTGTAATAGTTGAAGCCGGTGGACGACAACCATGGAGCAGCGTCATTGACCTTGATGCAATGTCGGTGATGATGGAGATCATGTTCGTGCTAGAAGATGGAGATCGGAAGCACAATGGAGAAAGGCCATATCATATCACATATTATGAATTGCATGTGATGTTAATCCTTTATGCATCTTGTATTGCTTAGTAGACGACGGTAGCATTATAAGATGATCCCTCATGCACATAAATTTCAAGTCATAAAGTGTTCACCCTTAGTTAGCACCGTTGCTAAAGCTTGTTGTTTCGAAGCACCACGTGATGATCGGGTGTGTTAGATTCCGCAAGTGTATACAACGTGGGCAAGCCAGATTTGCTCATGCGGAAGCTAAGGTTTGATCTTGACGAGCCTAGCATGTATAGACATGGTCTCAGGAACACGGATCACCGAAAGGTAAAGCATGAGTCATATAGTAGATATGATGAACATGTTGATTGTTCGCCATTGAAGCTACATCAACTCTCGTGATGATCGGTTTTGATGTGGTGGATTTGGTTCGTGTGATCACTAAAACAATGTGAGGGATGTTGTTTTGAGTGGGAGTTCACCTAGATTAATTTAATTATTAATTAGAACTCAATTTATCATAAATTAAATCAAAGTGAATTTGCATAGTTGTTGTAGTCATTGGCATCCGTTTACCACCTTACGCTTAGTTATAATTGAGATGATAGAACTATATAATTCTGGTTAGTTACTTTACGAACTGGTATCCTATTGTTTTGAAGTGTTAATCTAAAGTTTAAAAGTCCTATTGCAAACTTTCAGTAAGTTCCGGTTACTCCATGAAGTTTAATAATTGGTATTAAAACAAGAGTGACAATTCCAAGTGTTAGTGTATAAGTATCATGTTTGTGTCCATGATTCTTGATATTCAAAGGATTGTCTTAATATCAAGGTTATCTAGGATCTGAAAGAGTTGTTTCAGAAACCATGATGTGTGGAAGATATTGTGATATCTGAAACGAAGTTTTGGTTACACCATGATAGAGTATAATATGGCAAAATTCATGTTCTCATATTTGATGAGAATTTGCAAAGGGTTGGAGACACTAGTTGTCCTAATCCACCAAAAGGTTTTGGATAGCAACATTATACTCACGATTCATCTTTATAAGCTAAAAGTAGCTTGATCATGGATAATTCCATGATAAGGATGAATAATTGATGTAGGTAAAATGTTTACTACACCAAGAGATTGCTAAAGAAAGGAATTTGAAAGAACACCAAACATTTGATGATGGTGATCTACTACAAAGTGCAAGTCCAAAGACATTGGTATTTAACTATACACGTTTTGGACTATGTGTCATATGTATGACTCTACTATTGATGTTGATAGATTCTTTCAAACAGGAAATGAAATACTGAAAGAGAATCTCATAAATATATGGCAGAAAGGAAAAGACTAGAATTGTTCAGCTTAAGTATATAGATGATATACATGTTATGGCTATATTCTTTGCTTATTAAACAATGTGGTTCTTAAGTATTTGATACTGAATTTGTTGGTGTGAATCGTCATACAAAACAACACAATTCATGAACTACAATGGCCTAAGTAACTAGCAAAAGAATATGTGATGATGTTCATCGAGAACAAATAAAGGGTTATTGTGTTGCTCGTTAAACATCAAAGCTTGCCTTCAAAGATTTGTTTCATCAGGTATTATGAGAACAAAAGGGTTGTTCAAATAATTGTCGTAATCCATAAAAGATGGATTCGCAAATCTCGTTGAAGAAATCACATCCATAAAACTAGTGCTAAAGATGTCGAAAGACGAATTGATTGAAAGATCACTTAGGAAGTGACATCGCCGTTTAAATTATATTGAAAGAAAACATGAAGAAACTCCATGTGGATGGAATTTTGGAGTCTTTTGATTTTGATCAAATGACACTTGTGAAACTTTCCTAGAGATAATTAAAACTTCGTTCATAGGCCAAAAGGGAACGAATGACTAGCTTATTTGAACTTGTACATATTGTTGTACGAAGTCCATTATGTGTAGTCAAGAGCGATGGATTTCAACTTCATATGCTTTCTCCGAAAATTTGAGTGAATATATGAATATTTACTTAATAAGGATGAAGTATGAAACATTTGAAAAGTTCAAAGACTTTCAAGATGAAGTGCAAAATCATTGTAACAAGAATATAAATAGTTTATGATAAAGATCATAAAGGAAGATATTTGAGTTACAGAGTTTAGCATAATACCTAAGATTTAAGGAATTGTTCCATGGATTTGCATTTCCCAAAACACCATAAGGGTATGGAGCGTTCGAGATATGTAATTAAACCTTGTTTGACATGGTAAGATCGAAGGTGTAATTCATAAAACTGCCATTGTATTTTAAAGATTAAAAGCTTTAGAGACTACCGTTTTCCCACTGAAAAGAGCTTCATCATAATCCGTTGAAATGACACCATATAAGGTTATGGTTTGGGATAAAACCCAAGTTGTCCTTTCTTAAACATTGGTATGCTATGCATAAGAAAGATGTTTGCAACCAAAGTCGGATGAACCTGTCTTTGTATGTTATTTCGAATAACTGTTAAGTATTCCTCCATAAACACCGGAGACAAAAGTGTTTGTTGCTTAGAACGTTAAGTTTCTTTGAGGAGGAATTTTTCGTGAAAAGTTAAGTGGGAGGACAATAGAACTTTGATAAGGTTAAAAGAACCTTAGATATATGTGCAAAGTTGCGCAGCACCGAAAAATGTTCCGGAGTTAGCAACAATGCTCATGGCTCACGTGCCTCAAAGGTTGTGGTCACGGAGATCTAAGTTCCTATTGAAACAAGTAGGTCGGGTAAACAATCAAATACCAAGATTTGAGGGTTGAATCATTATTTGAGAATAATGAACCGACTACATGCAAAGAAGCGATGATGGGCCCTGACTCCGTCAAATGGCTTGAAGCCATAAAAATCCGTGATAGTTCCATACACGAGAAATCAAGTTTTGAACTTGAAGGACCCTCAAGAAAGGTGTAAGACCTTACAGTTGTGTTTGGATCTATAAAGAAATAGACATGGATGTTTCACATCTATGAAATAGTCGACATGTTGGGAAAGAGTTCACAACAATGTTCAAAGGTTGACTATGACAAGATTTGATCTTTCATAGTGATATTTATTCTAGACGGATTAATGTTGCAACCACTACATATAATTTGTTATATGGTAGTTGAATAAACAAAACAAGTTCTTCTAATAGAATCGTTACCTTGGACATGTGCATAACACGGTCCATAGTGTTTTGTTAATTCAAAGGATGCTAAAAGCATATGCAAACTTCAATGGTTGAAGTGAGCATTGCGGAGTTGGAATCTTCACTATGATGAAACTGTTAAAGGAGTTTAAAAGTTCATTAGAGACAATGAAGATGCTTGCATTTGCAAGAAATTAAGTGGGAGCTCTAAGACATGTTTCTAATACATTATGTAGAAGACATATTGTTGATTGGAAATAATGTATCTTTTATTAACACATATTAAGAATTTCATCCTGATGAAAGACTTAGGCAAAACCCAAATATTTGGCATCAATAGACGCTAATATGGTTGTGCCAGAAGTACATAGACGAGATATTGAATGAGTTCAATATAGAAACTATAAGAAAGGTTCTTGTCGCACAGAAAGGATTGAATAAGTTCAATATTGATGATATATTCAAGTGTATTGACATTTGGTAAGTGAAACAAAGATTCAAGTATAGGTTGATACTTGATGTATGAGATCACAAAGAGTATTTATATCAATCATGCTGTGATGTGTACAAATCCAGATATGTCCTATGCTCTAAATGTTATGAGCATATACCAGAATGATTCGTAAGATGATCATTGGACAATAGTAAGGATATTCTTATGATCTTTTGGAAGAACTAAGAGTATATTATTTGTAGAAGTGACAAATAGATGGTTAGTTCATTGTAAAAGTACTACATTGATACTAGTTTTGTCACAAAGTGCAAATTAAGTTTATCTCAATCTAAACTAAGGGTGGCACAATATAATGGAAAGTGAGTTCCATAATGGTTTTGGATGAGTTCCAAAGTTAATACATTGTGACAGATACTACAACAAAAGGCTAAGTATATGACTGCTATTATAGCAGCAAAAGAGGGCATTTGTGTCAAGTAGTTTGTTATCAAACTAGGTGTAGTTCACAATGGGATAATACTATGAAGATATATTGTACGACAATATTGTCAACATATGTTTAACCCCAAAGAACTAAAAGTCACACCGAAAGACCAAATTTATACAAAGCCATCTCATTAGAGAATGAGTGATGCGTAGAGACGCAAAGACATGCAATTACACACGGACCTGGAAGTGTCAGATCCGGAGATCATTTGACCACTAGCAATCGTGTACATACAACACCGGAAGGCCATAGGTGTTGAATACACAAAGGTTTGAAACTAGATTATTGACTCTAGTGCAAGTGGGAGACTGTTGGAGATATGCCCAAGAGGCAATAATAAAGTGGTTATTATCATATCTTCACACTTATGATAAATGTTTACATACCATGCTATAATTGTATTAACCGGAAACATTAATACTTGTGTGATTTGTAAACTAAAATAAGAGTCCCTAGTAAAGCCTCTTGTTAAACTAGCTTGTTGGTTAATATATGATCATGGTTTCCTGATCATGAACATAGAGATGTTATTAACAAAAGGATCATATCGTTAGGAGAATGATGTGATGGACATACTCCTATAGATAAGCGTAGCATAAAGATCAAGTCATTTCAATAGTTCAATTGCTATATGCTTTCTGATACATAGTAACCTAATTCCTTCGACCATGAGATCATGCATATCACCTTTACCGGATGGATGCTTTGATGACATCAAACACCACACCGTAACTGGGTGGCTATAAAGGTGGCATTGAGTGTTCGGAAAGTATTGGTTGAGACACATGGATCAAGAGTGGGATTTGTCCATCCATATGACGGATAGATATACTCTAGGCCCTCTCGGTGAAATGTCATCCAATTAGCTTGCAAGCATGTGACTGGCTCACAAGGGATCACATATCACGGGAACGAGAAAAGAGTACTTATCGGTAACGAGGTTGAACTAGGTATGCAGAGATACCGACGATCATAACCTCAGATAAGTAAACTATCGTGAGACAAAGGGAAATTGGTATCGTATGTAAGTGGTTCATTCGATCGCAAAGTAATCGTAGAAATATGTGGGAGCCATATGAATTTCCAGATTCCTCTATTGGTTATTGTTCAGAGAAGTGTCTCGATCATGTCCGCATAATTCACGAACCGTAGGGAGACACACTTAAGGATTCGATGTTGTTTGAGTAGTTATGGTATTATGAGAAAGAGACCGAATGTTGTTCGGAGTCTCGGATGGGATCCGGGATATCACGAGGTGATACGGAATGGTCCGTAGAATAAGATTCATATAAGGAAAGCCCCGTTTCGGAGTTCGGGAATGGTTCTGGTGTTTTCATCGGGAATGTTCTAGAAGGTTCCGGATTGCCCGGCACTCCGGGGGAGGAGGGGTACATGAATGTGTCATTACATATTGGAATGATTGCATCATGTACTAAGTGTTCTTGCTGTTCCAAATAAAGGATTAAATTGAATCCTAAAACAGAAAAGTCAAATGTCCAGTTTGAAAGTCAAACGGCTAAAACAAGAAACTGTGGGAAACAAGCAAGAGGTGGTTGGAACCGACTTGGGGGAGGAGTCCCTCCAAGCCGGCGCGCCAACCAAGGCCGACTTGGGGAGGGACTCCCCTCCCCTTGGCCGCCCCTCCCACCTATAAAAGGAGGGGCAGGGCCTCCTCCTCTAGACACACAAGTTCCTATCCTCTAATCTCCGGTTTAGAGCCGTTTTGGTTTAGAGCTTCTAATTGCCCTAGCCTTCGGTTTAGAGCCTTCTAATTGGTGTGTCTAATCCCTAGACCACTAATAGTTCTCTCTCATACTCCACCATACTCGCTCCGTCTTAAGGCGAAGCCCTACGGGATCTCCCCTCTACTTCCGGTACCACGCCGTTGTGCTGCCGGAATCACGAGGAGAGTGCTACAACCTCCGCTGCCTGCTGGAACAAGGGAGAGGAAGGTCTTCGTCGAGTACCGAACGTGTGACCGACTGCGGGAGCGCTGCCGGAACGTGGTGCCGGAAGGATCGTCTACGCGATCTTGAGATCGGAAGAGTACGACTACATCATCCACGAGAATCTGCTCTCGTTAACCTCTTTGGAATCTTCGAGGGTAAGTTATTCCATCGACTCGTTGCTACAATCTAGTAGATAGATCTTGGCTTGTTTGTTTGTATGCGATAGAAAATTTTTGTTTTCCATGCTACGAACCCCTACATCTTCCTCCTACTGGTTCGATAACCTCGGTTTCTTACTGAGGGAAACTTGCTGTTGTGCTGCTTCATACCTTGCTCTTGGGGTTTCCAACGAAGCGTTCCACGACAAATATTGGGCGCCATCAACCAAATCAGTCCGGTCACGTATCTCTACTGAATTCCAATCAACAGTTACAATCCTTTGTGCAGCCCCTTGTGCATTAGCATCTGCAGCCTCCCCTTGTGCATTAGCATCAGCCTCCACTATTAACACTTCCAACTCAATAAGTATAGGCATTACTTGACTTTGTGCAGCCCAATCATCCTCGACCATCTGAGAAGCCAGCTTCGGGTCCACATATCCAACCCTCGAATCAGGTTCCAAATCAATGAGCTCTGCTAAAAACAGAACACTTTTGCTTGTCCAACCGTTTCTCTCATCGATTTCATCAACTGTATGTTCCCCTGTGTCAACCCTAACATAGTCACATTTGCAATCATCAAATCGTAACAAAGAAACTTCTTGCTCTGGCCCCCAAACCATACTATCCCCAAATTTTTTCACCATTTTCCTCACTGCCTCCTCTCCCATGTTTATTAGCTCTTGGGGATCAACATGTTCTAATTCCACCTCCCATTTAACAACCGTGTCTCTCTCAATGATCTGCGTGCTGCCATCAATTAAAACAACCCTAGAAGGAAAGAAATTGATGCGAAATTCGAATGTGTGGCGCGCAACATCGTCTCCCCTGTTTTTGGCGGGCACCTTGAGCTAGAGGAAGCGAACAAACAGCTCAACCTTAGAGAAATTAAGTGCAGAGATGCGGGATATACCGATTAGAAGTCCCCTCTTCATGCTCCATTTCGTCCCCCCTCGCCCCGTTCAGCACACCCCGACCTCCACAATCTAGCATCAATGGGCACGCCCAGATCTCGAATTGAGAAGAATAGGAGAGGAATTAGGTTTCAAATGGCACTCACCACCTTCGCCGTCGAATGAAAGAGCTACCGCCTAAAAGAATTGCCCTGCCACCGCCGCCGGCACCGAGAACGATGGGTGAGGTCCGCTGCCGCCGTTGGGGAAGCTACAGTCAGTGTGACACACGCTCTCAGTCGGAAGCGGCTGGTTTGACTGGCCTGACTGGCTGTCCCAACTGACCGGTTTGGCTTAACCCTAATCTTGGAACAAAGCTAAATGTGTCCTTAACAACCGATTTATGGCCCGTGTGGCCCTGGGCTATTAGCTGCCTCACAAGCGTCGCATGCGAGCTATTCTTTGCAACGATGTCGTGTTACTTCCAATTTCGCGTAAAGACGTCGCATGGGAGCTATAAGCCCCCCATATCCTCCGGGGATAGTTTCATTTGATCCCACGGGTAGCTAGCGTGCGATGCGCGTGGGTGGGCCCCAGCCACTGTAGGCTTATCTCGCTCCTGAATCTCGTCCTTTCTTAAACACCGCCGCCTAGCTCCCTATAGGACGTTGCCGCCCAGCTCTTTGCAGGCCGCCAGCGGCCTAGATCCACGGCGTCCCGCTGTGGCCGCAGATGGAGGCCTCCCGTTCTTCCCTCGCGCCCTTGCCGCGCCACCCAGCCGTGCCCCAAGCCAGGCGCCCCACCCTTGCCGAAGTAGACTCCCTGCACCTCCGCCTCCCCCATCCTCGCCATTCCTCTCGCTGGAGCGAGCCCACCCCTTTGCCCCCAACTCCTCCATGACATGAGCACTCCATACCCCTCGCCGGAGCACCGCCTCCCTACACCTCGTGTGAAGAGCCACCTAACCGTGGCTATATAGAGCCCACATCGTGGAGAGCCGGGCTTGGTGCTATTTGTGCTAGTGGTGTTGCTGTCGTCGCCCTCGCTACACAAAGGCCACCTGTGTTGCTACCGAAGGCCACCGACACAGCTACCTACCATCACGGTCACTGCTATCTACGGCGTCGAGGTTTGCTACATGGGGTTGGCGACGCTGCTGCCTACTACCACCGTCGCTGCTACCTACGACGTCGAGGTTTTCTACATGGGGTTGGCGCGCTGCTACGTGCAATCGGCAGCGGTGCTACAAGCGTATTACAATGTTTTCGGCGAGATCTCCAGCGAGGTGTTTGACGAGGTCGGATTTGCTACAATATGATATTTTATTTGCTACATATGTTTTATGGTTTTGTTACACTAGCGTAAAGTTTTTGTTGCACGGTCTCCGGTGAGGTCTACCAGCGAAAGCCTCCGGCGAGGTTGGATATGCTACATTAGCACCATTTTTTTTGCTACACGGTCGTCGGCGGGTCTCCGGCGAAATCTCCGACAAGGTCTAGTCTGTTTTTTTATTTTCCGGACCGAATCGTTTTGCTATATGTAACAAAAGTGGGTCATTTTATAGCAAAAGCGAAAGGATTTGCTTTTTTTAGGAACACATGTCGCGCTGTCAACCTAGGAGATCTAGACAAATATCCTGATTGACGCGTAGCACTGCCCATGTGTTTTTTAAGCGGAAGAAAAGATCATGTGGTATTTTTCTTTTACGGAACTCTAGCTATTTTCTACACCACCGGTCCCACCCATTTAATCACCTCCTAGACTAGAGGCTTATCAAAAGATCGATACAAGTTCCCATTTTCTACACCACCGGCATCACCCATTTAACCACCTCGTAGAGGCTAATAGAAATATACAAGGTCCAAAGTTATGTAAACAAAAATGCCCGCTAAGCTCGGACATGTCTTTAATGGCGCCACGGGAGGGACTCAAAGGTCCTCCTCAACCTTAATACCCATACCTATACCTAGCTGGGCCCCCCATGGGTCCTGATCCCGTCCATCCACCAGCTGCCTCCGAAATTTGACCTTCCCAGCAGGTTCGCCTCCGATCGCGTGCATCCAACCCACGACCTTGACCGAGCGAGAACGACTATTCCACACTGAATATGCTAAATTTTACCGCCCACTTGTGTGCAGAGTCACACGACCCACCAGCTCCGTTCCTTCCTCCCTTCCCTGCTCCACGCTGCCTGCATATATAGCAGCTCGGATACCTCGCTACTACCTCCCCCTGCTCTGTCTCCCCGTGGCAGCTTACATCCATCGAGCGACGTCTCCATTCATTGGTTAACACTTCCCGGGGATAATGGATGATGTGTGGTGCAGCCTGGACATGGCCGGCATCCATAGCGCCCTCGCCAATCCCTTCTGGCAACCCTTCACCGAGTATGTCCGCACTTGGATCATCTTCATTTTTCTTGAAATCTTCACTAGTAGTAGTACGTTAATTAATGGAGTATCATATATACTAGCTCTTGATCTTACTAACATTTTTCAACTTGTTCGATGCCTAGCTGCTCTGCCGTGAGCTCCATCGGCAACGACGGTGCCTACTTCGGGGTCGACGACGTCGATCTCATGGTTGAGGTGAGCAAATAATATCAATCTCGTTGGCATTTTCTCCCTCTAATTTGCAAGTTGGATCGTTTCGCTTATCATATAGATTATTGGTGGTCTGTGTGTAGGTGGACGGCATGACGGGCATGGACGCGACCGGCTTCTTCGCAGGAGGGGACGCCCGCTTCGTGCTGCCGTCGTCGACGTCCTCGTCGCTCTCGTCGAAGCGTTCCCTCTCCCTCGACAGCGGCGGGTCGTCGGGGTCCTTCACGCTGGACCATGCCGCCGCCCTCCCCTCGCGCCAACAAGCGCCGCCAACGGTGGCACACGAGCCGTTCGACCACGACGACGAGGCGATCATGCGGGCCATGATGGCGGTCATGTCCTCCTCCTCGCCCTCCCCATCCTCATCAGCCTCCTCGGGGGCGCAGCCGTTCTCCCGGGACAGCAGCATGGCCCAGCAAGCAGTAGCCGTGCCGCCGCAGCTGCGTGGGGTAGGAAATGGCCACCACCACCACGTCATGGTGAAGAGCAGCCTCGCCATGTCGCCGGAGAGAACCAGCAGCGGCAGCCGGGGACAGCAGACGGAGGATCCGAGAGCGGCGAGCGCCAACAGCGGCCAGCTCTACCACATGATGTCGGAGAGAAAGAGACGAGAGAAGCTCAACGACAGCTTCCAGGCGCTGAGGTCGCTCCTTCCCCCCTGCTCAAAGGTATAAACTAAACATCGCCATCACATCCACTCGCTCCAAAATCACAACTACTTGCTCCCTTTTGCTCCCAGTATAATTATAGTTATAATTAAGGGCTTCAACACAGTCTCTAAAAACTTGATCGAACTTTACTTAGTTTGATTTTTGAAAAACATGTTTTATGATGTATCAAAGGGTATGAATTATGTATTATAAATATTAATATTTTTCTCTAAAATTTGGTCAAACTTTACTTAGTTTAACTTTAAAAAAATCTAAGCCTTAAGCTTTTAGAGGGAGGTAGTAGGATGTAGGAAATGGCTGAAATAAGGCACATAAACACATATTGGTTTGTTGATAAAGGCAAAGGATCCTCTCTGTTCGCTGCAATATTCAAAGGAGACTTGGAAGAGCCGTCTTGGTACTTCCGTCCTGAGTGGTCAAGATCATTGGTTGCTTGTTTAATCCAGAACAGACAAGGACATTTGTTTTTTAAGTGAATATAGACAAGGACATGGACGAGGGCAAGGTGATGAGAAGGACCACTAGATTAGCTAAATTTAAAATAAGAGTTATATGTGTGGGCCGGGGACAAACTCGAAAGATACACGCAAGGAAGTTTCGGAAAAAAGTAGACCCAGATTCCCACCTTACCTCTCTACTTCTTATCGTTTTTCTCAAAAATACGGTTGTGCACGTAATTGTGAGTGAACAGCACTATGCAAATAGTTTTTAATAAATATAAAAATACTTTTATTTTAAATAATATTATTTTCTCTGATTCATAATAGTATAAAATGAGAGACACTTATTATGAATCGAAGGGAGTAGTAAGTATATTTTAGAGTAGAGAAAGTAGTATATCTGAATTAGTAAGATTAGAGAATGCTAAAATCCAAATTTCCAGTGAACAAAAAAATGAGCGTGGTTATTACTAAAATTTACTACTATGTAGTAAGTGAAACTTGGCCGAGGAGGACTTGGTCGAAAGTCAAGCATATGAGTTGTTGTTTTCAAGCTAATCAATACACATCTCAGTATAGGAAGGCGATTGGAAGGACATGGTAATGCTTTCTAGTGGCCCACAAATAGACAAATTGAGAGCGGTTGGTGCCGAAGGCATATCAAGAGAAAAGACCCAAAGAAGACCAAATAAAATTACTCTTGATACCCGACAAACACAAAGGCACATCATTATCAACCTCATTAAGAAACACAAATGTGCATCATTGCTCCGTAGTTTCGAGGTGGTTGCTAGGAAACAACACTGAGATGGAAGCACTGCAAAAAAAGCTATTCTTGTCATCAACTGAGCAAATTAATTAGGCATTATGCGAAAACCAGTCTTTTAGGTTAGCCTGCTGATTTATTTAAGCATGCTTGTTGTGGACAGAAGGACAAGACGACGGTGCTGACCAAGGCGGCTGTGTACCTGAAGACGCTGGAGGCACAGGTGTCGGCGCTGGAGGAGAAGAACAGTAAGCTGGAGAAGCACATCCCTGCCTGCGAGGAGGCCGGCGCCACGGGCGCCATGCCGCGGCGGCAGAGAGCCAAGATCCAGATCAGCAAGGCGTCGACCGACGATGAGGTGGTGGACCTGACGGTGATGGTGATGGTGGAGTGCGACGTGGTGGAGCTGGTGCTGCGCATCCTGGAGTGCCTCCGGTGGATGGAGCAAATCAGCGTGCTGTCCGTGGACGCCGACACCTACTCGCCGCAGGTGCTGCTCAAGGCTATCGCCAGCATCAAGCTCCGGGTCATGGTACGTTTTGCTTATCTTTTGGTTTCTTTTTTATTATATATATATATATATATATATATATATATATATATATACTACTACTACTTAGTTGCATTAATTTCTCGCACGAAAGCAACTTACCTAAAAGAATATATGCCTGCAGGACGACGACTGGAACGAGGCGTCTTTCCACGAGTCGATGACGAAGGCGGTTAACGACGCGACCTCGTCTCCTCCTCCTCCTCTTCCCCACGCCTCGATCGTGCTCACCGCGTAGTACGCAGATTATGTCCTAGTCCAGAGGCAAACCCCGACAGCAGGAACAATTCCTAGTTAGGCGTGCGGTCGTACGTAGAAACGGTAATCTGTTTGCGGCGCGCGTGTGAGGGGTATGACGACCGTGCAGGCAGGCAGGCAGGCAGATGAAGACGACAGACTTCAGGGTGTAGTATAGGAGCAGTAGAAATGTTTAGGTTTTGGTTGGCAGAACAGCAGTTTTTGTACATACATGTGTGTATCCTGCCGCCACGTGATGGTGTGCAGCTTCCTTCATTGCGATCGACACAATATATTACTCCGTTCCTATACGATGTTTCAGTAGATTAATTTAGATTTAAAAATAAGGGACTCTCTAAGGCTCAGCTGATTGACATAATAACAGTCAGCTGATGTCAGCAGATTTGTTTGATCGAGCCCGATTATCTCTTTGTTCCCATCGGGCTTGTCCGGTTAAATTTGTTGGGCCTATTTTCTTTTCTTGTTGGCCATTTGGATGATCACTAGAGTTATAAACTGGGAGTCGCAACAAATCTCTCGAGCTACAAAGCTTGAGGAGTATTTGATCACCGCCGCCCAGAGACAAAATCATCAGATCTAAAAACATGAAGAAGTGCCCCGACTTAGTACACATTATTTCGCTGCCCTGCAGTGGCCACTAATCTATGTGATCTAGCAATGTACTCTACTATCCAATATCTGATCCGATAAAAAAAATCAATGAAATAAACAGTGCTATCAATCAAGTACTAGTACTAGGTACTACGCCTTAATTGCTGCATCTTACTCAATCTTGTCTGCTCGTGCATCTTAACAACAACATTTGGCGCTTACACCCCGGCTTCTCCTGCCAAGAATCATCGTTAGTGAGGTTTTGCTACAGCTGGTCTTGGTCGCCGGCCGCCTTTTCCATTCAGAGTGCAAAACAGTCATGATCTTTTGCAGTTCCGGAATTCCTCTAGTCCTATAATCCTCTTTTCTCTTATGCCTTTTGCAGTCCGGGTTTTTGTATATTATGAATATATTAAATAATATTCTTAGAAAGTAGAGCTTCTATTATCATATATGGATAAGCGTCGGGGCTGTGCAAAATCCAATTACAAGTTGATATGCATCAAGAGAAATACCATGGAGCGAAGTACCATGGAGCGAAAGAAGCATACAAGGGGAGCCACGAAGACCCAAAGAGGTCAAGTTGCGTGGCCCACCCAGGTGCACGCGCCACCTGGACCCATTTGGCCCTCGATCTCGAGCATCGTCTCGGCTCTTCCTTTTTACAGATGCCTCCGTTTTGCTAGAAAACCTATGGCATATTTTCCCACTATTTACAGAGGCGGCGGTGGAGGCGAAAGTCTTCTCCTACTGTGGGAGACGGAATATCCTCCTGTGTCAGAGCCTCTTGTGAGGGGGAGAACGACGCCATCGTCATCACCACTCCTCCTTGGTGTAGGGGAGGCATCTCCATCAGCACCAACATCATCACCATCTCCATCTCCAAGATATACCTCGTTCCCCTCATATTTTGTGATTGATTGAATCCTACATATTGTTTAAGTGCTATTTGCATGATTATGATTGGCAACTTGTCTTTATTTGGTGGAGAGATTATATTTTCATATTGTGTTGTAGTCCATATGCCACTGATCCATATCATGTTTGATACTTGTGAGTAGATCCCCATGTTCCTGAGGACATTGGATGAATTGGCTATGATTTCCATACAATATGCATTGAGTATTTGGTCAACTTTATATATTTTATGTTGTTCTATTATGGTGATGTGCAAACATCGAATGCATATCATTTCACCTATATGGGCTCATAGGGATACACTCTAATGCAATAAAGAGGGTTGGAAGGAATGGAATGAAAGAAACCATTTTCCAATACTTTGAGTTGCATTGGAGGGATTTATATCGAGGACCCATGAACTTACTGCTAAGGTGGGACATTTATGTCTTGATGATTCCTATATTTTATCATGAAAATGGCTATAGGACACATCATAAGGGGTGTACTAGCTCATATCTATGGCTGCATCTAAATTAGGCTCCGCCCTAAGAGAACTAAACTTGACATGATATTCACCATATTGTGTAGAAATCTATATGCTAAGTAAATTCATACCGCCCTTGGGAATGCTTGTCACATATAAGACCACACTCGAGCTTGTCCTCGTGCTGCATAGAGGATTGGGCTTTCTCTTATTAAGAGCATCTATTTACTACAATTTACTTTTAGCAATTTATATTACTGCAAATTATAAACACAAAATATGAAACCACCACATCTTTTATGGCTTTACTTGCTAAACTTGGTAACCAATAGCTTTAGCTCCTCGTGGGTTCGAGAAATTTTTCTTATTGAAAGGTACTACAATTGATGGTATGCACTTGGAAGTCATCAAGATACTTTTCTAGCGCCATTGCCGAGGAGCATCGCACTATTGGTAGGTTTGTTTGGTAAGGAAACTTGGAGGCTGTTTTTACTTTTTCTATATTATTTTATCATGGCCTGCCTTGGTCATGAAAGTATGAAACTTTCTTTATATGAATATGTTAACGTTGTTAAGAACAAGGTTGATAAACCTCCTAAGCCAGAAGTAGAATATCAAATCCCTATTGGTATTGCCAAAGAGGTTATGAAACAAACTTTTATAGAAGATGGAAGTAAGACTTATCAGGGTATATACAAATGATTAAAGATCTGTGCTCTCTATTTAAACTCTCTGGTATTCCTCATGATGAAGTAAAATGCCTATTCTACACCTTGGTTTTCAAAATTATCACTCAATCAAGCAATCAAGAATGGTGAGTTGGGAACTTGCTGTGATTCGATGGACCTTCTTAGTGGTGATGTTTTAAATTGATTTGTGGAATTTCTTGTTGCAGAGAGGAAATTGAATGGTTAAAGTTCTGATGGATCAAGCTATGTCTAGAGGTCTCATCTTGACCCCTATAGCATGTTTCCAGTAGTGTTATACTGTTATGTGGAGTAGGTGATGATAAACAATCTCAATTGAATTGCCTATTATATAACATGGGTTTTCTAGAATTAATCGCTCAATCCCGTAAAAGATCCATGATCTGTAATGATTGAATGTTGGATAAATTTTAATAAAGGTTATGTGCATCAACCGATGCAGAGTCTGTGGTTTTTTCCCTTTTTAATTTTTTTTGAATTGCTTGTTACTATGTAACATTGGTTTTCGAGAATTAATCGCTCAATCCTGCAATCCAGACAGTGGCACCTAAAAACATGGGACCTAAGCCTTTTACGAAACAGAGGTTTGAGGCTCTTAATAAATCCATATACCTTCAACTTAAAAAAAATAACAACGAAACAACAGTAACGCTCCCAACATTAGCAGCCACCTACCGTCGACACGTCGTAACATACTCCTCCTAAGACCAGCCACTATGTTGCGTCGGTTCTACAAATTTTCTATCAGAGCTTGGAACCGCTATGAAAAAGCTACAGTGTATGGAATCGTTTGTGGGACCCACTATTTACTTTCTCTGCATGCATGTATCCTGGTTTCTCCTCACATTTCTTCCACTTGGCCCCATATTTGCATGCAAGAAGCGAACCAATTTTTTGAACCGCTTCTTTGTGTCAACTGCACAAGCCGATTCCTGAAATGTATAGAACCGGTTCAAGAGGAGGTGAGAGAAGGTTAGGAATCACTTTTTTCATACGTTGGGGCTGATCTAAGCTGCTTATTTAATGTTCTATATAAACGGTGGCAAGTGCACCATTAGCAACAATCACAGGCGCACACCAGAGAGAGAGAGAGAGAGAGAGAGAGAGTAGAACCGATCGATAGTTAGCTTATCTAGAGCGGCTCGATGGCCACAAGTGGGCGCAGGAGCAGAGAAGGGAGGGTTTTGGTGAGCATGGGAGGCATTGTGAACCTGCCTGGCCTCCCGGCCACCGGCAGTGGCTTTGTGATGGGCATTGTTACCATCGGCGCCGATGTCCTCTTCAGAGGAAAGGATGCCATTGGTGGGATCAATGGAAGGAGTCGCGCCAGTCCAATGTGATGTTCTCACTAAATCGTGATTGTGCTTGTTTTCCCAAACTGACAAACCCAGTTTATGTGTGCTCTTCCGAATAGAGTGTGCCTGGTTGCACTGACGTCATGCTGACACGATGTTGTTGTAGGCATGTCCTCGGTCAAACTTGAAGAATTTTACTAGGAACGTCATTTTAGTTACTCTCTGATCCGTACTAAATCAATGACACGCTTATTATGGATCGGAGGGAGTACCATTAAAATGAAAATTTGTCTCCAAAAATATTTTTAGAATATTACATATATTCAATAGAGATTAGGGGCGAACTAATATTCCTGAAGAAGCAATATTGCTATTAAGGGAAAGCAAGTGACTATGATTTAGCATGTACCCAATCAAATAGCTTACTTTGTATGTTGTGTTCCTAGAGATCCAGCAATCTACATTACCCAAAATTCCGTGAAACAACAAAGCTCACAATATTTCCTAATTTGTGCATTGGATTACTCTAGTTCTCACTTCAAGTTATATCGCTTGATCAAATAATCAACAATATCCACTATTCAATTGTATCACTATGCTCATATCTCAATAGGTATGTGGGAGAAGCCATACCAAACTTGTCCCTATTTTCTCTTGCGTGTGTGGCAATCACAATTAACCAACTTGTGTAAATGCAGTTACATTTGGGCATCTATTGAAAATTCTTTCTTTGAAGAAATAAAAAGACCAAACCATGCAAATTGGCACAAAAATTGTTTGCCCCCCTTTATTAATCTGGGCTTTGAGACTCAAGTCCAAACCTCATAAGTTACTCTTCTGAAATAGCGAGTGAAGCAAAAACAACTTACGGGTTCGGGCACTTCGTCGCCATTCCCACCTAAAGTTCTCCAACTATTTCTTTTCAAACCTAAATAAGCATTCACTCCACCATAAGCAACCCATGGCTCGTACGCCATGCCTCTATGTTAGGTACACGAGTCTTGGACATACGGTAAGTGTAATTCTCCTCCTAATATCATGTTACTGACCGTGAGGTTGCTATTGAAAGTGATCTCTAGGAGATCTAATAATGGTCAATAATTAATCCTTGTCCACTCGAGGATCAAAGTATCTAAGGCTAAGAAGCCTGAGAGCTCTATTGGTAATCTCATTCATGACCATCCTATATATCTACCATGTTTGATTGCCAATGTGGACATGCACATGTCTCGCCAATAACCTCCTTAGCTTGTGCGAATTTAATTTTGGGATATGTAGTCTTCATTATTAGTCATGAAGAACTATGTTCGCTGCAAACATACATCAAATTTACATGGATGCAATCCATTCTTTATCGTGCTTCTGAGTAGCTTGGAGCCATGATTTGCTCTTTTAGTTCATATAGATTTTGACTGCCCATTACTTATAGATTATATACTAATTTTAAGCATCATTTTTAATCATGTTCTATTTTGTTGTACCAGAACAAATTGCCGCATATGCACATCACCCATAAAATTATCAGTTTCTTCTTCTCGTTTAGGTAGATTTATGTGCACATCATCTACGATGAAGTGAGGAGGCCCATATGACTATATGAGTATCAAAATCACATATCATTAAATTGGCATCAATTTAAGACGACAAGGTGTGAAGAGTTTTTTGATATATATGTGGATTGGATCTTGCTCCACATTAAGATTTCAAAATTTCTCTTTAAAGTAAATCAACATCTATGATATCGCAGAAGTTGTACATGATCTTGGATATATCATTGTACTTCGGGTAAAATAATAAGCACGCACTTCAGATATCTATCAATCAAATTTTGGAAGAAGCGTCATTTGGGCAAAGATGTTTTTAGGGAACATTGGGCAAACATGTTGGGGATGTTGATCGTAAGGGTGCAATATCATAAGTTGGGAACTCGTCATAATTTCGTTGGAACTCATCGTAAAGACAGATAACTCGTTGTCAGTGCAGCTCTCACATTGGCCCCTTAAATATTTGTGTACTTTCTAGAAACCAATCGGAAAAATTTGCCATCGAGAGAACATGTGATTACGATTCCAAAATATATATTAACCTGAATGGTGTGATTTATAACTTGGGTTTTCTCCGTTTTTTCCTCCGCTCTCTTTCACTAGATCTGTTCAAATAGATTCTTTTTGAAGACATCTAATATTCTAAATAGTGGCACAGACTTTCGTTTCATTTCATGACCAGGCTTATAACGAGCTCAAATTAAAGCACCAACAACAGATCTTTCTTTCTGAATTTGAAGCTTCTCGCCAGCTAGCTCCGCAGTCGCCTCAACTAGTAGCTCCACTCCTCTAAAATCTGCTCTTTCACTGCAACATTTACACCCACGCTGCACTTGTACTCGTCTTCCTAATTTACACCATCAAACACTTCGCACATTTTTTTAATATCGGTCATTTAAACTACGAACTCCACCACAGCACCACACCACAAGTGCATTTGCAAGAGTATCTCACAATCGCTCACTACTCCTCTCTACTCCTCTATGCTGCAAGCCAGAACAATGCCTGCTGTTGCCAGAGCGGCTGAGGCCTCACATCCTGGCGCTACAGGGAAGCAGTGAAAAAAAACATATTCATGGTTATGGGAGGCATGGGGAATCTGTCGGGCCTATTGGCCGTGGGCGGCGGCTATGCCTTTGGCTTCCACAATAGCCACATTTGGGCTTATGGTAGAGTAACGTGCTCCCTCGGCGGCGGCGCATTTGGTTTTCGGAGTGCCGACAAAGCCGGAACCTCCATACACCTTGCACGCAGTGCTGCCTGTACCTCCCAAGGAGCGCAGCATGCCTACACACTCGCCGGAGCGACGCCACGTTGGTGTCGTTGTGTTGGTGGTGCCACCGACGACTGCTACCTACTGCCACTGACGCTGCTATCTACAGCGTCAAGGTTTGCTACATGAGGTTAGTGGCATTGCTAGCTACTGCCACTAACGCGCTGCTACCTACCTGGTCGAGGTTTGCTCCATGGGGTTTGTGGTGTTGATACCTACTGCCACCGCCGCTGCTATCTACGGCGTCGAGGTTTGCTACATGGGGTTGGCGACACTGCTACATGCGGCCGGTGGTGGTGCTACAATCGTGTCTTTGGTTTTGCTACAAGGTGTCCGGCAAGATCTCCGGGGCAGGTGCCCAACAAGATTGGATTTGGTACATTAGTATAATTTTTTTGTACAACTGTTTGGTGTTTTTGCTACAAGGTTTCCGGTGAGGTCTACCGGCGAAAATCTCCGGCGGAACATTATTTTCATTCTATTTTTAACATGAACCGTTTTTGGGTACATGCAGCAAAAGCGGAACTTTTGTAAGCAAAAACAGATAGTTATGTCACAAAAGCGGGACCGTGGTCGTTTTATATGACGTGTGAGCCTGTCTATCCGGGGATCAAAAATTTGTATCCTCCAGGGGATGTGTAGTAGAGACCTTAGGGCCCGTTTGATTCAAAGAAATTATATAGGATTTCAATCCACACTACTAGGAGACCCCCCCCCCCCCCCATATAGCAATGCATACTCCGCAACGCAATAAAAATGCGTTGTAAAATATCGAAGTAGCTACGCATATTTGCGTTGGTACATACATCCGTTATCGGCTATACGAATAACAACGAATACCATATGTTGCAACCTATGCGTTGGAACATATTGGTACTAACCTAGCGTGAGCAAACCTAGACATGTATAGCTCGACGCGCCTCGGACTGACCCGCTTGGGCCAAGCAAAAACATGTCTTGGCCTAGCCAGGCTGGAGCCAGCATAAAGAGAGGCCTAACGGGTTTTTGTGAGTTCGGCTCAGGCTTGAAGCTAATTATTTTCTAGATATCTCTGCTCGAGAGAGTTTTAGGATTGGACTATTTTTTGTCTCGGGGCAAAGGCCGTATAAATTTTTTAGGGGCAGACGTGCATAATTTGATGATCTTACCAACTAGTCCGAACACAATAAAGCCTAGAAAAAATATTTATAATTTTTTCCAATTAATCGTGTTCTGCATTCGTGTGCTTAGAAAAGTATAGGAATTAAAGTCCTTGGCTGCACGTACTTAGAAATTGCCACGATTGTGTCCTATAATTTTTTTTTCCGATCGTGGGCTCAGAAAGAGGAGTCCGTATGTTTAGAAAAAAAGAACTTTTTGTCAAAAAAAAAAGAAGAAACTCCTGGCGAGGAAAACACAGCCCCCTGCCGTCATCCATCCCCACCACGCCGCCGCGGAGCCGCGATTCATCCCCACGCCGTCGTCATCGAGCCATCCATCCCTACTGCCCCTCCGTCGAGCCACCATCCCGCCTTACTGCCCCTCCGCCGAGCCCCATCCCGCCCCTCCTGCGCCGCCGTCGAGCCGCCATCCCTCCCCCACTGCGCCTCCGTCGAGCCGCCATCCCGCTCACCCTACGCCGCCGTTGAGCCGCCATCCCGCCCACTGCACCGCCGCCGAGCTGCCGTCCAGCCCCCCTGCGCCGCCGAGTCGCCATCCAGCCCCACGACGCCGCCGCCGAGCCGCCATCCAGCCCCCTGTGTTGCCGCCATCCCAGGGTAGCTAGGCCCTTTTCCCTGTTGTGCCGCCATCAAGGAGCTCCTCCACCTTTGCCGCGGGCGACGACCAGCTGCGTGACAATCGCCGCCTAACCTGAAGCTGCCTGACACACACACATGTAAGCAAATGTACTCCTGATTCTCTTTACTATAATAGTACAGAGGTTATATTTTAAGCATGAATAACATAGGCATTGTTCTTTTCTTTTGTGGATCCAGTATAATTCACGTGGTTCTACTTTCAGAAAAAAATTGTCTTATGTTTTTATACTAACCAGAGTTAAAGTTTCCTATCAGATAGTTGATGTAAGGTACCTAATATACCTAAATGTTGCTTTTCCGGTGTAGTTCATTTTGATATTTTTAAGTGTAAATATAGAAACATGATTTTGACTGCATATCCAATAGTGGCACACTTAACTGATGTTGCTTTGTGCTACCCGTATATGTCAATCAGATTATAATCATCTCACCTCGTTATATATAAACTGGAACCAAATAACACCAAAACAGTTTGCAGCACATTAGTGAATTCTGTGTTTGTATACAGTTGATGTTCTGGTTGTACCAAAGGTAGATAAAGTTTTACCTCTTCTATTTTCACATTGAACACTCCAGACATTATAAGTAAAGATCTATTCTGTTTTCACTTTTTTCCTCTGCAAATTATTAGAGCTCTTAGTTGAAGAACTTGCAGTTAGTTGATGTGATCTTTTAACACAGTAGCATGGATTTACCAAGTTGGGATCTTGGATGCCCATTTTTTTCTATTATAGTACCCAAGGCTATGTGTTTTAGTAAAATCTTTACATTGTTAACTCACTCTAAAATGTCCGGTTAGAGCATGGAGATTCTAAAATGTTGGTTACTATTATCTATCTATGTACTGTTCACATGCATGTTGAACTGTCTCAAGTTGTCCATTCTTCGTTGTTCTATTTTGAACTCTATTCTTTTTGTTCCTCTTCAATGTTCACAAATTATTTTGCTTTATTATTTATGTTCATTGAGCATCTAGAGCTTTCGTTTCTAATTCTCACCATTACTCATGATTACATGTACGGTCGTACCTAGAGATGTGAAATATTAGTTGATGAAGTGCATGGCTATCTTGGTGCGTAAGGTGCATAGTGGTAACTATGTTCATTCTATAAGTGCGGGTTAAAAAACTTAAACATACAACCGTAAGAAGTACTTTACAAAAAATATGTGCCAAGTACGTTGCATCTTATGTATATATTCTAACATTGCAATAATAAGTAAACTCCTTATGCAGTGTGGGTATGGATGTAGAAGTCAACAAGCTGCTTCTGCGTTACCCTAGAGGAAGTAGCCGTTACTTAGCTGGTGTAGATGGATTTTTGGATTTTGCATACAAAGATAAGACAGTAGATGACACGATCCTTTGTCCATGTGAAATTTGCGTGCACACTTCTCTGTTGTCGAAGGATGATGTCCGTGATCACTTGGTCTGTAATGAAATTTGCGTGCACACTTCCCTAATTTTCTATAGCCCACTAAACAACACAGCTTAATCGACGTCTTAGCGAACCACTCGAGATCAATTCTTGATCCGTCTCCCGATCGATGCCTCACGGCCATGTTCCGCCCAGGTCGTAGATTGATCGCCTGTGTTCCGGCTAGGCTCCTTGCCGGCAGCACGATCACCTAGTACATGGCCAGGTATGACGCGACCAAGAACAGATCTGAATCTCTTAGTAATTTCCCTGCTCTGAATCTCTTAGTAATTTCCCTGCTAAACCTTTGTATGTACGTCTCAAATATATCCTATATTTATCGAACCTCTAAACTGAAGCAGCATATTGATTAAGTCTGATTGTCTGAACTGATTAATGAACCCCTCGACTACCACATCCTCATGTTTAAGTCTTGTTTTGTAAGGATTGTTTTCCAAATCTTGTTCGTCCACCAAACATTGCATATATACATAGTTCAATACTGAGCACAAACATGCTTGTTTGGTTTAATTTACAAATTAGAATAGTGTTTTTTACTTAATCTGTGTGTTTCCTCCTAGACCAGATATGGTACAAAGTAAATTGCGTGTTGTTCAATGTGATGATGAATACATGACTGAGGAACGTCGGAACAATACAAATCAAGATGCCGAGTCATCTGATTTTAATGGTGAAGAAGGCTTCACAGAAAGTGACGATGAAGAGGATGAAGATAACCATGATGACACAAGTGATAATTCCCAAGGTAGTTGTTAAGATATTCAGTACTAACGATAAATATGTATATGCGTTCTTTACCTATTTCTAAACATAATTGTTTTGGAAATGTATGCATGATCAGATGAAAATACAGAAACTATCAAGCGTGGGAGAACTAAGCTGAAGCAAACATGGAATCTTCCAAAAGGGCGGAGAATTGTAGTCAAGTGCAATGATCTGAATCAGCCAATTGGTAAAGAAGCGGGACGTCTAGGATATTTTCTTGGCACGGTTGCTAGGAATGGAAAGTTGTGTAGCCTGAGCTACACAGATTGGAGAAAACTAATAGGGGAGAGAGATAAAAATACAGATGAACAAAGAAATAAAAAGGATATACTGGATCAAGTAAAGGTAGATCCAGAGTATATTATATTTTTTCTGCTAACATTACTATGCTTTACATTTTGTGTTATCATAATATTACTTTTGTTTGATATATGTAGATGAGGTTTCTTTACCCTTCTCGATTGAAAAAATATATACTAAAAACAATTGGACAAAGATGGAGGCAACATAAGTCAAATCTTAAATCACTCTTTTTTGATGAAAGCAAGAGCATGGAAGCAAATAATACCAATGTTCCAAAGGGTGTGATTAAGGACCAGTGGATTTCTCTTGTTACTAATTGGATGAGCCAGACGACAAAGGTACATATACACTTATCAGATATACCATTTACATGATGCTTAGTCTTTCTACAGAACTATGCAAATGCATGTGCATTATTTAAAAAATTGTATGACAGAATATAAGTAAGAAGAATAGACAAAACTGTACAATGAAGAAGTCGATACACACATCTGGAACTAAGAGTTTCGCTCGGAATAGAGAAGAGCTGGTTAGTATATACGAACTCAAACATATGCATCTACAGTCCATTTGCATAGTATGTTTTCATTACCAACTATTAAATATTTTTACCATTTAACCGATAGAGGCAAAAGGATCCGGAAAAGAAGAACCCCCACAGAGCTATCCTGTACATTCATACACACCAACACAAAAGCGACAAGGACAAGACGATTATTAATGAACACGTGGTATGATGTCTACTCTCTATTATTGGAATTTAAATTGTTGTTGTGTATATTGTTATTAATTACGCTTCATGTATTTAGGTTGAATTGAAAAATATTTTATCTAAGAGGCCAGATTTAGCAGACACTAGTTCAGGCAAGACAGCTTGGAAAGGAGATGCCTTAAATACAATACTAGGAGCAGACAAGCCTGGACATGTACATGGGTTGGGACTAGTGCCAAATCCTAATCAGTTTTTTGGTGTATCATCTTCACGTCACTTTCAAGATATGCACCTTACTTCATTGGAGGATTCACAAAACGAAGATCTTCTAGCTTTTAGACTTCAGTTGGAGAAGGTCGAGGAACACATAAAAAACCAAGATGCTAAAATTCTAGAACTTAGTGAGAAGAGCTCCGAAAGACAGGTAAATTTAGAAAACTTTTCCATTGTTAAATACATGTACTAATATTTTATTGTTCATTATAGGGTTCTGCGAGTCAGATATCTTCATCTCGAGATGCACCCGGTGTTGCTCAGAAAAACTCAAAAAGGAAAGTATGTATCCTTAGAAAGGTCGAAGTCAATTAAATAAATATGATCTTATTCTTATATGATTTTTGATTTATAGAGAGTATATGGTGATCTTCATAGTCAACAATTTGATTCTGTTGGACAACGTAACAATGTGATGGTACTGTACAGATGCATTAATATATTCCTATTTATTTTTTGGAAAATCCTCATATCTTGTCTTTGACTATAGAGCAAGGAAAACTTTCTAAATGACATGGAGATGCAACAACCAAACAAACGTCCTGCTAAAAATAAGGTTTAGCCGTTCTTATATTGTTTGGAGCCCAACGTGGTTGAGCAAAAAAATAGTTATTTCAGTATCAGTCTTTGATATAGTTTTTGCCAATGTTACAATATTTCTTTTGGTGTAGAATATAAAACTTTGGCCCATGATCAAAATGTCCAGTCTAGGAAAGAAAGAGCTATTGCAGAAAAGGTTAGTTCACTTCACTTTTTGGAATTATCTCTTATGTAGCTGTTGTCATTCAATCCATTCTGTAGTTATCTATTTGTCCATGCTTATTTATTCCAGAAATCGTGTCCATTCTTATCTGTTTGTTCATTTAAGGATGGCATGGTTCATGCTTTTACTATTTGTAACTTTAAGTCTCCTATACCTTAGGATCAGGGCATTGACCTCCAGCACAACCACACACATGAACGTTTTGAAGTTCCCTCTACAAACACGGTACCTTTCTTATTCATCATGTATACATTTATATTATGTTTTCTGCTTCTATAACTTTTGATTATCATGCATCTTCTCATTACTATGGTGGCTAGAACATGAAGATCCCAAAATTGTCTAGTGCAACAAATATATCTGTAGCAGAAAAATTATTATTGACCGTAGTTCTTGCAATATGAGTGTTTATTTAGTCCATGCCAATCTCATAATGTATTTTTTCATAGAACAAGGAAACTTTGCTCCACGATGTAAATGCCCAACCGAGGAAGGAAAGTTCTAGTGTAGAAAAGGTTAGTGCAGCTTCTTATGCTTTTTTTTAACTTTGCTTACTTCTGATTATTTTGCACTTATGATTAGCATGGCGGTCAGAACATGAAGATCTCTAAAGTGGGTAGTACAACAAAGCATGCTAATGTATGACATGGAATCTCTAACCCTTTTGATTCTCATTTCAGTTTCCTTATGATTTAATTTATTGCATACTGATGGTGCACTATCATCTGCAGAAACAACAATGTAGTACGGCAAATTGCTTGGATGCCAACTCCATAGATGTATGCACATTATGTTTGTTTATTCATGATTCTTTGCATGTCTTAAATTGCATTGGAAGTTGTTTTATCATGTACTTTTGTTTATGTAAAAGGTTGGCACCATAATATTTTTGAAGAGTTTTGGAAATCCAAACAAGAATGTTGCTCTTGCTACACTCCAAAGTAGGGACCCTGAATATACAGTTGAAGGTGTTAAACTTGGAAATCAATTCTGGGCTATGCGTGTTGATGCTACATTAGCAAAATCTGATGAGTTGATAAGACCACTCAAAAAAGTAAAGATTATTGGTCATGCAGCAGGATTAACTATCGCATGGCCTTGAACCTTTGTATGTTACCCTCCTATAAATTTTACCCATCTCAAATTTTACTACTCCATTACTTTGATGCTTTTTATTTAATGATCTAAATTCTTGTTCCTGTAGATTTCCAAGATAAATTGATAATGCCTGGTTGAGATGCTGATTGCAAGATGAAGACTACTGCTACTACTAGATGGCTTAGATTATGTTTTAGAATTTCAGTTTTATGGTGAATGTTTGAAGAACATATATATTTGTAATAGTGCAAGTGACAAATATTTTTTTATTCTCTGAAACTTGTTCTCTGTAATGCAACATAGTCGATATATTGAATGAAATGCTTATGTTTCCTATAACGTGGCTCCTGTGTGCACTATATGCATTGACCTGGTCATTATTATTGGAAATATGTAAAATACTATCTGTTGATAATGCTATGTAGCTACGTTCTGTTGTGTCAGTTTCAATTTGTCAATTTCAAAATCCATTCCTCTGGTGTATCACCAACGCATACGAAGTGTGGTTATCCCCTCCTTATACTCGTTGATATCTTACAACACTTATGATCATCGATTACTAACACATGTTTTTGCGTTGTCGTAGACCCTTGCAACGCCACCAACGACAACGCATACTAATCTGTTGGTGTAGACCTTGCCAACACATATATGGACATTTGGCAACACATCCATGCATTGCTGAAGGGGGGGTCATGTTGTAGTGCCATAGGATTTTTTGTAATAGGGTGTGTTTGATTCAAAGGAATGAATCCTACAAAATTCCCATGCATTGCTTTCCTACACTACAATCCTATAGGATTTCTAACAAGAGGTGAGATCTCTTGAAAAAATTCATTTATGTCCATGAGAACTATGACATGTACCTAAGCCTTATAAATATTTCTGTGTTTTTTCCCGCAGTGCAATAAAACAGCTTATCTTACCGATTTCTGCGATTTTTATTCCTATAGGATTCTAAGTGGCATTGCCATTCTATTCCTGCATTTTTCCTATTTCTATGTTTTACAAATCTTTTGAATCCAACGAGCCCTAGAGAATTGGATGTGTAAAGACTAAAGATTGAATTCTTGTATTTACCTCTTTGTTTCTTATTTACTGGAAATAAATTGTCACTATAACTATAAATACTAGATAATACCCCGCACGTTGTTGCGGGAGTTTGTTATGATTTTCGTAGTAGCATAGTGTATCAAACAATTTAGAATTTGAATCAACAATCCGACAAATTTCATACATACACATGCATTGCATGTAAAACCTTGTTTGTATTATAGATATGGGTGATATCTAATAATACTACAATAGATTTAGCTCGAACAGTATTTTTAGCAGGATCTAGTTGACCTTGTTGGTAGTGCTTCTTTCATCGGTTAGTACCACCTGGATATGTGGTGTCCCATTTTCCATACTACAATGGATCCGTTCGATCGGAATTGATGATCACCACATATTGGTTTAGTGTTGCCTTGAGGATAGGGCTCACATTTGAAAATTCAAAAGACTACTTCTCGTATGGTGTTCTTGATCGTTGTAATTTCTTTTGAGCTTGTCTTATTGAAAACGGAAAAGAAGGAGGCATCCCATTCTATTTAGAATCATACACATCCTGGAGAAGATTCGTGTACATTGTTAATCAGGATCGAAGCATGAAGGTGAAGAATCATACAACATCCTGGAGAAGGAGATATATGTACATTGTTAATAAGGATAGATGCATCAAGGTAAAATAAAAAGAGAATATATAGAGAGAGAACTCTGAGCATGTACTTTAAAGGAAAGCATCAAGGTAAAAATAAAAAGAGAATATAGAGACAGAACTCTGAGCATGTACTTTAAAGGAAATTCTATATATATGTTACAGAAAAGATGAAGAGGTAAGGGCAAATTTGATAGGTCCATGTTAGATGGACGTTTGTGTGAGTATTCAACGTGACTTGGAAGGAAATTACATAGAAAATTATAAGGCCTTTATTGTTGAATGAAACCCTGTAATTTAAATTGTGGCATTATAACTATGATAATGGCAATGCAACGAATGCATTTAGATTGCATTATAATAGATGTCTTAGATTTGTCAAAATTTGAATGAATCTAGACACTATTTAGTATGTAGGTTCATCTAAATTTTAAAAAATCTAAGACATCTATTTTGGGACGGAGGGAGTACAAATTATCTGGTGCCTAAATTTTAGGGAAGTCGTTTGTTATTTGAGGGAGCAGAGAAACTGATTGTTTTTGGTTCAGTAAAAACATGCCAATTAGCAATCCTGGAAAAGAATATAATGCAAAGGAAGTAGGTCACCGAGATAACGGGCATGTAAAATTGTGTAGGATCTGGTAAGGATGTTACTACCTCTGTTTGGGATTATAAGAGTTGGAAGCTTTTTTATTTTGTTGAACATTATAAGGGCTATCTCATTTATTAGCCTCTCTCGGTCCAATGCATGCTCTACTTTTCTCTCACTTCTCTCGTGCATGTAAAACTATTGGTGCTGGTCCTACCAACTTGGCCCTTAGGACTAATAATCCCAAACAGAGGTAGTACTTTTGAAGTTCTGCATATAGCACGAGATTTATGTCACAAAACGTCAAGATAATACTTGTGAAATTCAATGTATCGTCTAACGTGAAATTCAGCATTTACCACAGACATATTTGTGGATAGTAGTTGTGAAATTCAGCATGTACCACAGACATATTTGTGGATAGTACTTGTAAAATTCAGCATGTACATATTTGTGGCATGGAAAATAACATGGACGCTGACTCATCTATGATCATACTCAGAGAAGGAATGGAAAATTTTCAGCACTGTCCAATAAGATAGGGACTGCCTAGTGCTCAGGCGACTGAGAACTAACTAGTTCTCAGTCGATGGCTGGAGCGATCGATTTGTTCATGTTTTGGCTGGACTGAGCGATCCTGTCTTTTTTTTAGGGACACTGAGCGATCCTGCATTTGCCTTTGATGCTTGAAAGTTGTACGTACTCCTTCCCATGGCTCATGGGCCTTTGTTTTGGGGCTAACTAGTGGCAGCCTCTTTCTATTTTAATTTGTGCCGACTTATCTAATAACAGATCACTAACTAATTCAAAAGGTCAGAAATATTCTTGTAACTAGAAAAATCCTAGTTACAACTCACTTGCAACTTGAAAAAAAACTTAGACGCAACCCACTTATAATTTCCGGACTAGCATAAATTATGATGTAGTTCAAACGGTTCTAAAGTTGGTCGAGGTCTAATATAAATCTTGGTCCATAGATAATAGATAAAACCCATAAAAATATATTAGTTAGTGAAACATAAATGGACGTTACTAAATTCTTGATAATGCTGACAAGGCAAGAACATAAAATTAGCCACAACCACATTGCAATTAAAAAGTATTTAGTTGCAATCGGTTGTGAAAAGAAAATGTACCTATCGAAATGAAAAATTTCAGTTATGACCATGGTGCGACTAAAAATATCTGGTTGCAACCATGATTGACTAGAAATCATTCGGACTACAATAACGCAATTTATGTTGCAACCACTTGCAACATGTTTTCCTAAAAACAAAGAGCTAAAATGCAGCGAAAGAAAACAGGAGAAAACCAAGTACATTCTTGGAAGACTGCTAGTGCATGAAAAGTAATATCAATAGTGAGAAACATATCATAAAATAAAGTGACAATAAAACTAAAATAATAAATATAAAATGAAAAATGGGTATTGAAGATAGTTCAACAGACGTACAATTGCAAAAAACAAAATCCAAATCGGCTAGGTCGAACCTAGTTGCCAGTTAGTTACAATAAAGTTGCGATTGACCCTCTCGATGAAGGCTTAGTTGTAGTCAAGTTGCAACTGGCCCCTCGACAGTGGCTCAGTTACAATCAATTTGCAACTAGCCCTCGACGGGGGGGGGGGGGGGGGGGGTTCAGTTACAATCAAGTTCCAACTGCTTCCTCGACAAAGGCTCAGTTACAACCAAGTTGCAAATGGCCCCCTCAACGGAGGCTCAGTTACAATCAAGTTGTAACTGCCCCCACCCCTCCCTCGATGAAGGCTCAGTTACAATCAAGTTGTAAACTATCTCTCGACGGAGGCCTAAATTACAAGCTAGTTGCAACTGGGCCTTCACGATGAAGACTCTGTTGCGATCAAGTTGCAACTGGACCTCGACAGGGGGCTCAGTTATAATCAAGTTGCAACTGGCCCTTGACGGGGCTCATATACAATCAAGTTGCAACTGGCCCTCGGCGAGGGGCTCAATTACAATCAAGTTGTAACTGGCTCCCCTCGACGGGGGCTCAGTTACAAGCAAGTTGCAGCTAGACCCCCCTCGACGGAAGCTCGGTTACAAACAAGTTGCAACTTTCTCCCCATCGACGGGGGGCTCAGCAAAAACCAAGTTGCAACTAGGCCCCCCTTGACGAAGGCTCAGTTGCGATCAAGTTGCAACTAGCCTACCCTCAAAGGATGCTCAGTTACAATCAAGTTGGAACTGTCCCCCCCCCCCCCCCTCGATGAAGACTCGGTTGCGATCAAGTTGCAACTGGCCCTCGGCGGAGGTTCAGTTGTGATCAAGTTGCAACTGGCCCTCGATGGGGGTCTCAGTTACAATCAAGTTTCAACTGGCCCCCCTCGACGAAGGCTCAATTGCGATAAATTTGCAACTGACCTTCAATGGGGGATCAGTTACAATCAATTTGTAACTGACTGGCCTCGACGGGTGGCTCAGTTACAATCAAGTTGCAACTGGGGGGCTCAGTTACAAGCAAGTTGCAACTGACCCTTGACAGGGGGCCAAGTTGCGATCAAGTTGCAACTGCCCCCCTCGACGGGGGGCTTAGTTACAAGCAAGTTGCAGCTAGCCCTCGGCAAGGGGCTCAATTAAAAATAAGTTGTAACTGGCCCCCAATTGACCCTCGACCGAGGGCTCAGTATAAGCAAGTTGCAACTGGCCCTCAACGGGGGGCTCAGTTGCGATCAAGTTGCAATTGGCCCTCGACCGAGGGCTCAGTTACAAGCAAGTTGCAACTGGCCCTCAACTGGGGGCTCAGTTGCGATCAAGTTGCAATTGGCCCTCGACCGAGGGCTCAGCTACAAGCAAGTTGCAACTGGCCCTCAATGGGGGGCTCAATTACAATCAAGTCGCAACTAGTCCTCCTCAACAAAGGCTTAGTTACAATCAAGTTGCAACTATCCCTCCTCAACAAAGGCTCAGTTGCGATCAAGTTGCGACTGGCCCTCGACGAGGGACTCAGTTACAATAAAGTTGCAACTGGCCTCCCTCGACGAAGGCTCAGTTGTGATCAATTTGCAACTGGCCCTCGACGGAGGCTCGGTTACAATCAATTTATATCTAACTGGCCCTTGACGGGTGGCTCAGTTACAATCAAGTTGTAACTAGGGGGCTCAGTTACAAGCAAGTTGCAACTAGCCCTCGACAGGGGGCAAGTTGTGATCAAGTTGACACTGCCGCCCCCCCCCCCCTTCAACGGGATGCTCAGTTACAAGCAAGTTGCAACTGGCCCCCGAGGAGGGGCTCAATTACAAATAAGTTGTAACTGACCCCCAATTGACCCTCGACCGAGGGCTCAGTTTCAAGCAAGTTGCAACTGGCCCCCCGAGGAGGGGCTCAATTACAAATAAGTTGTAACTGGCCCCCAATTGACCCTCGACCGAGGGCTCAGTTACAAGAAAGTTGCAACTGGCCCTCAACGGGGGACTCAGTTGCGATCAAGTTGCAATTGGCCCTCGATCGAGGGCTCAGTTACAAGCAAGTTGCAACTAGCCCTCAATGGGGGGCTCAATTACAATCAAGTTGCAACTAGTCCTCCTCGACAAAGGCTCAGTTCCAATCAAGTTGCAACTATCCCTTCTCAACGAAGGATCAGTTGCGATCAAGTTGCGACTGACCCTCGACGAGGGGCTCAGTTACAATCAAGTTGCAACTGGCCTCCCTCGACGAAGGCTCGGTTGAGATCAATTTGCAACTGTCCCTTAACGGGGGCTCGGTTGAGATCAAGTTGCGATTAATCTTGTTTAAGTCTTAACATGCAAAAATTCCAGAAAAAGAAAAAAGATCAGTTGCAAATGAATTGTGATTCATCATGAAATAAATTTAAAACCATAAAAACCAAATTTCAAAAATTGTAAACCAAAAATTAAAAATTCATAAACCAAAAATTCGCAATAAATAAACCCAAAAAATCGGAATCATAAACCAAATTCAAAAAAACATGACCCAAAATTAAAAATAACAAACAAAAACAAAAATGGAAAAAAAATATTATTATTTTTTGCTGAAAATAGAAGAGGAAAAAATAAAAAATAAAAAACAGAAAATAAAAAGAAAAAACAACTACCCAGCTAACTATGGCCACGCACGCCCTTGCTGGTCCAAAACAAAAGAAGCCCAGGACCCAGCGACGCATGCACAAACAAAGAACAACACCCAGCGCACACAACAGTGAAGAGAAACACAAGCCCAGGTGCCTTTGATGCATGAATCACGAAGCAAAACATCCAACGATAGCGAACGCGACTAGTTCTCAGGCGATTTAGAACTAACAAAACCGAATAAGATAACAGTAAAGATGCAAGACAATATAGAGGAGCACTGGGAAGACGGAAACATGAAAGACCTTGTAGGAAAATGACCTGCAATTCACGTCCACATACATTGAGAGATAGTGATAGACCTATTCCAATCAACAAACCCTGGATAAAAAACTTTCGTCAATGATGGAAATACGGGGAAGTATGGTAAGGTTCCATAAATGAATCTGTAACCTGCAATAATATATAGTTCTCATATACCCGACCTCAATAATGCTCTCTTAACACCAACCTCAAATTATCATCTAGCACATAGTAAGAAAAAAAAGGATGAAATCAGGAAATCATACATGTGTATAGAAATAAATTGCCAGACCAACAATCGGGCTGTCAAAAAAGTTCGGGCTTGACAAACCATACGAGTTCGACGCGTTAACAACTCGGCTCGAGCTTGATTCGTCTCCCTAACAAACCAAGCTCGAGCCTGTTTTCGAGCTCGCGAGCTTAGACGAGCCGAACTCAGACAGTTCGATAAAGCTCGTGATTTTTCTAAAGTCTTAAAATTGAGACTGCTATTATTATTCCATCTGCTGTAAGACTGCTAAAATAATTATGCTGGCATGTTGGCACTGTATTACTATTATATGAGACTCTAAGCCATTTCTGTTATTCCGTTTTTAAACTTTACTATTTTCTTGCTATGTAGCTGCACGTCGATGTGCTAAAATTTTCTTACCAAGCTTCAACGAACAGAGCTCAAGTCTACTCGAGTTTTGGTTGAACCAAACTCGAGCTTAGATGTAGGCTCGAAGGTCAACCTAGACTCGCTCGAACTTAGAAGCTCGAGCCAAGCCTAACAATGTCCGCTCGAGTTCGGCTCGTTGACAGCCTAGGTGAGTGAAGCTACTTGTCCTTGTCCAGCCCACATGTAGACTTCTTGTCCAGCCCAAGTAAGAAGTAACGCCGAGCCCATATGAAGAATATTATTAGAAAGAGGGAAACAACGACCGACGACGGGACACATGCGAGAACACAGCGCTTGGGGGAATTGGAGTGTGGGCTGTTGTCGACTGAGGGTGGCCTCTGGGGTAGAATTAGGCTACATCTCACGCTCAAAAAAAAAATTAGGCTACATCTGTTCCTTATCCAGCGGAAAAAACTGCACACCATGAAGTTAACCGAACTACAACCATTAATGGGATGGGTAGGACCAAACTAATGATAAAATAAATTGATGAATGCAGGATGATTTGGCCGGCAGTTTCATTACTGATGTGGGAGGCTTGCATGTTGAGAGAAATCATGTAGTGGGAAGTTTCTATTTAGATATAGAAGAAACCTACAAATCCAGAAGAGTGGAGTAGAGCGAGGTGCCTACATGGAACATAAGGAGTATGGACGCCTATGATTATTGGGTTTTCAGCAGCTATGGGAAATCTACAAGACTAGGTTCAGTATTTGGCTTCGTAAGTCCAATTCCATTCTCTTTTTATTTTATTTTATTTTCTGACAAATATTATGATTAAACAATATTTTTCTAGATTAAGGTAGCATATATGCTTCTGCAATCTGTCACCATTTTAGTATAACAATTCTCTGAATAAATATCCGTACTACATCCTATTATAAACAAATGCCAATGGAGGTAGTTTCGTCACAAACTTGATATTTTGTGTGGAGCTCTTTTTTTCCTTGGCACATCTTTGCCTAAAAAGTTTTGTTCTCTGGCCTTCCAAAATTATTTGTTGCACTAGAACTTCTAAAAAAAATACTTAATAAATATGAACTCAATAATTATGTAGTGGCAATTAAATGCTTTTCACCCTGAACACATAATTATTATCTACCCTAAGAACAAATAAACAACAGTCCCAAAAGAAGAGTACTAATTAACATGATAGCCTAGAGCTTATCTTCGCAAAGAGATTAGAATAATTTCTCAAATTATTCAATCATGTATAATTCTTTGGGTAACTAATATTTGAAAGGAACTATGTGACATACTACTTCACTACAAAACAAAATGGTATTGTACCTATCTGAAATCTCATCAATCCCGTTTGAATTGCTTATAATGTGTTCATGGAACATAATTGTTCTCTACAATACATTCGAATTAACCTGATAGCCCAGATAATTTCCTGGAATTTAGAATGCGTTTTCAAATATATTAGTCTTATATGTTGACCTTGATAGCTAAGATGGTGAAGCAAAAAGTGTACTTAATAACTAACTACAAAAATAATATTCGTTGGCCAATGTGACTACCTGTTTGAATTGCCCGGGGTATTGTGCTCGCCTCTTCAAGTTTACTTTAGTCGCCAACAACATTTGAAGTTATTACATAGTTATTAAATCCAACAATCCTATTATCACTAAACATTTAAGAGTTTGGGAGATAGGATTCTAATATGTCTTGTTTCTCGAGGCTAATTTTGGCCAGGTTTATTTGTAGGGATTCGTAGCATGGAAAACAAAAAATTTCTATCGCATACAAACAAACAAGCCAAGATCTATCTACTAGATTGTAGCAGCGAGTCGATGGAATAACTTACCCTCGAAGATTCCAAAGTGTTTAACGAGAGCGGATTCTCGTGGGTGATGTAGTCGTACTCTCCCCGATCTCAAGATCGCGTAGACGATCCTACCGGCGCTGCGTTCCGGCAGCGCTCCCGCAGTCGGTCACACGTTCGGTACTCGACGAAGACCTTCCTCTCCCTTGTTCCAGCAGGCAGCGGAGGTTGTAGTACTCTCCTCGTGATTCCGGCAGCACAACGGCGTGGTACCGGAAGTAGAGGGGAGATCCCGCAGGGCTTCGCCTTAAGCCGGAGCGAGTATGGTGGAGTATGAGAGAGAACTATTAGCGGTCTAGGGATTACACACACCAATTAGAAGGCCCTAAACCGAAGGCTAGGGCAATTAGAAGCTCTAAACCAAAACGGCTCTAAACCGGAGATTAGAGGATAGGAACTTGTGTGTCTAGAGGAGGAGGCCCTGCCCCTCCTTTTATAGGTGGGAGGGGCGGCCAAGGGGAGGGGAGTCCCTCCCCAAGTCGGCCTTGGTTGGCGCGCCGGCTTGGAGGGACTCCTTCCCCAAGTCGGTTCCAACCACCTCTTGCTTGTTTCCCACAGTTTCTTGTTTTAGCCGTTTGACTTTCAAACTGGACATTTGACTTTTCTGTTTTAGGATTCAATTTAATCCTTTATTTGGAACAGCAAGAACACTTAGTACATGATGCAATCATTCCAATATGCAATGACACATTCATGTACCCCTTCCCCCCCGGAGTGCCAGACATTCCGGAACCTTCTAGAACATTCCCGATGAAAACACCGGAATCATTTCCGAACTCCAAAACGGGACTTTCCTTATATGAATCTTATTCTCCGGACCATTCCGGATCACCTCGTGATATCCCGGATCCCATCCGAGACTCCGAACAACATTCGGTCTCTTTCTCATAATACCATAACTACTCAAACAACGTCGAATCCTTAAGTGTGTCTCCCTACGGTTCGTGAATTATGCGGACATGATCGAGACACTTCTCCGAACAATAACCAATAGAGGAATCTGGAAATTCATATGGCTCCCACATATTTCTACGATTACTTTGCGATCGAATGAACCACTTACATACGATACCAATTTCCCTTTGTCTCACGATAGTTTACTTATCCGAGGTTATGATCGTCGGTATCTCTGCATACCTAGTTCAACCTCGTTACCGATAAGTACTCTTTTCTCGTTCCCGTGATATGTGATCCCTTGTCAGCCAGTCACATGCTTGCAAGCTAATTGGATGACATTCCACCGAGAGGGCCCAGAGTATATCTATCCGTCATATGGATGGACAAATCCCACTCTTGATCCATGTGTCTCAACCAATACTTTCCGAACACTCAATGCCACCTTTATAGCCACCCAATTACGGTGTGGTGTTTGATGTCATCAAAGCATCCATCCGGTAAAGGTGATATGCATGATCTCATGGTCGAAGGAATTAGGTTACTATGTATCAGAAAGCATATAGCAATTGAACTATTGAAATGACTTGATCTTTATGCTACGCTTATCTATAGGAGTATGTCCACCATATCATTCTCCTAACGATATGATCTTGTTGTTGATAACATCTCAATGTTCATGATAGGGAAACCACAATCATCTATCAACCAACAAGCTAGTGAAGTATAGAGGCTATACTAGGGACTTCAAATTAAGTTTACAAATCACACAAGTATCAATGTTTCCTTGTTAATACTATTATAGCATGAATGTAAACATTTATCATAAACACAAAGATATACTAATAACTACATTTATTATTGCCTCTAGGGCATATCTCCAACAGTCTCACACTTGCACTAGAGTCATCTAATCTAGATTACATGGTAATATACCGAACACCCATGGCAGTTTGGTGTTGGTCATGTTTTGCCCTCGGGAGAGGTTTAGTCAACGGATCCGCCACATTCAGATCTGTGTGTACTTTGCAAATCTTTATATCCCCATCCTGGATATGTTCTCGAATAGCGTGAAAACGTAGCTTGATGTGCTTCAGCTTCTTGTGTGACCTTGGTTCTTGCGCATTGGCTATGGCGCCCATGTTATCACAGTAGATAGACATTGGGTCCAGCGCACTAGGAACCACACCCAGCTCTGTAATAAACTCTTTCATCCATATCGCTTCTTGTGAAGCCTCCGAAGCAGCCATGTATTCCGATTCAGTTGAAGATCTCGCCACAACGCTTTGCTTTGCACTCCTCCAGCTAACTGCTGCACCATTCAAAATAAATACGTATCCGGATTGTGATTTAGAATCATCCGGATCGGTGTTCCAACTAGCATCGGTGTAACCGTTAACAACGAGTTGTTCATCACCTCCATAAGAAAGAACCATATCCTTAGTTCTTCTCAAGTACTTAAGGATGTTTTTGACCGCTGTCCAATTATCCACTCCTGGATCACTTTGATATCTGCTAGTTAAACTAACAGCATATGCAATGTCGGGTCTAGTACATAGCATGGCATACATTAGAGATCCTATGGCTGAGGCATAGGGAGTCTTACTCATCCTTTCTCTATCTTCTGCCGATGTCGGACTTTGAGTTTTACTCAAGGTCGTATTGGGCAACATGGGCAAGAACCCTTTCTTGCTTTCTTCCATTCCAAACCTCTTTAGAACTTTGTCCAAATATGTACTCTGTGACAATGATATTTGGCGTTTTGATCTATCTCTATAAATCTTTATGCCTAATATGTAAGCTGCTTCGCCAAGATCCTTCATTGAAAAATTATTATTCAAATATTCTTTGACACTATTAAGAAGGTCTACATCATTCCCAATCAACAATATGTCATCCACATATAGTATTAGGAATGCTATAGAGCTCCCACTCACTTTCTTGTAAATACAAGCTTCTCCATAAGTTTGTATAAAACCAAAACTTTTGATTACCTTATCAAAACGTTGATTCCAACTTCGGGATGCTTGCTTCAATCCATAGATGTATCGTTGAAGTTTGCATACCTTGTTAGCATCTTTAGGATCGACAAAACCTTTGGGTTGCATCATATACAACTCTTCATCAATGTCTCCATTGAGGAATGTTGTTTTGACATCCATCTGCCATATCTCATAATCATAATATGCAGCGATCGCTAACATAATCCTCACAGACTTTAGCTTCGCTACTGGTGAGAAAGTCTCATCGTAGTCAACTCCTTGAATTTGTCGAAACCCTTTTGCGACAAGTCGAGCTTTATAGACAGTAACATTACCATCAGCATCTGTTTTCTTCTTGAAAATCCATTTGTTCTCGACAGCCTTCCGGCCATCCGGTAAGTCCACCAAAGTCCATACTTGGTTTTCGTACATGGATCCAATCTCGGATTTCATGGCTTCTTGCCATTTATTGGAATCTGGGCTCATCATCGCTTCCTCATATGTCTCGGGGTCATCGGTGTTGTCCACCAACATGACATTCATAACGGAATCATACCAATCTGGAGTGGTACGAGTTGTCAGTGACCTCCGAGGCTCTGTAGCAACTTCAACCGAAGTTTCATGATCATCATCATTAGCTTCCTCTCTTATTGTTGCAGGCATCACAGGAACTTCTTCCGGTGCTGCGCTACTCGCAATTTCGAGAGAAGGTTCGACAACCTCGTCGAGTTCTACTTTCCTTCCAGTCACTTCTTTCGAGAGAAATTCCTTCTCTAGAAAGGATCCATTCTTGGCAACGAAGATTTTGCCTTCGGATCTATGATAGAAGGTATACCCAATAGTTTCCTTCGGGTATCCTATGAAGACGCATTTTTCCGCTTTGGGTTCAAGCTTGTCCGGCTGTAACTTCTTTACATAGGCTTCGCATCCCCAAACTTTAAGGAACGACAATTTAGGTTTCTTCCCAAACCATAATTCATACGGTGTCGTTTCAACGGATTTAGATGGTGCCCTATTTAAAGTGAATGCGGCTGTTTCTAATGCATAACCCCAAAACGATAGCGGTAAATCTGTAAGTGACATCATAGAACGAACCATATCTAAGAGAGTTCGATTACGACGTTCGGACACACCATTACGTTGTGGTGTTCCCGGCGGTGTCAATTGTGAAAGTATTCCGCATTTCTTCAAATGCTCGCCAAACTCCTAACTTAGATATTCACCTCCACGATCAGAACGTAGAAATTTAATCTTCTTGTTACGTTGATTCTCTACCTCACTTTGAAACTCCTTAAACTTCTCGAAAGTTTCAGACTTATGTTTCATGAAATAGATATACCCATATCTACTCAAGTCATCCGTGAAGGTAAGAACATAACGATAACTACCGCGCGATGCTACACTCATTGGACCACACACATCGGTATGTATAATTTCCAATAAGTCCGTAGCTCGCTCCATCATACCAGAAAATGGAGTCTTAGTCATTTTACCCATCAGACATGCTTCGCATCTTTCAAGTGATTCAAGAAGTCCATCGGAATGGAGTTTCTTCATACGTTTCACTCCAATGTGACCAAGACGACAGTGCCACATATAGGTCGAATTATCGCTTGATTTCAAACGTTTAGCCTCAATGTTGTTGATATGTGTATTTCTACTATCGAGATTCAATAAGAATAGACCATCTATCAAAGGTGCATGTGCATAAAACATATTACTCATATAAATCGAACAACCATTATTCTCGGACTTAAACAAGTAACCGTCTCGCAATAAACAAGATCCTGATATAATGTTCATGCTCAACGCAGGCACCAAATAACAATTATTTAAGTATAAAACTAATCCCGATGGTAGATGAAGGGGTAGCGTGCCGACCGCGATCACATCAACCTTTGATCCATTTCCCACGCGCATCGTCACCTCATTCTTCGCTAGCTTCCGTTTATTCTGCAGCACCTGTTTCGAGTTACAAATATGAGCAACCGAACCAGTATCAAATACCTAGGCACTACTACGAGTACTAGTGAGATACACATCAATAACATGTATATCAGATATACCTTTCTTCTTGATGTTGCCGTTATTCAAATCCGCCAAGTACTTTGGGAAATTCCGCTTCCAGTGACCTTCTCCCTTGCAGTAAAAGCACTCAGTATCAGGCTTAGGTCCATCCTTGGTCTTCTTCGTCGGCGTGGTAACTTTCTTACCACCCTTCTTGAAGTGTCCCTTTTGCTTAGACTTGCCTTTCTTGAATTTGGTGGTCTTATTGACCAACAACACTTGGTGCTCTTTCTTGATCTCCACTTCTGCAGATTTCAACATGGCAAAGAGTTCTGGCAACGTCTTATTCATGTTCTGCATGTTGTAGTTCATCACAAAGTTCTTGTAACTTGGTGGTAGTGATTGGAGGACACGGTAAATCCCCAAAGCATTAGGAATCACTATACCCAAGCTTTGAAGTTTGTTTGCGTGCCCAGACATCTTAAGCACATGCTCACTGACGGAGCTGCCCTCTTCCATCTTGCAGTTAAAGAACTTTTCAGAAGCCTCATAGCTTTCAATTGCCGCATGAGTCTCAAAAATCAATTTGAGATCCTCGACAATATCATATGGGTTTGAATCCTCAAACCTTTTCTGAAGCTCCGATTCCAAACCATACAAGATAGCACACTGAACTATGGAGTACTGATTCTTCCGAGCGAGGTAAACATTCTTTACTTCATCAGGAGAATCATCTGCAGGTGGGTCACCCAGCGGTGCATCCAGCACATAGGTCAAATTACCAGCTGTGAGGACAATCCTCAAATTGCGGAACCAATCCGCGAAGTTGCTTCCATTGTTTTTCAACTTTTCTTTCTCTAGGAACGCATTAAAATTGATGGTAGGGGCTGCCATTGATCTACAACATATTTGCAATAATTTAGACTAAGTTTATGACAAATTGAGTTCAAATTAATTAATAAAGTTAATTTAGGTGAACTCCCACTCAAAACAATATCCCTCACATTGTTTTAGTGATCACACGAACCAAATCCACTACATCAACACCGATCATCACGAGAGTTGATATAATTTCAATGGCGAACAATCGTCATGTTCATCATATCTACTATATGATTCATGCTTTACCTTTCGGTGATCCGTGTTCCGAGACCATGTCTGTACATGCTAGGATCGTCAAGATCAAACCTTAGTTTCCGCATGAGCAAATCTGGCTTGCTCACGTTGTATACACTTGCGGAATCTAACACACCCGATCATCACGTGGTGCTTCGAAACAACAAGCTTTAGCAACGGTGCTAACTAAGGGTGAACACTTTATGACTTGAAATTCATGTGCATGAGGGATCATCTTATAATGCTACCGTCGTCTACTAAGCAATACAAGATGCATAAAGGATTAACATCACATGCAATTCAATATATATATGTGATATGATATGGCCTTTCTTCTTTGTGCTTCCGATCTCCATCTTCAAGCAAGAACATGATCTCTATCATCACCGGCATTGCATCAAGGTCAATGACGCCTCTCCATGGTTGTCGTCCACCGGCTTCAACTATTACAACTGCTTTGAATAGACACGCGGGTCTTAACATAAATTAAAGACAACCATATGGCTCCTGCCGGTTGCCAACTTACAATAAGGAACATTGCATACATCAAATATAATCACAATCATGGCCATATCACATCACTGCACACCCCTGCAAAACAAAGTTAGACGCCTCTACTTTCTTTGCATATTTTACGTGGTTTGGGGCTTTCAATAAGTGTCGTTCTAACTTACGAACAAGAACCACAACATTGATACTAGTATTGTTAATCACCCGTTGTAAATTGGATCTTAACTATGCTAGGAGAAACAGGCACCCGCAAAGCCACTTATGCAATACAAGTTGCATGTCAAGCGTGGAGCAAGTCTCATGAACGATGTCATGTAAGGTTAGCCCGGGCCGCTTCATCCCAACATACCGCAAGATGCAAAGTACACAAGAATCAATCGACAATAAAAGCATCAACGCCCACAATGACCATTGTGTTCTACTCGTGCAACAGATCTACATATAGACACGGCTCTGATACCACTGTAGGGATTCGTAGCATGGAAAACAAAAATTTTCTATCGCATACAAACAAACAAGCCAAGATCTATCTACTAGATTGTAGCAACGAGTCGATGGAATAACTTACCCTCGAAGATTCCAAAGTGTTTAACGAGAGCGGATTCTCGTGGGTGATGTAGTCGTACTCTCCCCGATCTCAAGATCGCGTAGACGATCCTACCGGCGCTGCGTTCCGGCAGCGCTCCCGCAGTCGGTCACATGTAGACCTTCCTCTCCCTTGTTCCAGCAGGCAGCGGAGGTTGTAGTACTCTCCTCGCGATTCCGGCAGCACAACGGCGTGGTATCGGAAGTAGAGGGGAGATCCCGCAGGGTTTCGCCTTAAGCCGGAGCGAGTATGGTGGAGTATGAGAGAGAACTATTAGCGGTCTAGGGATTATACACACCAATTAGAAGGCTCTAAACCGAAGGCTAGGGCAATTAGAAGCTCTAAACCAAAACGGCTCTAAACCGGAGATTAGAGGATAGGAACTTGTGTGTCTAGAGGAGGAGGCCCTGCCCCTCCTTTTATAGGTGGGAGGGGCGGCCAAGGGGAGGGGAGTCCCTCCCCAAGTTGGCCTTGGTTGGCGCGCCGGCTTGGAGGGACTCCTCCCCCAAGTCGGTTCCAACCACCTCTTGCTTGTTTCCCACATTTTCTTGTTTTAGCAGTTTGACTTTCAAACTGGACATTTGACTTTTCTGTTTTAGGATTCAATTTAATCCTTTATTTGGAACAGCAAGAACACTTAGTACATGATGCAATCATTCCAATATGCAATGACACATTCATGTACCCCTTCCCCCCGGAGTGTCGGACATTCCGGAACCTTCTAGAACATTCCCGATGAAAACACCGGAATCATTTCCGAACTCCGAAACGGGACTTTCCTTATATGAATCTTATTCTCCGGACCATTCCGGATCACCTCGTGATATCCCGGATCCCATCCGAGACTCCGAACAACATTCGGTCTCTTTCTCATAATACCATAACTACTCAAACAACGTCGAATCCTTAAGTGTGTCTCCCTACGGTTCGTGAATTATGCGGACATGATCGAGACACTTCTCCGAACAATAACCAATAGAGGAATCTGGAAATTCATATGGCTCCCACATATTTCTACGATTACTTTGCGATCGAATGAACCACTTACATACGATACCAATTTCCCTTTGTCTCACGATAGTTTACTTATCCGAGGTTATGATCGTCGGTATCTCTGCATACCTAGTTCAACCTCGTTACCGATAAGTACTCTTTTCTCGTTCCCGTGATATGTGATCCCTTGTCAGCCAGTCACATGCTTGCAAGCTAATTGGATGACATTCCACCGAGAGGGCCCAGAGTATATCTATCCGTCATATGGATGGACAAATCCCACTCTTGATCCATGTGTCTCAACCAATACTTTCCGAACACTCAATGCCACCTTTATAGCCACCCAATTACGGTGTGGTGTTTGATGTCATCAAAGCATCCATCCGGTAAAGGTGATATGCATGATCTCATGGTCGAAGGAATTAGGTTACTATGTATCAGAAAGCATATAGCAATTGAACTATTGAAATGACTTGATCTTTATGCTACGCTTATCTATAGGAGTATGTCCACCATATCATTCTCCTAACGATATGATCTTGTTGTTGATAACATCTCAATGTTCATGATAGGGAAACCACAATCATCTATCAACCAACAAGCTAGTGAAGTATAGAGGCTATACTAGGGACTTCAAATTAAGTTTACAAATCACACAAGTATCAATGTTTCCTTGTTAATACTATTATAGCATGAATGTAAACATTTATCATAAACACAAAGATATAATAATAACTACATTTATTATTGCCTCTAGGGCATATCTCCAACATTATTCGGATTTCATCAATGATTAGAAGACAAATACCCTTTGTACACATGATGCTGATGTTGTTTCGATGAACGCAACAATAACTAAACTGATCAATAAGTAAGTAGTTTAAAAATTGGAGGATACATCACAATCGATTTAATCAATAAATAGTTGAACAATTACATGTTCTACCTTACTTTTTGTACAAGTTGCCCTATTTCTCAAAACAGCTGGGCGTGCAAGCACACATGTTGCTGACTAGTGCTTTATTAATTATGATACGGCATCACTGTATCCTTTCACGAGTGGCCAAGCAGGCGACCTCGAGCAAACCTTATTCATAATCGGCACCACTCCAGGGCCGTCTCCAGAATTTGGGAGCCCCGGTGCAAAACGAGGCCCTATATTTTGAAAGAAAAACTAAACCTTACTTCTAATGTATTGTATTTTTTTATTTTGAGGGTCACGAATCTACTTGTTATTGAATGGCTAGCTCTTGTAGATGTGATGGTCAGCAGATTTGTGAGCACAAAGGAGACTATTTTGCTTCTGTCTTCTTGGATATCTTTTCCCAACTTACGGAGATGCAAGTTGGAACCAGAAAGCCTGTTAAGAGTAACAAAGCTCACGGCCTTGCATTAAAAAGAAAAAACAACATCTAAAAAATGGGGATCATGATGTTGCTCTTAGTCATAAAACATGGCAAAAAAATGGTTTTGACCACCGAGCCATTCTCAGAGCAGGGCTTTGAGCTGCTCTAGTCCAAAATTATAGGCCTGGTCTTGGCGTGCTAAGAAGCCCAGTCTTTAGTAAGCACGAGCAGCGGAATCTCTCGTCTCGCCTACCTCCATTTCATCAGAATTTACTCCTTCCAATTTATGACTCAGCTCATTTGCATCCTTCCATCCATCGACGTAATCCTCCAACACCTATTTAAACCCTCCAATGCAACAAAAAGAGAGAGCATGTACAAAATATGGGTGCAGCGAGTGAGAGACTAGAGGCGAGCCAAGAACAATACTCCTCTCCTCCTCTGCCTCGCCATGACGCTGGCAGATGAGAAGGATCTCTTCTTGGGCGTCGGAGGCATCGGGAACCTTACAGGCCTTGTGGTCCTAGGCGGCCGTTATGGCTTGGGCTTCGACAACAATGACTGTGGCATCTTCACCGACGTCACGGGCCTGCTCGGTGGTGTTGGGGGCACTGCGGGGAGTTCCACCAGAGCTCGCTGTGTTAGTGGTGTTGGGGCCGCAGCCAACACGATACATTGTGGCTTGATTTCCCTTCATCAGCGCGGCGGGGCTAGCTCCGCTTGAACGCATAGAAGACACATGAGCATGAAAAAAGGTGTCGGCAGAAAGAAATACGAGCGAGAAGCCACACTATGCTGTTGATGGCCATTTCAAAAAAGGTTCAATTAGTCCCCGTGTTCTTCGAATGGATCTCTTAATTGTTGAGAGGGTTGCCCAAACATGGTATATAAGGCATACCCAGTAAAGCTTACAAGTAAACCAGATATGGAGATGGCGACTAAAGTTGTTGTTTCCATTTTTATAGAATTTCAAGATTACAATGGATCTACGAAAAGATCGTGTATTTGCAACTACAACGGAATAGTATACAAAGTCAACACCAATGATGAAATAGAATTTACTCACTGCACCTCATCACGCATAGAAGACACATGAGCATGAAAAAAGCTTGGAGTAGTATGATTTATACCGCCTCATCGCTGCACCTTCGTTAGTGTCTTCACGTTTGAACGACCGTCGAGGCATCGACATATCCAGCTTTGGTTTGCCCTCATGCCTAGACCCACCTTAGTTCCAGCTTGGACCATTGCATGGCGAAGTGAACGAAGAGTAATCAACCACCATTTTCCCTTTTACCACGTCAGCATGGGGTTGTTGCTTGATACTAGCGAGCCAGTCTCATGCAGCTGCATAGGAACTTTCTTGATCTTTATGAGGTTGGCACAGTTTTCAGCTGGATAACTTCATTCCTCTCATGACAAGTCCTCCAGAACGTCATCTAGATCATTGCCCTCACCAAATTATCTTGTTATCTAGGATATCTTGACCTCTTCAATCACCCGCGATTGCCACACCTCTGTTGTTGCTCTCCATAGCGACACCTAAAGAGCATATGAATTGTATTTTCTTGTTCCACACATCACAACATACTTATATCAATCAACTTAGGTTTCATTTTATTTTTCCCTGGTTGCAAGCATGGGTACCTTTGGGGAAGCAGGGCAACCCCACACTGCCCTTAATATGACCAAAGTACAAGCAAAACCTTCTTGGAGGCATTGCTGGTACTTTGGTCATATTGATATCCACGTTGAAAACTCATGATCTTGTATTTAGTTGTTGGACTCAGTAACAATAGTGAGGCTGTGACGTTTCATTTTTAGAAGCATTGCTATGAACAACTTTTGGCGTGGTTCATGTGTTGCCTAGAGTGGTGGTTTATGTTGTCGCATGTTGTTGCATGCCATCGCTTTGACGTGACTCTTTGGGGTCATGTTTCATGTGTTTTGAACAAGTTGGTTATGTGATGCCTCAGTGTCTTGATAGATCTATATATCGTGATGGTGCGTAAACCGTGTGTAATAAATATTTTCTTAACAATAATAGATTCACTCATCAAGCATAAAAAAGCTAATATCTCCAAGCATTTTGTCTGAAATTGTAAGCACGTGTCTCCAAGGGCGTGGTGAGCAGTGTAAAAGTTGTAGGCTACCTTCTGGTGGCGAAAGGTAATCACATACGCTGGCGAGATATAATTATAGGTACATGCTAATACAAGTTTGCGATCAATCCCCGTTTGCTAGTGGATCAAAATCACTAAGGCTAAGAATCCAAAAGGCTCGATGGGGTATGCATATCCACCATGTACATATATTCACATGTCTCATCTATGAACTCATTAGCTAGTTCCAAATTTATTTGGTGGATGGTTCGTCATAATTATCATTCATGATGGCGCAGTCTATTCATTTCCTTGCTTCTAGATAACTTGTAAACATTATTTTCTCATTCAATCCATATCGGTTTTGATCGCCTATTACATACCTAGAGCTAATGTACATATTCTTAGCATCATCTTTAGATGTTTCATATTTTAGTTTACTGGAGGCGCACATTAGTGCACATCTACATCACCCTTACAGCATGCAAGACATATTACTTGAAGTACTGGTACCAGTGTTATGTTGGACTACAGATCACATATCATTTAAATAAAAAATTTGTGACCACCAAGTGAAAAGATCCCTCTTATGTCTATGTGAAGTGGATGTTTCTCCATATTAAGATATCCAAATTTATTTCTAAATAAATCAGCATCTATGTTACTACGAAATTTCTACACAAAATTGAGAACCATTGTCGTTTCGGGTACACGAACACACATGAACTTCACATCTCCATCAAGGGCTAGATTATTTTTGGCAAGCTGATGATAGGAGTCAATAATCATGAGTTGGGAACTCTCCTTATTTTTCCCCGTGGATGATGTTTTTCGTTAATTTCTCAAAGACTATTGATTCTATAGTTGCCGAACATAAGTTGAATGGTTCAAACTCTGATCCAACTAGCTAGGTTCAAAGCTCTCACCTTGACCCCGACAATATTTATCCAATGGTCTTATACTGCTATGTGGAGTAGATGATTCTTACGGTTCAAAACAATCTCAATTGAATCATCTATTCCATACCTTGTTTTTTTCTAAACGTATCACTCTATCAAGCAATCTACATAGTGGCACCAAAAATAATTTGCCCAAAGTCAAGAAAACTGAGCTTTGAGGTGCTTAAAAAGTCCAAAGCTTCCATCAAGAGAAGTGCAATGAAACACCAGAAACACCACACAACATTTAAGTTTCATGCTCCTCTGCTGATGCCTATTTAAAGTCCTAGCATAGTAAAGTACGCCACACCACAACTCCACAAGTGTATGCACCAGTAACAATGACCTCAAGGGCACACCACAAGAGGGATCATCGGTCGGGAGCAGAGGAAGAGAAAAACCTGTTTCGTGGGCGTGGGAGAGGCATTGTGGACCTGTCGGTATTTCCGGCTGTGGACAGCGGCTACGTCCGGGGATTCCGCAACAACGGGGCTGAAGTCTTATTCAGCATCATGGGCCCATTTTTTAGTGTCGGATACCACGGCGGTGTCCATACATGCATAAGAGGTAGAAGTAGTGGACTAGCTATGTGTATCCTCTATCTGGTGTGTACATCGGACGTGACAAGGAATCGGGTATCTCTAAAAGTTGAGGTTTACTTGTGATTGTGTGTGTGTGCGCTTCGTACTTTAATTTTTTGTTTACTTTCTAGAAACCAACTGAAAGAAATTCCGTTGATTAAGATTCCAAAACATATAGTAACCTGAATTGTGTTTCTTTTTACTGGAGTATTTTTAACTTGGGTTTGCCCTGGTTTTTCCTCCACATCTAGCTCCACGGTCTACTCAACTAGGTCCACTCTATTAGGTCCACTCTAGGGATGCAGACGGACATCCGCTTAGACCACCTGGATCTTAGTTGACTCCTAATCAGATAGGCAGGTAATCACAACTCACAACCAACTGGTATGCCATGCATGACTCCGGCGGATTGTCCGTATTGTCTAGTGGACTGTCCACTCCTCCGAAATCTGCTCCTTCACAGCAGTATTTACACACTTGGACTCACCTTGCTCATTGACACCCTCAAGCACTTCCCACCCAACCCGTCCTCTCCGTCATAGGTACTCCTGGTCGTATATTATTTAAACCATGAACTCCACCACGGCACCACACCACATGTGCATCTGCAAGAGCATCTCACAAGCGCTCACTACTCCTCCATACTCCTCTGCGCTGCAAGCCAGAACAATGCCCGCAGTTGAGGCCTCACACCCTGCAGGGTGAAAAAAAAAACATATTCATGGTTATGGGAGGCATGGGGAATGTGTGGGGCCTCCTGGCCATGGGTGGCGGCCATGCCGTGGGCTTCCAGAAAAACTGGATTGGGGTCTGCGGTAGAGTAACGGGCTCGCTCGCGTCGGGCATGGCTTCATGAGTGCCGACCAAGTTGTAGGCGTCGATGGAGCCGGTGATGTCCCGATCGGAAGGTTGGGAGGTGGCAGCTAGTTCCCCCTTTGGCTGTCTCCGAGGTTGGTAAGCCGGCAGCGTCAGCCTGTGAGGTGCGGCGCTAGTTGTTGAGCCGCTTTAACCAACTTCTGGTCATATATAGGCGTACCAGCTGTGTATCGGGGTGTTTGTACGGATTTTTTTTCCGAAGGGTCTTTGTACGTTGGAATGATGGGCAACAGTACGGTTGTATACGTACTCATGTACGGTTGTATTTGTGGTTGTATTTGTATCTGATCATCTTATATATATATATATATATATATATATATATATATATATATATATATATATATATATATATATATATATATATATTGGACGCGGATTTTGTGCCTATGGTGGTACGTGCGCACGCGCATATTGTCGTTGGATGTAGCTGTCAGGAATATGCAATTTGTATTTCTCTTGGGGCCAAAGGCCACAATATATAGTACAGGTACTGGGCAAATATGCAGGAAGCCCCCTAACATATGGGGGAAATACAATATACATATATATACATCTAACACCCCCCCTCAAACTCATGGTGGATCCACAACACTGAGTTTGGAAAGTAAGAAATCATGTTGCGCTCTGGTCTGTGCCTTCGTAAAGAAATCCGCCAACTGTTAATCTGAAGGCACATACTGAAGCGCAACAACCTGAGCCTGCACCTGAGCACGTGTATAGAAAGCATCAACACCAATATGCTTGGTAAGCTCATGCTTGACCGGATCACGTGCAACACTAATAGCACCTGTACTGTCAGACAAAACCAGAGTGGGTGTGGTAATAGAGACCCCAAAATCCGCAAGTAACCACCGTAACCAGGTCACCTCAGCAGTCAACAAGGCCATAGCACGCAACTCAGCCTCAACACTCGAACGGGAAACCGCTGTCTGTTTCTTCGTCTTCCAAGCAATAAGCGAACCACCAAGAAACACACAGTAAGCAGAAAGTGAACGACGATCCGAAGGATCACTCGCCCACGTAGCGTCCGAATAGCACTGGAGCTGGAGAGAGCTGGAACGAGGAAAGAAAAGGCGACGAGTGATCGTACCACGAAGATAACGAAAAACACGGAGAAGATGACTATAGTGAACAGTGGTGGGAGCAGAGACAAACTGACTCAGAATATGAACAGGATAAGAGATGTCAGGACGAGTGACAACAAGATAAACTAGACTCCCAACAAGATGACGATAACGCGTCGGATCAGAAAGAGGATCACCATCAGTAGGTTGAAGCTTAACATTAAGCTCCATAGGGGTCTCAACAGTGCGCTCATCCCCAAGAGCAGCACGAGCAAGAAGATCCTGAATATACTTTTCCTGAGAGATGTAAAAGCCATCAGAAGTGGAGGAAACCTCAATCCCAAGAAAGTATCGAAGAGGACCAAGATCAGTCATAAGAAACTAATCACGAAGACGAGCCTTAACAAAGGCTATATACTCAGGGTCATCACCAGTAATGATCATGTCATCAACATAGAGAAGAAGAAGAGTGCGTCCACGAGGAGAAGTGTGAACAAACAGCGCTGGATCATGAGCACTAGGGGAGAAACCAGCAGCAGTCACTACAGAAGCAAAGCGCTCAAACCAGGCACGAGGAGCCTGTTTGAGGCCATAAAGAGACCGTCGAAGACGACAAACCATCCCCTCGGGAACAGAATACCCAGGAGGAGGCTGCATATAAACCTCCTCACTCAACTCACCATTGATAAAGGCGTTCTGAACATCAAGCTGAGACACAGACCAGTGACGAGCAGAAGCAACAGCAAGAAGAGTACGCACATTGGTCATATGGGCCACAGGAGCAAAGGTCTCATCATAGTCACGACCATGCTCCTGCTGAAAACCACGAGCCACAAGACGCGCTTTATAGCGCTCAAGAGATCCATCAGAGCGGGTCTTAATCTTATAGACCCACTTACACGTGATAGGACGAACACCGAGAGGGGGAGAAACAAGATCCCAGGTGCCAGTGCGCTCAAGCGCAGCAATCTCCTCAGCCATGGCCAGCTGCCATTCAGGATGATGCTCAGCATCCCGATAAGAAGTCGGCTCGGAGGCAACAAAAAGACCATACTGACTAGGAGAGTAATGGTTGGGAGCACGACGCTGACGAACAGGACGAGTAGAGGGAAGATCATCAGAGGAAGACGACACAGGAGACGACGATGAAGAAGAGGGAATAGTAGAGGAAGACTCCGGAGAACGAGGAGAACTGGGAGAACTAGACGGAGCAGAAGAGGACGGAGTCGAAGAAGAGACATCAGGGGGAGGAGATCCTGAAGAAGACACAATGGGGGTAGAAGGAGGTGTGTCAGGAAAGAGAAGAAAAGAGATATCTTCCACCGGGTAAGTACCAGCGGTGGGACAAGGATAGAAAGGACGCGTCTCATCAAAAGTAACATCACGAGAGATACGCATCCGACGACCAACAGGGTCCCAACAACGATAGCCCTTATGCTCATCACTGTATCCGAGGAAGACACACTCAACAGACTGAGCGGTTAGTTTGGTGCGTTCGCGAGGAGCAAGGAGAACATAGCAAACACAACCAAACAAGCGAAACATGGAGTAATCTGGAGACTGTCCAGAGAGGCGCTCAAGAGGGATACCACCCTGCAAGGCAGCAGAAGGCTGAATATTGATGAGGTAAGCCGACGTAGCGACAGCCTCAGCCCAGAAATGCGGCGGGAGAGAAGAAGCAATCATCATAGCGCGAGTGGTCTCAAGAAGATGGCGATGCTTACGCTCAGCAACGCCATTTTGGGCATGTGCGCCAGGACAGGAGAATTGAGCAAGAGTGCCCTGCTCCGCAAGAACACCTCGCAACATCTGGGAGATATACTCACCAGCAGAATCAGCACGAAACACACGAATGAGGGTAGAATATTGAGTATGAACCATGGCCGCAAAACGCTGATATATGGAGAGCACCTCACTACGAGAGCGCATAAAATACAACCAAGTGTACCGAGAAAAATCATCGATGAATAAAATATAGTAGCGATGGCCCCCTTTCGAAGCGAAGGGAGCCGAACCCCAAACATCGGAATGAACTAAATCAAAAGGTCGCTGAGATACAGACGCGCTAGTAGGATAGGGAAGCTGAATCTGTTTACCCAACCTACAGCCCTGACAATGCAAAGACCCATCTCCTGAGACAGACCCCAGAAGACCACGATGAACTAATGACGACAGGCGAGAGTCACAGAGGTGACCAAGACGATGATGCCACTGCTGAAAAGAGCTGGTAGTAGAGGCGACAACCGGAGAAGAACTGGCAGATGAAGTGGCAGCGGAAGGAACACGAAGCCAGTCTAACTCCCAAAGACCTAAAGAGTCACGGCTGCGAGGGCCAGCTTCAACCAGGGCCTGGGTGCGACGGTCCTAAACAACACAAGAATCGGCATCAAGAATGACGCGACAACCAGAGTTAGTAAGCTGGCTAGCAGAGAACAGATTCATCTTAAGAAGAGGGACATGAGAAATATCAGGAACAAAAAAAGAAGAAGTAGAAAGGGTGCCCCGACTAGAAACAGGGAGAGAGGTACCATCAGCCGTAAAAACACGGACAGGAGAAGGGAGAGAACGAAGAGCGGACAGAAAAGAAGACTCAGAGGTCATATGAAAAGAAGCTCCAGAATCCAGATACCACGGAGACGTACCTGACTGTGTAGAAGGTGGTGGTCGCACAGTGCCTGAAGAGTCAGTCACAGAACCAGCAGTGCCCGTCGAAGAAGAGCCTGTAGTAGCAAGCAGACCGCGAAGACTCCTGATAATGTCCTGATCAGAGAGAGCAACCGCTGAAGATCCGGAAGAAGCCGACGGCCCACGAGCCTGGTGCTGCTGACGTAAACTGGGGTCCCGTGTATAACAGGTGGCCCAAGTGTGACCATCCCTGTTGCAGTAAGAGCAGTGACGAAGAGAACCACGGCGACCCTGACCACGAGCCTGCTGATGCTGACTCTGGCCCTGAGGCTGCTGGTGCTGAAGCTGACCCTGACCCTGACCTGGAGGAGTGGGTAGTATCGGCGGCGGCGGCATAGGAGACCGCGGCTGAGTCGAGGGAGCAGACGGCAAAGGAGCACCACGAGTAGAAAGCGCAGATGGAACCGCAAGAAGACCAGCACCACGGAGACGGGTCTCCTCGGCCCGAAGCTCAGACAACACCTCAGAGAGCGGAACACGACCACGAGCATTCAGCTGAGCACACCGGGGCTCAAACTCCTGGCGAAGCCGAGACAGAAACTCATAGATGCGGTGAAACTCTAAGTCCGAGCGCACAATCTGGCAGCACGAGCATGTGCCACAAACAGCAGTACGGAGAGAATCTAGCTGACGCCAGATAGCAGCACTCTGAGTATAGAACTCATCAATAGTAGAATCACCCTGCTGGAGAGCATGCTCCTGGCGAACCACAGACAGGTAAAGAGCATCCCCAGACGGCTGATAGCGCTGACGAAGATGGGCCCACTGAGCGGCAACAGTAGGGAGACTCATGAACTCAGCAGCATACTGGGGCAGAACACTGGAGGTGAGAACAACAGCAGCACGAGCATCCTCATCAACCCACTGAGTGTAAGTAGTCAGAGCATGTCGATAGGCCTCGAGATCAGAAGAGTACTGCTTGAACTTCAGGTCATAAGCAGCAACAGCAGTATCATCAGCACTCTGAGCAGCATCCTTGGCCTCCTGAGAAGCATCAGCACCGAGAACAATCGGCGTCGGAGGAAGAGGAGCCACAGGAGCAGGGGGCACAGCGGACAGGAGACCTCGCCGGAGAGCACACCCCAAAGACGGAGACCGCGCATGTGAACACGCATAAAGGCAGCGAAATCAGGATAATTCGCGCCATCAAAGATCACCGGGCAGCGAGGAATCGCAACATAACCCGAGGAAGAAGACATCTCTCTCTCTCTCTCTCTTTTTTTTTTTGAATATTTTTTTTTTGATTTTTTTTGATTTTTTTTATCTAGATCTAGATCTGGCTGCTGAAAGTCAATGCTCGCGAGCAGCAATCTCCAGCCAATTCCTCCTAGAACAGGGCACCACCGGTGATCTGTGCACTGGGATAAGCTAGATCGGGGCGGCGCGAACCTATTCCGGGGAAAATCGTGACCGGAAAAGAAGACGGCAAAGATGGGCCCGCCGGCAGCTAGAAGGCTCAGGAGCTGGCGCTCGAGGGTGTCGAGGCGGGCGGCACGCGTCGTTAGGGAGCTTGACGCACGGGCTTCCACGCGGAACAGGAGGAGGGACGGTGCAGGCTCCCACGCGCGGGACACAGCAGGGGGTCAGGCGACCACGCGCTTGACGCGACGGGAGTCAGGGGGCCACGCGGGACAGGCGGCGGGAGGCAGTCGGCCACGCGTTCCTGCAGGCCACGCGCCGTTCTCAGCTGATGCAGCGGAAGTCAGGGAGCCGATCTGGAGGACGCGTGTAAGGTTTTAACTGGAGCAGAAAACACCGATCTGGAGCCGGATCTGGATCCGAGTTGGATCAGACGGAAACACGGACGAACTGAACGTGCGGCAACCGGCGGCGGCGATGACGGCAAGGCCGTCAACGATAGGGACGGTGGCGGCTGACGAAGTTGCGAGAAGGAGCTAATCTGGCTCTGATACCATGTCAGGAATATGCAACTTGTATTCCTCTTGGGGCCAAAGGCGACAATATATAGTACAGGTACAGGGCAAATATGCAGAAAGCCCCCTAACATATGGGGGAAATACAATATACATATATATACATCTAACAGTAGCGCCGTGATTCGTGTTTCCGTTTGGCTCAAGTCACGGCCGTTTACCGTGAGTCGTATTTGTTTTTTACAAAAACTCATTTTAACCATAGATTATTATCCTAGCGCAAATAAAATAACTGTTCTCTTTCAAAAGAAAGAACTAGGAACGCTGCCTTGTTCTTACTAGGCCACCTACCAGAAACCATAGCTCCTTTTTAGTTAATTGGTTTCGGGTGTTGGGTACTTTTTGTTAATTGGTTACGGGTGTCGGGTACTTTTTGTTGATGGATTTGTATGATTTCTTGGAAGTGAATGAATCGTGCATAAAACTAAACAACCGTTTCTCTTTTTTGCTAGATAAAGAACCGCAAAGTTATTTTTTGGTTAATTAGAGATGGACCATGCTACATTTCGTTGATGGATTTGTGTATTTTTGCTTGCTAGTGAACGAGTTGTGCAAGAAACTAAATAATCACTGCTCGTTTTTCGTTGGCAAAAGAATGATACAACTATTTTTTTTCCTTATTTAGGGACAGACAGTCTTACTTTTTATTCATGAGAATGGTTACACTAACGCCGTTAACTGAAATGGACGGTTAGAAATACCCTATAGAAAGATCCAATGGCTAAATGGGGTGCACACCTATTTCACATGGCACCCCACTATTTTGCATATATATATATATATATACATATATATATATATATATATATATATATACACACACACACGTACGGAGGCTATGAGGTTGAGGCCTCACACCCTGCAGAGTGAAAAAAAACCTATTCATGGTTATGGGAGGCATAGGGAATCTGTGGGGCTTCCTGGTCATGGGTGGCGGCTACGTCGTGGGCTTCCACCAACAACTGCATTGGGCTCGAAGGTTGGTAAGCCGGTGGCGTCAGCCTGTGAGGTGCGGTGCTAGTTGTTGAGCCGCTTTAACTAACTTTGGGTGGCGTATCAGCTGAAACTGCACCGTCGGAGTTGAGCAATTTGTCCTGTGTATTGGGGCTGGTGTTTGTACGGTTTTTTTTTGGAGGGTCTTTGTACGTTGGAATGACGGGCAACATAGTGGTTAGAGAATTGGATATGTAATGACTAAAGAGTGAATTCTTATCTTTACCTCCTACTTTATTATTTACTGTAAAATAAATAGTCACTCTGACCGTAAATGTCTTTGAAATTCAAAAGAATGGAGTAGAGGTGCCTGCATGGAACATAAGAAGTATGGACGCCTACGATTATTGCGTTTTCAGCAGCTATATGAGAAATCTACAAGACTAGTTTCAGTATTTGGCTTCGTACGTCTAATTCCAATATTTTTTTTTATTTCCTTTCTGCACAATCTTATGATTAAACAATATTTTCCTAGACTAAGGTAGCATATATGCTTCTCCAATCTCTCACCATATTAGTATAGACAATTCTATAGATACATATCCGTACTGCATCTTATTATAAAGAAATGCCAATGGAGGTAGTTTCTTGAGAAACTTGATATTTTGCGTGGAGCTCTTTTTTTGCTTGGCACATCTTTGCGTAAAAAGTTTTGTTCTCTGCCCTTCCAAAATTGTTTGTTTGCACATGGAAAACACTATAACTTCTAACAAAAAACTTAACAAATATGAACTCAATAATTCTGCAGCAGGAATTGAATGCTTTTCATCCTAAACACGTAGTTCAAAAACTATGTTCAACTATAAATTTGATCAAGGAGATATGAATCATATGTCACAAAAACTAAATCATTGGAACGGTATTTTGAATATGAATCCACTGGTATAATTTTTATGACATATAATGACCAATTTTATGGTCAAACTTTTTTCGTGAACTCCGTGTTAGCCCAATAAACTATTATAGAGGTAGTAATTATTATCTATAATAAGAATTTATAAACAACAGTCGCAAAGAAGAGTACTAATTAACCCATGGCTCGTACGCCATGCCTCTATGTTAGGTACATGATTCATGGACATACATTAAGTGTAATTCTCCTCCTAATATCATGTTACTCACCGTGTGGTTGCTATGTGAAAGTGATCTAATATTGGTCAATAGTTAATCCTTTTTCGCTCGAGGATCAAATTATCTAAGGCTAAGAAGCTTGAGAGCTCTATCGTTAATCTCATTCATGACCATCCTATATACCTACCATGTTTGATTGCCAATATGGACATGCACATGTCTCAGCAATAACCTCCTTAGCTTGTGCCAATTTATTTTTAGGATGGTTAGTCTTCATAATTAGCCATGCAGAACTACGTTTGCTGCAAGCATACATGAAATTTACATTTTTTTTCCGAATTGGGAACATAGCCCCGACCTCTGCATCAGGATGATGAACACAACCTGTTTTTATTGCATAGTTTTAAAGTATTTGATTATTACATCATGGATTATCTAAGGTTGAGACAACATCAAATTTACATGGATGCAATCCATTCTTTATCGTTCTTTTGTGTAGATTGGAGGCATGATTTTCTCTTTAATTCATATATATTTTGATTGCCCATTACTTAGAGCTTATATACAAATTTTAAGAATCGTTTTTTAATCATGTTGTACTGGATCACGTTGCTGCATATGCACATTACCCATACAACTTTTGGTTTCTTCTTCTCGTTTAGGTAGATTCATGTGCACATCGTCTACCGTGAGGTGAGGAGGCTCATATGAGTCTCGAAATCACATATGGCGTAAATTTGAGACAACCAGGTGTAAAGAGTTATTGGATATATATGTGGAGTGGATCTGGCTCTGCATTAAGATTTCAAAATTCCTCTTCAAATTAAATCAACATCTATTCCCCGCAAAAAATCAACATCTATGATATAGCAGAAGTTGTACACGATCTTGGATATTGTTGTACTTTGGGTAAAAAAAATAGGCACACACTTCAAATATCTATCGAGCAAATTTTGGAAGAAGCGTCATTTGGGCAAAGATGTTTTCTAGGGAACATTGGGCAAACATGTTGGGGATGTTGATTGTAAGGGTGCAAAATCGTAAGTTGGGAACTCGTCAAAATTTCGTTGGAACTCATCATAATGACATAGAACTCCTCGGTCTATACCAAAGTTGAATTGTTCAAGGTAGATCCCACAAGCTAGGTGCGAGGCGCTCACATTCAGCCTTTAAGTATTTTTGTGTACTTTCTAGAAACCAACCCAGAAAATCTCCCATCGAGAAAACACGTGTTTGAGATTCCAAAATACAACCTTTATTATGTAATTTATAACTTGGGTTTTCCCTGGTTTTTCCTCCACTATCTTTCATTAGATCTGTTTATGTAGATTCTTCTAATGACATATAACATTCTAAATAGTGGCACGAAAAAGCTTGGCCCCAGATAGTCGTTTCATTTCATAACCTGGCTTAATGAGCTGAAATTAAAGCACCAACAACAGAACTTCTATGCTGAATTTGCTCTTTTCGTCAACTAGCTCCACTCCTCTACTACAACATTTACACCCATGGTGCACTTGTACTCGCCTTTCTCATTTACACCCTAAAAAACTTCCCATATTTTTCTTTCACTCTGTCATACGTATTATTTAATCCAAAAACTCCACCACCGCACCGCACCACACCACAGGTGCATCTCCAAGAGCATCTCACAAGCGCCCACTACCCGTCCCTAATCCTCTGCGCTGCAAGCCAGAACAATGCTAGCAGTTGCCAGAGCGGCTGATCCTGGGGCTGCAGGGAAGCGGTGAAAAAACAAACATATTCATGGTTATGGGACGCATGGGGAATCTGTCGGGCCTACTGGCCATGGGCGGCGGCTATGCCGTGGGCTTCCACAACAGCCGCATTGGGGTTTGTCATAGAGTAACGGGCTCCCTCGGCGACGGCGCGTTTGGTTTTCGGAGTGCCGACAAAGTCGGAGGCGTCAATGGAGCCGGCGATGTCCTGTTTGGAAGGTTGGGCGAAAGCAGCACCCCCTTAGGCTGTCTCGGCCGTTGGGACCCCGGCGGAGTTAACGTCGGCGGCGTCAGGCTATGAGGTACGGTGCTAGTTGTTGAGTTGCTTTAACCAACTTTGGGTCATAGACGTACGCGCTGAAGTCGTACCTTTTGTACGTGCCGTCGGAGTTGAACACGGTCTATCGTGTATCCGAGTGATGCTTGTACGTTATTTTTTTTTGTCAGAGGGTGTTTGCATGTTGGAATGACTGGCAATAGAGTGGTTAGAGAATTGGATATGTACACACAACAGTGAATTCTTGATTTTACCTTCTACTTTATTATGGACGTAAATGTACGTAGAAATCCAAAAGAATGGAGTAGAGGTGCCTGCTGCATGGAACATAAGAAGTATGGACGGCTACGATTATTGCGTTTTCAGAAGCTATGAGAAATGTAGAAGACTAGTTTCAGTATTTGGCTTCGTAAATCCAATTCCAATCTTTTTTTAATTTCCTTTTCTGCAAAATTGTATGATTAAACAATATTTTCCTAGACTAAGGTAGCATATATGCTTCTCCAATCTCTCACCATTTTAGTATAAAAATTTCTCTGAATACATATCCGTACTACATCTTATTATAAACAAATGCCAATGGAGGTAGTTTCGTCACAAACTTGATATTTGGTGTGGAGCTCTTTTTCTCCTTGGCACATCTTTGCCTAAAAAGTTTTGTACTCTTGCCTTCCAAAATTATTTGTTGCACATGGAAGACATTATAACTTTTAACAAAAAACCTAACAAATATGAACCCAGTAATTCTGCAGCAGGAATTGAATGCTTTCCATCCTGAACACATGCTCCCTCCATACCGGTTTATTATACTAACACGGAGTTCAAAAAATATGTTTGATTACAAATTTGATCAAGGAGATATGGATAATATGTCACAAAAACTATATCATTGCAAATGTATTTTTGAATATGGGTCCGTTAGTATAATTTTTACGACATATAATGACCAATTTTGTGGTCAAACTTTTTTCTTAAATTTCGTGTTAGCCCAATAAACCGGTATAGAAGTAGTAATTATTATCTATGATAAGAACTAATAAACAACAGTCGCAAAGAAGAGTACTAATTAACACGATATCCCGGCTTATCTTCGAACAAATATTAGAATAATTTCTCAAATTGTTCACACATGTATAATTATTTGGGTAACTAAGATCTGAAAGGAACTATGTGACATAATACCTCACTATAAAACAAAATGGCATTGTACCTATCCAAAATCTCACTCAATCCCATTTGATTTTGCTTATTGTGTGTTCGTGGAACATAATTATTCTCTACAGTACATTCAAATTAACCTGATAGCCCAACAGATAATTTCCTGGAATTTAGAATATGTTTTCAAATATATTAGACCTACATCATGTTGATCTTTGTAGCTAAGATGGTGAAGCAAGAAATTATACTCAATAACTAACTACAAAATTAACATTCGTTGGCCAATGTGACTACCTATTTGAATTGCCATAGGTATTGTTCTCGCCTCTTCAAGTTTACTTTAGTCACCAACAACATCTAAAGTTGTTACACAGTTATTAAATCCAGCTATCCTATTATCACTAGACATTAAAAGTTTGTGAGATAGAATTTGTAATATTTCTTCCTTTTCAAGGGTAATTTTGTCCTCGTCTATTCGGATTTCATCAATGATTAGAAGACAAATACCGTTTGTACGCAGGATGCTGATGTTGTTTCGATGAACGACAATAACTAAGCTGAACAATAAGTAAGTAGTTTAAAAATTGGAGGATACATCACAATCAATTTAATCAATAAATAATTGAACAATTTACATGTTCTACATTACTTTTCCTATGAGTTTCCCTATTTCCGAAAACCGCTAAACCGTGCAGGAACCTTATTCATGGCGCATCTGCCAAGGCCACGTCGAGCTCTAAATCGGCACCACTCCAACAGGTGTCCCATTAGTTGTATGCTTTCATAATACCGTGAAGTTCACATATTCTAATCCATTATCAAGCTCGTGTTGTTTTTTATGTGAATCTTGATGTCGACTTGTTATATACGCTGACATTTCTACTTGGACGGTCAACATTTTTTTTATCGCGTGGGAGGCTATTTTCTTCTACCTGCTAGTGTGCTACCCTTCTTTCCACATCAACCTGCCGAGATGCAGGTTGTAACCAGAACTTGTTAGGGTAACAAAGCTCAAGGTTTCACAACAAAAAAAACATGGTGTTTGGGTTCATGTCTATACGGATCTATTATGAAAAATGCATAAATAGTATACTTCAAATGTTAAAAAATTCTGAACGAAATATTGGCATGTACATCCACATATTGTATGCTCACACACAAAGGTTTGCAGACAAAGAACATTTTGTGTGACTAGTCATATTGTTGTATCAGAAATTGTCGTTTTACATAGACCATAAAAATGTTCTATTGGCTAAAACTTTGTGAGCAAACATTCTTGTATATACGGATGTACACATAAATAATTTTTTTGATTTTTTATCTCAAAAATATGTTATTAAACAATAGATGCATCTACACCTATGAGGCAAAGTGGATTTTCCGATCTCAATAAAAGAAAACAGGGTAAAAGCAGGGCATTATTGAGCCGCTCTAGTCCATAATTTCCCGGTTTATAGGAATAACGAGCAACAGTTTCGCTTGTATCACCTGCTCCTACTTCCTTTTCACTGAAATTAACTCCTCCTGATTCCACGCGCTGTGGCCTCGAGTACTTCTCCACCGCCTATTTAAACCACGAATTCCATGACCATACAAATGAATTCCACCGCCTATATTTAGAGCATCCAATTCAGACAACACAACACACGAGAGACGGAGTATAGAATCTAGCTGCAGCTAGCTAGAGTCACGAAGGCCAAGAATATCATCCCCATCCATCTCCCTCTTCGATGTCCCCTTCTCGGAAAAAATGCTCGCTCGACCCAATATTTTGGCTACTGGACTTAACTTTTTCACCGGGAGGATCAGTGTTTTTGGTTACCGTGGTTACTGAAAATTACAGGACGATTTTTCAGAATTAATTTTGAACTCAAAATCGAGAAAATTAAAAAAATTGTTAACCGGCTGGTAACCCCAAAATTGCACGAATATGGATCAAATTCAAATAGGTCGTCCGGAATTTTAAGCCCGAGAAATCAATTCAGTCGACGCGGTGGTCTAGCTAGCAAGGATGAGGTTGTTGGGTTGTGCATTCTGCAGCACGAGTGGATCGCATACTCGTGCTAGCTCTGAGTGTCGGATGAGGAGGTCATCAGGTGTGTACTTGGCAGGTCAGAAATAATGGTTTACAATCTCTCTGACATAGTGTTGGAAGGTTATCAGGTCCTTACCATAGGCATAACGTGGTACTCATCGTTGTGCGGCCCATCAAGGCTAGAGCAATGCCGATTCCATTTTGCACTGGATCGCTTAACTCAAACTACTTAAGCTTTCGACGACTCCTGAAGTAGACGATTGGTTTCCTGTACCAGGAAGGCCACGGGCGACCTGTCCTTCACAACTTCGTTCACCAATCGAAGTTGAGCCTTGGACCCTGTAATATTTGTGTATTTTCAGTAGTACTGCTATTTCAGGGACGAGTGACAAATGTTCAGAATATTTCCAACTGAATTGCCTCAGTTTTACATCGCATTTCCTCTGAAGCATACTCCAAACTCTATCCTGGATACAACGATCTATATAGTGGCACGAAAAAGTTAGGGCATGTCGTTTTCTGAACTTGTATTCAAGGCGCTAAATCAAGAAGCCTTTACAAAACATTCACTAGGGAAACGACTCGCCATTCAATCTGTGGCCTCACTAGGTGTGAAGCTTTCACTAAGGTGAAGGCACTACAAGACTGGCTCAAGGCGCCGACGGACTTTTGTCGGGGCTGTCGGGATAGGTCCCGAGCCAAGAAGGCCAGCAAACAGGCCGTCGGCGTAGAATAAGGTGGGCCGACAGCTGCCGTCGGCGTAGGCGGGCCTCGCGTAGGCTAGTTGTTGCCTATACACTTTTGTGTAGTTTCAATAATTATGTTACGAAGGGTTGATAGATATTAAGGTTTAACGGCATACGATTTGAATAGTGTAGCTTAGACCATGCTTGTTTTCCTCTCATGTTCACTCCAAGCTGTGTCACTAGATCCAACAATAACAAGTTATCCGTTATTCCATGGAATTAGTAGGCTCACTAGCTAGATTGCCTACTGCTTTGTCCTTTTGGTTTATCTTATTCGTACTAGAAACTTTGTCACTTGATCCAAAAATCAACACCATACACAATTCAAGGCTATTACTAGGATCATGTTGCAAATCGTTTAGCGGGGATACCTTGGCCGTCGTATGCCCACTTAGTGTAAATCTAGTTATATTTAGGCATCTAGAAAAAGTTGTTCGCTGAAAAAATGTCATAGGCAGCTTACACACTGGCACGCCAAGAGTTTGTGCCACGACATATTGTCTCAGATGTTGAAGTTCTGAACATAGAAGCCTAGTCTTCCAAATCACCAACACGACTACAATCAATTCGCCATCTAGGGCCCCAACTTTTCTGTGTTGCACTACCAGCAGACAACATCCATTTCACCACCATCAGCAACCCACGCCACACTCAAGTACCCCCCTTGCTACGACTCCCTATCACGGTGGTTGAGTTTAATTCCCGATACCTCCTAATCTTGTGTGCATCACCGACGGGTAGTCATGTGAATGTGACCTATATATAGGTGATCAACTAGTGCTAAATAAGAAGCTTTGTAGCTACGTGGTTCATCTGATTCATGTGACCAGCCTATATATTTGCAACGAATTGTGGCCAATGTTTCTAGTTCCGAATTAATTCATTTGTTGGATAGTTGATTATTGTCCTCGTTATGCATGTATGGACACCACACCTAACTCACATTGATGAAGCTCATTTAAAACCTTGCTTATCGGTAGCTTTGATCCATGGATTTACACTTGTTGTTGCATGAACTCAGAACCCTACGTCGCACTCCAACAAGCACTAGCCTCATTTACCCCGGCCGTCAACCTCCACCAGGCCCTGGTCTCCCCGACGTACTCACTCATCCACCACCTATTTAAGCCCTTTCACCTCTACAAACCTTCAACCCAGTACTAGCTACGATCTCACACGCACAACACACCCACAAGTCCACAACACACACTACACGAGAGAGGCATAGAGCGAGTAGAAGAAACTATAGAAACTATAGAACCGAGCTTGCTAGCTAGGGAGGCTACACGGGCAAGAAGTACTCGGGTACTGTCGCACACTCGCAGCTTTCCTCCTGCTCTCTCCCTCTCGCTAGCTGCGCACACCTTGGCGATGGAGCAAGAGCGTGTCTGCGGAGTATATATAGAATCTAGCTAGCTAGAGTCACGAAGGCCAAAAACATCGTCCCCATCCATCGAAAAATATACTCGCTGGAGCCAATATTTTGGCTACTGGACTGAACTTTTTTACAGGGGAGGATCAGTATTTTTGGTTACTGGAAATTACAGGACGATTTTCAAATTAATTTTGAATTCAAAATTGAGAAAAGTTAAAAAAACGGTTAGCCGGCTAGTAACAATGCACGGATATGGATCAAATTCAAATAGGTCCGGAATTTTATGCCAGAGAAACCAATTTACAGGGTGTCTGTAAAACAGGTTACCAGCCGGTAACCGTGGTAACCTCTGACCGCTAACCAAAACACTAATGAGGTATGACGGCTTGCATGTTGCCTACAGCTAGCGGCGGGGCAAACTCCTCTATAAAAGCAGCAGAGAAAGACGATAAGAACTTCTTCATGGGCGTAGGAGGCATGGGAAACCTAGTGGGCCTACCTGCCAACTGTGGTGGGCGTTGGCAACAACGGCTCTCGCGACCGCGACGTTGAGGGCACCATTGGTTGGACGATCTAGGAGGGTTCACGGTTTAGGTGGCGCCCGTGGTATTCTGCTCAGAGCGTTCACCGGCGGCGGCGGCACCACATTCGGCTGTCAAGGACATGGAGCCGGGCGTCGGAGGAGACGGGGAGGCAGCACGCCTTCAGTCGACAGGGTGGTCTAGCTAGCAAGGATGAGGTTGTTGGGCTGTGCATTCTGCAGCACGAGTCGATCGCATGCTCGTGCTAGCTCTGAGTGTCGGATGCCTGGAGGACTTGTCATGGTATGAGGCGGTGTGTGCGAGGCAGCTCAGCAATCTCGCTGACATAATGTTGGAAGGTCGTCAGGTCCTTACCATAGGCATAACGTGGTACTCATCGTTGTGCGACCCATCAAGGCTAGATCAATGCCAACTCCATTTTGCACTGGATCGCTTAACTCAAACTATACTTGAGCATTCGACGACTCCTGAAGTAGATGATTGATTTCCTGTACTAGGAAGGCCAGCATGGGCGACCTGTCCTTCACAACTTCGTTCACCAATCGAAGTTGAGCCTTGGACCCTGTAATATTTGTGTATTTTCAGTAGTACTGCTATTTGGGGGACGAGTGACAAATGTTCAGAATATTTCCAACTGAATTGCCTCAATTTTACATCTCATTTCCTTTTTTTTTTCGAAATGGGGAGTGAAGCCCCGGCCTCTGCATCAATTTTACATCTCATTTCCTCTGATGTTTAATCCAAACTCTGTCCTGGATTCAACGATCTATATAGTGGCACGAAAAAGTTAGGACCTATCCTTTTCTGAACTTGTATTCGAGGCACTAAATCAAGAAGCATTTACCAAACATTCACTAGGGAAACGACTCGCCATCTTGAATCTGAGGTCTCACAAGGTGTGAAGCTTTCACTATGGTGAAGGCACTACAAGACTGGCTCAAGGCGCCGACGGACTTTTGTCGGGGCTGTCGGGATAGGTCCCGAGCTGAGCAGGCCAGCAATCTGTCTTGTGGTGAGGTCTATGTTTTTTCTTCTGAGTTTTATTCTGGAGCAGATTACCCTGGCTGTGTCAGTTGATCTGGTGGTGTGACTTTTTGAGACGAGGTTTTCTTGTGAGTTACGTGGTGAGGATCATTGCTGCTACGATGGATCTGCTTGGCCTGAATTGTCGAGGAGGGGGGAACCATCGAACAGTTCATGAGATTGTGACCCTAGTTGGTGCATACTCTCCTAGAGTCCTTTTTTTATGTGAAACAAGGCAGAAAAAAGAAAAGATGAGGAGATTGAGAGGCCGGCTGGGCATGAGAGGTTTCGATGGAATTGACAGCAATGGCTTAAGCGGGGGTCTGGCACTATATTGGGATGAGGCCCTTCGGCTAGAGGTTATTGAAGTAAAGGAAAGATTCATAGATGCAGTGGTGCGATCTTCTGATGGTGTGCAACAATGGAGGTTGACCTGTATTTATGGCGAGCCGAGAGCTAGAGCTGAGAACCGACATATTATGTGGTCACAACTGTGCAATATGTCTACAAATTTTGATCTACCATGGCTTGTTATGGGTGATTTCAACGACTGCATGTGGAGCTTTGAACATTTCTCTAGTACTCCTAGAGCTGAACCGCAGATGGCAGCTTTCAGAGATGCTCTTGAGAATTGTGGACTTGTGGACCTTGGGTTTTCTAGGGTGCCTCATACGTATGATAATAAGCGGTCTGGACATGCAAATGTGAAAGTAAGGCTTGATCGTGCAGTTGCTTCGAACACATGGCGAAATCTTTTTCCCTTTTATTCAGTTAAGCATATTGTGACTCCATGCTCTGATCATGTTGCGGTGTTTGTTAAAGGAGAGTTGGAGCAGCCACATGAGGGTAGAAAGAGATACAAACAATTTGAGATAATGTGGGAACGTGATCACACCTTGCCTGGGGTGATCCAAAATGCCTGGGAATCAGTAGGAGAGGTTAACAACCTTGGTGATGTGGAGGAGGCACTAGGTAAGACAATGCATAAGCTCCATGCTTGGAGTAGAGTCAAGTTTGGCAGTGTTAAAGATGAACTTGAAAAGTCTCGCTCCCAATTGGAAGAGTTGATGCATATGAATGCAGATCGGAGGGAAATAAGGATAGTGACAGATAGGATGAATGAGCTCCTCTATCGTGAAGAAATGATGTGAATGCAAAGGTCAAGACTCACATGGCTAAAGGAAGGAGACCGCAACACAAAATATTTTCATAGTAAGTCAGTTTGGAGAGCAAGGAAGAACAAGATCCGTACATTGATGGATGACTTGGGCACTGTCCATGATGATGTGTCCCATATGCAACAGATGGTGAATGAGTATTTTCAGGGTATGTTTACTGCTGTTAATGACCTGAATACTTCACCAGTAATCGACTTGTTTACTCCACGGCTTTCAGATGATACAAATGGCATTCTCTGTTCTGATTTTTCTGAGAAGGAAATATCAGATGCTCTATTCCAAATTGGCCCTTTGAAGGCGCTGGGACCGGATGGATTTCCAGCTAGATTCTTTCAGCGCAACTGGGGAGTTTTGAAGGAGAAAGTTATAGGTGACGTGCAGGAATTCTTCAGAACAGGAATCATGCCGGAAGGAGCAAACACAACTTCTATAGTGTTGATTCCGAAAGTGTCGAATCCTGTAAGGCTCTCTGATTACAGACCTTTGTAACGTGATTTACAAAGTAGTATCAAAGTGTTTGGTGAATAGGTTGAGGCCACTGTTGGATGACATTATTTCCCCAGCTCAGAGTGCCTTTGTTCCTGGCCGTATGATCACTGACAATGCTCTCTTGGCCTTTGAGTGCATTCATCACATCAAGCAAGAAAAAGATCCTACAAAGAGTTTTTGTGCATACAAGCTTGATCTCTCAAAGGCATATGACAGGGTTGATTGGTCTTTCTTGAGGCAAGTGATGCAAAAGTTGGGTTTCGCTCATCGATTTGTGGATTGGATAATGTCATGTGTTACTTCGGTGAGATACTCCGTAAAATTCAATGGAGCCCTCTTGGATTCATTTGCACCGTCGCGTTGGCTTCGGCAAGGTGACCCTTTATCCCCGTTCTTATTCCTGTTTGTAGCGGACGGATTATCGGCTCTCTTAAATAAAGGAATTGATGTAAACAAACTATCTCCAATTAAAGTTTGTCGTCGTGCACCTAGGATTTCACATTTGCTTTTTGCCGATGATACACTTTATTCTTCAAATCTGATCGGAATCAGGCCCTGCGGGTTAAGAAAGCACTTGGAGAGTATGCTGCAGCCACAGGTCAAATTATAAACCCTTCCAAGTGCTCACTACTTTTTGGTGATTCATGCCCAACTACTGTTAAGGAAGAAGTGCGGCAAGCGCTGGATGTTACTTCACTGGTCTTTGAGGAGAAATATCTTGGGTTACCAACTCCTGATGGCCGTATGACGCGGGGTAAATTACAAAATCTTCAAGCCCAGCTTACAAAATGCCTCTTGATGTGGGGTGACGGTAATCTTGCATAGGCCGGCAGAGAAGTTTCTATAAAATCAGTGGCTCAAGCCCTCCCTATTTACATTATGGGGGTTTTTAAATTGCCGTTCTCGGTCTGTGATGATCTAACTAAGCTGGTCCATGACTTTTATTGGGGGTCGAAGGATGGAAAAAGGAAGACACATTGGAGTGCCTGGGAGAAACTCCAAAGACCAAAATGCCAAGGTGGCCTTGGCTTTAGGGATTTTCGTATGTTTAACCAAGCATTGCTTGCTAGACAAGCTTGGATCTTGCTCACAAAACCTGATAGTCTGTGTGCTAGGGTGCTAAAAGTTAAGTACTACCCTAATGGGAGATTAGAAGATACTGTTTTTTGGTGTAAATGCTTCCTCCACTTGGACTGCAATTTCCTATGGATTGGAACTACTGAAGAAAGGATTAGTTTGGAGAGTGTGTAATGGACAGAGCATAAGGATATGGAGGGACCCTTGGATCCCAAGACCCGATTCCTATAGATTGGTGTCGACCAAGAGGAGGTGTAGAGGTTTGTCTCTGAGCTTATTGACCAGGTTGGCTCTTGGCGTGTGGATCTGTTGAACGAGTATTTCCTACCGATGGATATAGTGGAGATTCTGAAACTGAAGCCATCACCAAGATTGATTGATGATCAGCTCGCTTGGGCTCCTGAAAAGAATGGTCTGTTCTCAGTAAAGAGTGCCTATCGACTTGCTATGGACGAGTCTTGGCGGGCTTCTAATGAGTCCACAAGTATATCACCTGATGGCTCGAGAAAAGTATGGGATCTCATATGGAAGAGTAACGTCCCACCAAAGGTTCGGAATTTTGCTTGGCGCCTTGCGACGAATACACTTCCCACTTGGCGAAATAAGTGTCGTCGAACCTTGGAGGTTACTAATCAGTGCCCTGTGTGTGGTGTTGAGGCTGAAGACAATTTTCACCCATTTGTTCGGTGCACTTTGGCGGTTCAGCTATGGTCTTATATGTCTGAAGTGTGGCATCTACCCCCTGGTGAGTCTATTGAAAATACTGGTGTAGAATGGCTCTTAGCTCTATTGTGGGATAAATCAAGCACCGAGAGGAGTATGATTCTCATGTCATTTTGGAGGATTTGGCACATCCGTAATGAGATCATCCATGATAAACCTATTGGAGATATGCCCAAGAGGCAATAATAAAGTGGTTATTATCATATCTTCATACTTATGATAAATGTTTACATACCATGCTATAATTGTATTAACCGGAAACATTAATACTTGTGTGATTTGTAAACATAAAAGAGTCCCTAGTAAAGCCTCTTATTAAACTAGCTTGTTGGTTAATATATGATCATGGTTTCCTGATCATGAACATAGAGATGTTATTAACAACAGGATCATATCACTAGGAGAATGATGTGATGGACATACTCCTATAGTTAAGCGTAGCATAAAGATCAAGTCATTTAATATAGTTCATTTGCTATAAGCTTTCTGATACATAGTAACCTAATTCCTTCGACCATGAGATCATGTTAATAACCATCACCGGAAGGATGCTTTGATGACATAAAACACCACACCGTAACTGGGTGGCTATAAATGTGGAATTGAGTGTTCGGAAAGTATGGGTTGAGGCTCATGGATCAAGAGTGGAATTTGTCCATCCATATGATAGATAGATATACTCTGGGCCCTCTCAGTGGAATGTCATCCAATTAGCTTGCAAGCATGTGACTGGATCACAAGGGATCACATATCACGGGAACGAGAAAATAGTACTTATCGGTAACGAGGTTGAACTAGGTATGCAAAGATACCGACGATCAAAACCTCGGATAAGTAAACTATCGTGAGACAAAGGGAAATTGGTATCATATATAAGTGGTTCATTCGATCACAAATTAATCGTAGAAATATGTGGGAGCCATATGAATTTCCAGATTCCTCTATTGGTTATTGATCGGAGAAGTGTCTCGGTCATGTCCGCATAATTCACGAACCGTAGGGAGACACACTTAAGGATTCGATGTTGTTGAGTAGTTATGGAATGATGAGTAAGAGACCGAATGTTGTTCGGAGTCTCGGATGGGATCCGGGATATCACGAGGAGATCCGGAATGGTCCGGAGAATAAGATTCATATAAGGAAAGTCATATTTCGGAGTTGGGGAATGATTCCGGTGTTTTCACCGGGAATGTTCTAGAAGGGTCCGGAAGGTCCGGCACTCCGGAGGGAAAGGGTACATGAATGTGTAATAACAAGTTGGAATGGTTGCATCATGTACTAGGTGTCATCGCTGAGCAAAATAAAGGGATAAATCAAATCCTAGTTTGAAAATTCAAACGCCAATTTGAAAAGTCAAACTGCAAGTTTGCTTGGTGGAGGGAGAGTAGGAAACCTACTTAGGGAGGAAGTCCTACTCCCTCCACCCGCCGGCCAAGGAGGAGGAGTTGGAGGAGGACTCCCTCCTCCCAACCGCGCGTCCCTCCCACCTATAAAAGGAGGGGCAGGGGTGCCCCTCTTCCCTACACCTCTCTCCTCTAAACCCTAGCCCTAGCCGCCGGCATCACCAAGTCGCCGCCGCCCCTAGGGTTTGCCTAGCCGCTGAGTTGGGGCTCTCCCCTTTCCCTAGCCGCCGGCCTAGCCCTCTCTCCTTGGTGCCTCTAAACCCCAGATCGCCAAGGCCTCTCTCATAGTCCACCATACTCGCTCCGGCTTAAGGCGAAGCCCTGCGAGATCTCCCCTCTACTTCCGGTACCACGCCGTCGTGCTGCCGGAATCACAAGGAGAGTGCTACAACCTCCGCTGCCTACTGGAACAAGGGAGAGGAAGGTCTTCATCGAGTACCGAACATGTGACCGACTGGGGAAGCGCTGCCGGAACGCAGCGCCGGAAGGATCGTCTACGCGATCTTGAGATCGGAAGTGTTCGACTACATCACCCACGAGAATCTGCTCTCGTTAACCGCTTTGGATCTTCGAGGGTTAGTATTCTATCGACTCGTTGCTACAATCTAGTAGATAGATCTTGGCTTGATCATAGATTAGATCTTGACTGTGTGTTCATACGGTAGAAATTTTTTGTTTTCCATGCTACGAACCCCTACAGTGGTATCAGAGCCGTGTCTATATGTAGATCTGTTGCACGAGTAGAACACAATGGTCATTGTGGGCGTTGATGTTTTTGTTGTCGATTGCTTCTTGTGTACTTTGCATCTTGCGGGATGGGTGGGATGAAGCGGCCCGGGCTAACCTTACATGACATCGTTCATGAGACTTTCTCCACGCTTGACATGCAACTTGTATTGCATAAGTGGCTTTGCGGGTGCCTGTTTCTCCCAACATAGTTAAGATTCAATTTACAACGGGTGATTGACAATACTACTATCAATGTTGTGGTTCTTGTTCGTAAGTTAGAACGACACTTATTGGAAGCCCCAAACCACGTAAAACATGCAAAGAAAATTAGAGGCGTATAACTTTGTTTTGCAGGGGTGTGCTGTGATGTGATATGGCCATGATTATGATTATATATGATGTATGCAATGTTCCTTATTGTAAGTTGGCAACCGGCAGGAGCCATATGGTTGTCTTTTAAATTCCGTTAAGACCTGCATGTCTATTCAAAGAAGTTGTAATAGTTGATGCTTGTGGACAAAAACCATGGAGCGGCGCCATTGACCTTAACGCCACACCGGTGATGATGGAGATCATGTTCGTGCTCGAAGATGGAGATCGGAAGCACAAGAAGAAAGGCCATGTCATATCACATATTATGAATTGCATGTGATGTTAATCCTTTTATGCATCTTGTATTGCTTAGTTCACGATGGTAGCATTATAAGATGATCCCTCAAGCACAAATTTCAAGTTTTAAAGTGTTCATCCTTAGTAAGCATCGTTGCTAAAGCTCGTTGTTTTGAAGCATCACGTGATGATCGGGTGTGTTAGATTCTGCGAGTGTATACAATGTGAGCAAGCCAGATTTTCTCATGCGGAAGCTAAGGTTTGATCTTGACGAGCCTAGCATGTACAGACATGGTCTCGGAACACGGATCACTGAAAGGTAAAGCATGAGTCATATAGTAGATATGATGAACATGTTGATTGTTCGCCATTGAAGCTACATCAACTCTCGTGATGATCGGTTTTGATGTGGTGGATTTGGTTCGTGTGATCACTAAAACAATGTGAGGGATATTGTTTTGAGTGGGAGTTCAACATCAATATGATTAAAAGTTGAACACTATTTATCATAAATTAAATCAAAGTGAATTTGCATAATTGTTGTAGTCATTGGCATCCATTTACCACCTTGCGCTTAGTTATAATTGAGATGATAGAACTATAGAATTCTGGTTAGTTACTTTACGAATTGGTATCGTATTGTTTTGAAGTGTTAATCTAAAGTTTAAAAGTCCTATTGCAAACTTTCAGTAAGTTCCGGTTACTCCATGAAGTTTAATAACTGGTATTAAATCGAGAGTGAAAATTCCAAGAGTTAGTGTATGAGTATCATGTTTGTCTCCATGATTCTTGATATTCAAAGAATTGTCTTAATATCAAGGTTATCTAGGATCCGAAAGAGTTTGAAAGAACATTTCTTAATCCCTAGTGTTTTGTGTGTTAGATAACGATACCAAGGATCATTTAATGTGTGTTGAAGTGTTGCTGATCAGAACTCTGCCTTTGGGGGCGGATAATCCGGCCCCACCAGGGGCGGATAATCCGCCCCTCCCTCTACCCAAGAAGGCGCAAGCCCCAGAAGGGGGGCGGAATTTTGGCCGGATTTTCTGGCCCCGCCGGATAATCCGCCCCTCAGGGGGGCCGGATAATCTGCCCCCCTGCTCATCGCCAAGGCGCAAGCCCCAGAGAGGGGACGGAGTTTTGGCCGGACTTTCCGGCCAGGACGGATAATCCGCCCCTCAGGGGGGCCGGATTATCCGCCCCCAAGATCTTCACCAAGGCGCAATCCCCAGAGAGGGGCGGAGTTTCCCCCGGAGAATCCGCCCTTGGGGCGGAGTTTTCCCAGGGGGCGGATAATCCGCCCCAAGTGGGGGGCGGATAATCCGCCCTCAAAGTTGTGCAACGGCCAGATCTGGGGAGGGGGTATTTAAGCCAGCCATCCCCCTCCTGCCAAAACTCTTGATTTATCTCGAAAAAGAACAGATCAGATCTGAAAGTTTCATCCAAGAGTGCTCCACCTAGATCCACCCAAAGGCCCCATCCCTTGGGGAATCGAAGGAGGAGAACTCGATCTTCATCATCAGCAATCAAGCGCTTCATCTCCTCTCCATTCATTTGGAGAACCTCCGATCTAGTATTTCTTGCAAATATCTAGATCCTCGTTTTTGTTTATATTGATAAACCTTGTTCTTGTGGAAGCTTGTTGTCATCTCGGGAGCCCCCAATTCGGTTGTGGGTGTGTGCCCTGATAGTGTTGTAAAAGGCACCGGTTCCCGCCTCGAAGGGATCCAATAGTGGAGAAGGTGGATCAGGCCTCTCGCGGCAAGATCCATCGGAGAATAGGGTGAGGCCTATTGTGGTGTGGTGGTCTTAGAACCGCCCACCCCTCCAACGCAGATGTACTTCCCTTAACAAGGAAGGACCTGCGGTAAAACAAATCCCTGTGTCTCCGCGTGCTCCACTACGGTTTCCTCGCTCCTCTTTTACGTGCTTAGTAGTTAGGGTTACATATAGGGAAATTCTCGTAGTTTCATATCTAGAGAATTTACTTTGTGTCAAGCCTAAAATTGAAAAAGTATTAAAAATTGGTTAGCACCTATTCACCCCCCCTCTAGGTGCCCATACGAACCATTTCAGAGTTGTTTCAGAAACCATGATGTGTGGAAGATATTGTGATATCTGAAACAAAGTTTTGGTTGCAACATGATAGAGTATAATATGGCAAAAGTCATGTTCTCGTATTTGATGAGAATTTTCAAAGGGTTAGAGACACTAGTTGTCCTAATCCACCAAAAGGTTTTGGAGAGCAACATTATACTCACGATTCATCTTTATAAGCTAAAAGTAGCTTGATCATGAATAATTCCATGATAAGGGTGAATATTTGATGTAGGTAAAATATTTACCATACCAAGAGATTACTAAAGAATGGAATTTGAAAGCACACCAAACATTTGATGATGGTGATCTACTTCAAAGTGCAAGTCCAAAGACATTGGTATTTAATTATACACGCTTTGGACTATGTGTCATATGTATGACTCCACTATTCATGTTGATAGATTCTTTCAAACAGAAAAGGAAATACTGAAAGAGAATCTCATAAATATATGGCAGAAAAGAAAAGACTAGAATTGTTCAGTTTAAGTATATAAATGATATACATGTTATGGCTATATTCTTTGCTTATTAAACAATGTGGTTCTTAAGTATTTGATATTGATTTTGTTGGTGTGAATCGTCATACGAAACAACACAATTCATGAACTACAATGACCTAAGTAACTAGCAAAACAATATGTGATGATGTTCATCGAGAACAAATAAAAGGTTATTATGCTGCTTGTTAAACATCAAAGCTTGCCTTCAAGATTTGTTTTATCAGGTATTATTCAAATAATTGCCGTAATCCATAAAAGATGGATGATTCACAAATCTCGTTGGAGAAATCACATCCATAAAACTAGTGCTAAAAATGTCGAAAGACAAATTGATTGAAAGATCACTTAGGAAGTGACATCGCCGTTTAAATTATATTGGAAAGAAAACATGAAGAAACTCCATGTGGATGGAATTTTGGAGTCTTTTGATTTTTGATCAAATGACGCTTGTGAAACTTTCCTAGAGATAATTAAAACTTCGTTCATAGGCCAAAAGGGAACGAATGACTAGCTTATTGGAACTTTTACATATTGTTGTACGAAGTCCACTATGTGTAGTCAAGAACGATGGATTTCAACTTCATATGCTTTCTCCGAAAATTTGAGTGAATATATGAATATTTACTTAATAAGGATGAAGTATGAAACATTTGAAAAGTTTAAAGACTTTCAAGATGAAGTGCAAAATCATTGTAACAAGAATATAAATAGTTTATGATAAGATCATAAAGGAAGATATTTGAGTTACAAGTTTAGCATAATACCTAAGATTTAAGGAATCGTTCCGTGGATTTGCATGTCCCGAAACACCATAAGAGTATGGAGCGTTCGAGATATGTAATTAAACCTTGTTTGACATGGTAAGATCGAAGGTGTAATTCATAGAACTGCCATTATATTTTAAAGATTAAAAGCTTTAGAGACTACCGTTTTTCCACTGAAAAGAGCTCCATCATAATCCGTTGAAATGACACCATATAAAGTTATGGTTTGGGATAAAACTCAAGTTGTCCTTTCTTAAACATTGGTATGCTATGCATAAGAAAGATGTTTGCAACCAAAGTCGGATGAACCTGTCTTTGTATGTTATTTCGAATAACTGTTAAGTAATCCTCCATAACATCGGAGACAAAAGTGTTTGTCACTTAGAACGTCAAGTTTTTTTGAGAAGGAATTTTTCGTGAAAAGATAAGTGGGAGGACAATAGAACTTTGATAAGGTTAAAATAACCTTAGCTATATGTGCAAAGTTGCGCAGCGCCGAAAAGTGTTCTGGAGGCAGCAATAATGCTCATGGCTCACGTGCCTCAAAGGTTGTGGTTACGAAGGTCAAAGTTTCTATTGAACCAAGTAGGTCGAGTAAACAATCAAATACCAAGATTTGAGGGTTGAATCATTATTTGAGAATAATGAACGTACTACATGCAAAGAAGCGATGATGGGCCCCGACTCCGTAAAATGGCTTGAAGCCATAAAATCCATGATAGTTCCATACACGAGAAATCAAGTTTTGAACTTGAAGGACCCTCGAGAAAGGTGTAAGACTTTACGGTTATGTTTGGATCTATAAAGAAATAGACATGGATGTTTCACATCTATGAAATAGTCGACATGTTGGGAAAGAGTTCACAACAATGCTCAAAGGTTGACTATGACAAGATTTGATCTTTCATAGCGATATTTAGTCTAGACGGATTAATGTAGCAACCACTACATATAATTTTGTTATGTGGTAGTTGAATAAACAAAACAAGTTCTTCTAATAAAATTGTTACCTAGGACATGTGCATAACACGGTCCATAGGGTTTTGTTAATTCAAAGGATGCTGAAAGCATATGCAAACTTCAATGGTTGAAGTAAGCATTGCGGAGTTGGAATCTTCACTATGATGAAACTGTTAAAGGAGTTTAAATTCGTCGGAGACGATGAAGATGCTTGCATTTGCAAGAAATTAAGTGGGAGCGCTAAGACATGTTTCTAATGCATTATGTGGAAGACATATTGTTGATTGGAAATGATGTATCTTTCATTAACACATATTAAGAATTTCATCCCGATGAAAGACTTAGGCAAAACCCAAATATTTGGCATCAATAGACGCTAATATGATTGTGCCGAAAGTACATAGATGATGTATTGAATGAGTTCAATATAGAAACTACAAGAAAGGTTCTTGTCGCACAGAAAGGATTGAATGAGTTCAATATTGATGATATATTCAAGTGTATTGACATTGGGTAAGTGAAACAAAGATTCACGTATAGATTGATACTTGATGTATGAAATCACAAAGAGTATTTATATCAATCATACTGTGATATGTACAAATCCAGATATGTCCTATACTCTAAATGTTATGAGCATATACCAGAATGATTCATAAGATGATCATTGGACAATAGTAAGGATATTCTTATGATCTTTTGGAAGAACTAAGAGTATATTATTTGTAGAAGTGACAAATAGATGGTTAGTTCATTGTAAAAGTACTACATTGATACTAGTTTTGTCACAAAGTACAAATTAAGTTTATCTCAATCTAAACTAAGGGTGGCACAATATAATGTAAAGTAAGTTCCATAATGGATTTGGATGAGTTCCAAAGTTAAGACATTGTGACAGATACTACAACAAAAGGGCTAAGTATATAACTGCTATTATAGCAGCTAAAGAGGGCATTTGTGTCAATTAGTTTGTTATCAAACTAGGTGTAGTTCACAGCGGGATAATACTATGAAGATATATTGTACGACAATGTTATCAACATGTTTTAGCCCCAAAGAACTAAAGGTCTCACCAAAGGACCAAATTTATACAAAGCCATCTCATTAGAGAATGAGTGATGCGTAGAGACGCAAAGACATGCAATTACACACGGACCTGGAAGTGTCAGATTCGGAGATCAGTTGACCACTAGCAATCGTGTACATACGACACCAGAAATCCATAGGTGTTGAATACACAAAGGCTTGAAACTAGATTCTTGACTCTAGTGCAAGTGGGAGACTGTTGGAGATATGCCCAAGAGGCAATAATAAAGTCGTTATTATCATATCTTCATACTTATGATAAATGTTTACATACCATGCTATAATTGTATTAACCAAAAACATTAATACTTATGTGATTTGTAAACATAAAAGAGTCCCTAGTAAAGCCTCTTGTTAAACTAGCTTGTTGGTTAATATATGATCATGGTTTCCTGATCATGAACATAGAGATGTTATTAACAACAGGGTCATATCACTAGGAGAATGATGTGATGGACATACTCCTATAGTTAAGCGTAGCATAAAGATCAAGTCATTTAATATAGTTCATTTGCTATAAGCTTTCTGATACATAGTAACCTAATTCCTTCGACTATGAGATCATGTTAATCACCATCATCGGAAGGATGCTTTGATGACATCAAACACCACACCGTAACTAGGTGGCTATAAAGGTGGCATTGAGTGTTCGGAAAGTATGGGTTGAGGCTCATGGATCAAGAGTGGGATTTGTCCATCCATATGACGGATAGATATACTCTGGGCCCTCTCGGCGGAATGTCATCCAATTAGCTTGCAAGCATGTGAATGGATCACAAGGGATCACATATCACGGGAACGAGAAAAGAGTACTTATCGGTAACGAGGTTGAACTAGGTATGCAGAGATACCGACGATCAAAACCTCGGATAAGTAAACTATCGTGAGACAAAGGGAAATTGGTATAATATGTAAGTGGTTCATTCGATCGCAAAGTAATCGTAGAAATATGTGGGAGCCATATGAATTTCCAGATTCCTCTATTGGTTATTGATCGGAGAAGTGTCTCGGTCATGTCCGCATAATTCACGAACCGTAGGGAGACACACTTAAGGATTCGATGTTGTTGAGTAGTTATGGAATGATGAGTAAGAGACCGAATGTTGTTCGGAGTATCGGTTGGGATCTGGGATATCACGAGGAGATCCGGAATGGTCCGGAGAATAAGATTCATATAAGGAAAGTCATATTTCGGAGTTCGGGAATGATTCCGGTGTTTTCACCGGGAATGTTCTAGAAGGGTCCGGAAGGTCCGGCACTCCGGAGGGGAAGGGTACAGGAATGTGTCATAACAAGTTGGAATGGTTGCATCATGTACTAGGTGTCATCGCTGAGCAAAATAAAGGGATAAATCAAATCCTAGTTTGAAAAGTTAAACGCCAATTTGAAAAGTCAAACGGCAAGTTTGCTTGGTGGAGGGAGAGTAGGAAACCTACTTAGGGAGGAAGTCTTACTCCCTCCACCCGCCAGCCAAGGAGGAGGATTTGGAGGAGGACTTCGTCCTCCCAACCGCGCCTCCCTCCCACCTATAAAAGGAGGGGCAGGGGTTCCCCTCTTCCCTACACCTCTCTCCTCTAAACCCTAGCCCTAGCCGCCGGCCTCACCAAGTCGCCGCCGCCCCTAGGGTTTTCCTAGCCGCCGAGTTGGGGCCCTCCCCTTGCCCTAGCCGCCGGCCTATCCCTCTCTCCTTGGTGCCTCTAAACCCTAGATCGCCAAGGCCTCTCTCATAGTCCACCATACTCGCTCCGGCTTAAGGCGAAGCCCTGCGAGATCTCCCCTCTACTTCCGGTACCACGCCGTCGTGCTGTCGGAATCACGAGGAGAGTGCTACAACCTCCGGTGCCTACTGGAACAAGGGAGAGGAAGGTCTTCATTGAGTACCGAACGTGTGACCGATTGCGGAAGCGCTGCCGGAATGCAGCGCCGAAAGGATCGTCTACGCGATCTTGAGATCGGAAGTGTTCGACTACATCACCCACGAGAATATGCTCTCGTTAACCGCTTTGGATCTTCGAGAGTTAGTATTCTATCGACTCGTTGCTACAATCTAGTAGATAGATCTTGGCTTGATCATAGATTAGATCTTGATTGTGTGTTCATACGGTAGAAATTTTTTGTTTTCCATGCTACGAACCCCTACAAAACCACCACCGACGTTGGAAGCCTCTCGCCGCTTTCTTGTGAGCTACCTGGAATCCATAGTTAACATCAAGTGTCACCCTACTGAAGATATCCTGAAGGGCAAATTCATTTTTGATCAAGAGGAACAACATTTCCATGCACACAAGGATCTGATAGCCAAGCTACCTATGGTCTGGTCGCCGCCTCAGGCTGGATGGTTTAAAATTAATACTGATGGGTCCTTTGACAATAAGGGGGATGCAGGTGCTGGCATGGTTGTTCGTGATCATGATGGTACCATCATTCTTTCAGCATGTCGGAAGCTACGGTCATGCAGGGGATCCTTTGGGTGCTGAACTACATGCGATAATGGAGGGTTTATCCCTAGCACTACATTGGTGTAACTTGCCAATCCTAGTGGAAACTGATTGTCTTGAGGCGCTGAAGATGCTGAAATCTGAAGGTGTTGATCGATCTGTCCATGCACCAATGGTAGAAGAGATTAAGTCTCTGCTGAGAGTCCGTCAAACTTGTATTACTCATGTTAATCATAGTCAAAATTGTAGTAGTCATTTTATGGCCAATTACGCTAGAACTCATGATAGCACGGCTGTTTGGCAATACTCTGGCTCAGCTGGTTTAGCAAATATTTGCTATCAAGATTGTAATCCCTGATTTGAGTAATACAAGTTGTGTGTTCGCAAAAAAAAACTAGTGCTAAGAAGATTTGTAGCTACATGGTTCATCTGATTGATGTGACCAGCATATATATCTGCAACTTATTGTTGCCAATATTTCTAGTTCCAAATTCATTTGCTGGATCTAGCTTGTTAGTTATCCTCGTTAGGCCTTTTTCAATGGGTATTTCTTAGCACGATATTATAGAAAAATTGCTTATGTGTCACTATATTTAATAAAGAGAGAAGGTGATGTTGTATCTTAGCTTAGCTACAAGCCTTGCACGGTATCATAGGCAAAAATCAATGTTAAGGATATCGCTTATCGGTAATTTATCCGCCGACTGGAAATTGGCGATTTTTCAGTGTATCGGCCGACTTATCGGGAGATAAATCAGAAAATCGGATGATAATCAAAAAATCGGCATATCGGCCACCCTCGAGTAGCGATAAATCGTACGATTAATCGGCATATCGGCCGATTTTTTGAACAGTGGAAAAAATACATGGTTAGTCCAATCAAATACATGCATGTACTCAAAATCATTAAATGTAGATACATGATGCATCGCTGAGTTGATACAATCTATTGTACTAGTTATCTCTTAAGATACACCACTACCTAGGATTACGAGCTAAGATACATGATGCATCGCTGAGTTGATGTAGGAGCGCTTCGTTGGGAATCCTAAGAGCAAGGTGTGAAGCAGCACAGCAGCAAGTTTTCCCTCAGTAAGAAATTGAGGTTATCGAATCAGTAGGAGGAAGGAATCGTCACACAGGTGTTGCAAGCAACGCGGAGACCTGCACAACACAAACTCAAGACTTTGCCCCAACGAATGAGTGAGGTTGTCAAGCTCACCGGTTTGCTGTAACAAAGGATTAAACGTATCGTGTGGAAGGTAATGGTGTTTTACAGCAAGTAAACAAGTAACAGTGAAAGATGTATCAATGATAAAAAATGGACCGGGGTCCATAGTTCACTAGAGGTGCTCTCCTTAGATAAACAACATGGCATGAAGGGTAAACAAATTACAGTGGGGCAATTGACAGGAACTGAGCAAGGCATAACAATGCAATTACTAGTCAGAAAGATCCTATGAGATTCGATTGGGCAATACACCAAGATACATAGACCGCCATCCAACTGCATCTATGACTAAAAGTCTACCTTCAGGTTATCATCCGACCCCCCTCCAGTATTAAGTTGCAAGCAATGGACAACTGCTTTAAGCAAAGTGTGTAAGGTAAACAGTCCACATATTTCATGAACAAGAGACCGTTGTTTTATCCCTAGTAGCAACAACACATCTACAACCGAAGAGATTATTGTCACTTTCCTTAGAAACTAGAGGCATAAATCCACAATCGAGCATAAATACCCCCTCTTGGAGTCACTAGCAACTACTTGGCCAAGATAGCTACTAACAACGGAGAGCATGCAAGATCACAAACAACACAGACATGATAAAATCATAAAGACAAAACCATTAATCAAACCAACAGAATAATCTCAATATTCATCGGATCCCCGCAAACACAACATGCATGATTACAAGTAGATTAGATCTTGATCATGAACGGAGCTCACAATATCTATACATGAAAGAACAAAGGAGGAGATACAACCATCTAGATACTACATGGACCCATAGTCCAAGGTGAAACTAATCACGCATCATACCGAAGAGAAGGCCTCCGGGATGATCTCCCCTCCGGCAGGGTGCCGAGAAGAACTTCAGATCCCCCCGATCTAGGAACGATGGTGGCGGCGGCTACAAAAGGTTTCATAGAGATTTGATCGGGTACTTAGTTTCTGCATTGGGGGCTTCTTATAGGCGAAGGGGGAGGCCGAGGAGGTGGCCAGGGGCCCTACACCCTGCCTAGGCATGGGGCAGGGCCCACCCCCACCTAGGGGGTTCTGGATGCCCTAGCCTGCCTCTCTGGCTCCCCTCTGGACTTTTTGTTCCCAACGGAAAGTAATTGACTTTGACGTTTGTCCCATCCAATTTCGAGAATATTTTTTTACTAACTTTTCTGGAACCAAAAACAGCAGAAAACGGGCAATTGGCACTATGGCAACTTGTTAATAGTTAGTACGAGAAAACATGTAAAAAAGCACCTCAAAGTGTAGAAAAAGCAAAGCAAAGTAGATAGTAAACAAGCATGGAGCATAAAAAATTATAGATACGTTTCCGACATATCAAGCATCCCCAAGCTTAACTTCTGCTCGTCCTCGAGTAGGTAAGTGATAAAAGGAATAATTTTTAAGTTGATATGCACCTTCACAATGAATATCTAACCATTTGCAAGCATTGAAAGCTGGGATCAAAGAACTCTAAACATGTGCATAAAATATGGAGTTCCAACAATAGGACAAGCTACAAACAAAGATCATGAATAACATGCATTGAAAAACGTGTTTGTTTCACATACAGAAAACATAGCATAGTGGCAATCAGCTTGTCCCTCATAGAGTAGCAAATAGATGCATAGGACACCTTCAAAGTTCACAAGGGTGACTAGAAAAAATAGCACAAGAACAAGTAATATCACAATATGCATCAATCAATAAGCTTTGGAACACTGCACATACAATGACAACTATGCTCTCTTAATGGTGCCTAAAGGTAGAAGGTGGATAGTGGTGGAAGAAAGGCCTTTTATAAAGGAAGAAGGGATTTCAAGTTTCAAAAAGAGCTTCCAAAAATTATGGTACTTGTTAGCTTTCAGCCCTCATTGCCCCTATCATAAGCATCTTGAAGTGATTAAGGTTAAAGTGAACAAAGATGGAGTATATGCTTGACGAATTATAAGTTGGCAACTCAAGTCCCTTGAATACGAGGGTCACACCTCATGCTACTCAACTTTGATCACCTGTAAGTTCTTGTCATTGTAAGTATTTGCATATCATAGAGAACCTCCAACGGGATACCCCTTGCACATGGTACAGGAGCTTTCCCATAACCAAAATGACAAGTCAAGCAGACAATAAGCATCTCAGCAATCTTCTTATTTACCATGGGAATATAGTGCTTTTTCTCTCTTTTCTCTTTTCTCAATGTGTCTCTCTTTTTTGTAAGAAGAATGCTTCATAGATGTCACTATGGTGATGCTGCAAGTTTTCACCATGATTAGGCATGGCATAGGCTAGCGGCCCAGGCGTTTCTCTAACGCAGGATACAAACTCCATGGACTTACAAGTTCCTTCTTTATTTCACACCGGTGACATCCATAGACAAAAGAACATGATATCAACCGAGTACAAAGTACAAGTGCAATGTTGAAAACGTTCCCTGTGACAGCACAGTTCTGCTAATTCCAACATATAAGTGCAAGCATATACAACATAGATGACACAATGCTTCAAGTTTATTAGGAGCAAAGAATATAAAGTGTTCCATCAAGTTTTTGAGGTCTTTAATCACTAAGTTTTCACATAATAAAATAGTTTTTAATTGGAAGATAGCTGAAAACAAGAATATACTTGGAATGGTGTAACACACCATGTATAGGAGTTTATAGTGGTAACTTTAGAAAAACTTGGTTTCTTGGGAGTTGGAAGCATGAGTAGAGATTACTCATACAAGTGGATGCTAGCAAAATACTGGAAGCAACCAAATAAGAGAGCAATAATGGCCATAATCATGCAGTGCAACAAAGCATTACTAATCAAAGCATAGAGCGGTACTACAAGTCAAGGACTAAATGATCATAGAGGATATGGTGACTTGTCATAGTCATAACATGGTGTGAGCATGTGCTAAGTCAACCCAAGCAAAGCATCAAAGGAGAATACCACAATACTATGCTTTTGCATGCTAAAACAACGCATAATTTCCTGAAGGCACACTAAGCAATTCCAAATGTTTGGAACAATACATTATACAGCAATAATCACTAAGCATAAGGTCAAAACAACACCTAGCATGTCATGCTAAAGTCTAAGTCATAGTCAATGCAAGCTCCTCTTGCACTTACAAGCAAGAACTTACTACTCCTTTCCAACACCAAGCAACTTATTTGCAAACAACACAGCGAGAATGGGGGTCCAAACTACTCTATTCAAGCAAACTAAACAACCTAAGCAAAGCAAACGGAAACTAAGACGCTCCAAGAACAACACAACTATGCATGAAACAATAAAAACGAAGTGTCTAAACAGACATGAGCTTTTTATTGATGAAGAAGGGGATGCCTTGGGCATCCCCAAGCTTTGACGCTTGTACCTCTTGGATATTTCTTGCGTTGACACCATGGTGGCATCCTCAAGCTTGAGTTTTTGTCCATTCTTTATCTCATTGCATTATTCTCTCTTTACACCTGAAATTTTTTCCTTCATACAAAACTTCACATAATCTTCATTAGCAACATTAGCTTATTCAAAAGATATTAGACCTCTGGCAAAGCTTTTGGAACAGTAAGGCTTTTCACTAAAAACACAATCTACTGTAGTAACTCCTTCAAAAAGCTCAATTCACCTAAAGAGAACTCAAAAAGGAATCAATAAGAAGTCAATGCAAATAATGGCAGAAATCTGTCAAAACAGACCAGCAGGTAGAAACCGATTTTTTCGAACATCTTCTGTTGCTCAAATCAAAAAGTGTTGAACTAACGAAAGTTATATAACATACTGGGGGATGTATTCGTAAATTGTGAGCTCAATCCGAGTTACCGAGACTCCTCACTAATATATTTGGTGGAGGACAGAAATCTGTTTCGGGACAACTCCCCAAATCTTACTTCCTTCTCATTAGAGGTCATTCTTGGCACAAAAAGCAAACAAAAAGGATAAGGAGAGATCATTACTGAAGTAATAACTTTCAATACTCAAGGAAACTCTTGGGTTATCTCCCAACAAATACTTTTCTTTAACGCCTTTAAGTTAGGCTTGATATCTTGAGAAGATGCTCACATAAGAACTATGAGTTGAAGTAAAAGAGAGCATCAAAAGGCAAATTCAAAAAACATTTGAGTCTAACCCACTTCCTATGCATGGGAATCTTGTACACAAATAAATTCACAAAGAACACAGTGACAAGCATAGGAAGATAAAACAAGAGTAACTTCAAAACTTTCAACACATAGAGAGGTGTTCCAGTACCATGAAATATTCTACAACCATACTTCCCTCTTTCATAATAATTTTCAGTAGCATCCTGAATAAACTCAACAATATATCTATCACATAAAGCATCCTTTTCATGATCTACAAACGCATAATTTCTATCAAGCTCAAAAATAGTGGGATTAAAACCTTCACATGTTTTATCCAAAGTAGATATTTCAAAAGGATCCACAGGAACATAAAATTCATCCTTCTTTGGTAAGCATGGGGGACAATCAAATAATATAAGAGGTAAAGAGTTACTCTCATTAGAACGTAGGCATGGTTAGATCCATTCTTCCTCATTTTGTTCATCACTCTCCTCCTCTTTTTCGTCTAATGAGCTTTTAGTTTCAACAATTTCTTCTTCCATAGGCTCCTGCAAGGCATTAGTCTCTTCCATGTGTGGAAAGCATCTATTAAAATATTCAAGAATATAGCCATTTGCTTCCTTGTAATTATCAAAGCAAAATTTAAGTATCTCATAAACCTCACATTCATAAGGTGCATCATCAGTATTTTCAAGCAAACTAGCAAGTTCAAATGCACCCTTAAAAGCAATAAATTCCTCAATTTGTTCCACATCATAAAAGTCATAATTTCATTTAACATAAGAACATATGTTAACATTATCATTATACTCACATTGAAAAGGCAGGTGTTTATACCTCCTACAGCAACAAGATTTATCAAAGTAATAAGTAACATTATAAGTAGAGCACACGTCTCTAGCAATAGCATTCAACTTATCAATTTGTTCCCATAGGTGTTTCCCTTTTTGTGACAAACGGTGTTCCTTATAATAATACTTTTGTTTCCTCCGTGAACCCACCTTGCCAATAAGAACTAGTTTCAAAGAAACCATCCATTGATAGAAAGCATGACCAAGCAAGGCAACAATAGACCAACAACTAGAGCAGGAACTAATTTTTTGTGTTTTTGAATAAAGAAAGCAAACCAAACTAGACTATTTTTTTTTTGGTTTTTGGAAAGAGGCAAACAAAACCAAGAAAAAGAAACAAAGCAAACAAAAACAAAGTAAAGAGAAAGGAAGTGAAGGACTCCCCTTGTGAAAACTTCCTTAGCCTCCCCGGCAACGGCGCCAGAAAAGCTTGATGCAGCGCTGAGTTGATGTAGGAGCGCTTCGTTGGGAACCCCAAGAGCAAAGTGTGAAGCAGCACGGCAGCAAGTTTTCCCTCAGTAAGAAACTGCGGTTATCGAACCAGTAGGAGGAAGGAAGCGTCACACAGGTGTTGCAAGCAACACGGAGACCTGCATAACGCAAACTCAACACTTTGCCCCAACGAATCAGTGAGGTTGTCAAGCTCACCGGTTTACTGTAACAAAGGATTAAACGTATGGTGTGGAAGGTAATGGTGGTTTGTAGCAAGTAAACAAGTAACAGTGGAAAATATATCAATGATAAAGAATGGACCGGGGTCCATAGTTCACTAGAGGTGCTCTCCTTAGATAAACAACATGGCATGAAGGGTAAACAAATTACAGCGAGGCAATTGACAGGAACTGAGCAAGGCATAACAATGCAATTATTAGTCAGAAAGATCCTATGAGATTCGATTGGGCAATATACCAAGATACATAGACCGCCATCCAACTGCATCTATGACTAAAAGTCTACCTTCAGGTTATCATCCGAACCCCCTCCAGTATTAAGTTGCAAGCAATGGACAACTGCTTTAAGCAAAGTGTGTAAGGTAAACAGTCCACATGTTCCATGAACAAGAGACCGTTGTTTTCTCCTAGTAGCAACAACACATCTACAACCGAAGAGATTATTGTCACTTCCCTTCAAAACTAGAGGCATGAACCCACTATCGAGCATAAATACCCCCTCTTGGAGTCACTAGCAACTACTTGGCCAAGATAGATACTAACAACGGAGAGCATGCAAGATCACAAACAACATAGACATGATAGAATCATAAAGACAAAACCATTAATCAAACCAACATAATAATCTCAATATCCATCGGATCCCCGCAAACACAACATGCATGATTACAAATAAATTAGATCTTGATCATGAATGGAGCTCACAAGATCTATACATGAAAGCACAAAGGAGGAGATACAACCATCTAGCTACTACATGGACCCATAGTCCAAGGTGGAACTACACACGCATCATATCGAAGAGAAGGCCTTCGGGATGATCTCCCCTCCGGCAGGGTGCCGAGAAGAACTTCAGATCCCCCCTTATCTAGGGACGACGGTGGCGGCGGCTACAGAAGGTTTCATGGAGATTTGATCGGGTACTTAGAGTTTCTGCATCGGGGGCTTCTTATAGGCGAAGGGGGAAGCCAAGGTGGTGGCCAGGGGCCCCACACCCTGCCTAGGCGCGGGGCAGGTCCCACCCACGCCTAGGGGGGGGGGGTCTGGGTGCCCTAGCCCGCCTCTCCGGCTCCCCTCTGGACATCTTGTTCCCCTCGAAAAGTAATTGACTTTGACGTTTGTCCCGTCCAATTCCGAGAATATTTCTTTACTAACTTTTCTGGAACCAAAAACAGCAGAAAACGGGCAATTGGCACTGTGGAAACTTGTTAATAGGTTAGTACGAGAAAACATGTAAAAAGCACCTCAAAGTGTAGACAAAACAAAGCAAAGTAGATACTAAACAAGCATGGATCATCAAACATTATAGATACATTTCCGACATATCAATACACTCCATTGTGAAAGGCCTTATGTATGGACACCAAAACTAACTCACATGGAATAAGTTCATTTAACACCTAGATTGTCGGTAGCCGAGCCATGGATTTACTCTTCTTGTTACATGTATTCAGAACCCTACACCGCACTCCGACTAGTAGCCTCATTTACCCCTTCAACCTCCACCCGGCTCAGGCCTCCCTGTCGTACTCACTCATCCACCACCTATTTAAGCCCTTCCACCAGCGAGTACTCTACAAACCCTTAACCTAGCACTAAACACATTGGATGCAACATAATTGAGGTGGAGACTAGTTACATGGAAGTGGTAAATGCTTTTCGTGATCCCTTAAATTACAGGATAGTGAGAATAATTTTTCTTGACGAGTGTCGAACGATTATGGCAGGATTCGGTTTGGCACAACTGTCACACTGTTTCTGTGATGCAAACAAGGTGGCTGATTCTTTAGCAAAAGTTGTAGAGATTCAGGGTGCCAATGTATCTCTTGATGAAGCCCCCTTTTTTTATATCCACATCTAGTGGATGATGTAACCTTGATTGATTAATAATAAAGGTTACATGGTTGCTAAAAAACCCTTAACCCAGCACGAGCGATGATCTCACATGCACAACACATCCACAAGGCCACAACACACGAGAGAGGCAGAGAGAGAGTAGAAGAATCTAGAAAGTGTAGTATCGATCTTGCTAGCTAGAGTGGCTACATGGCCAAGAAGTGCTCTAGTGATGTCTACGCAGTTCTATTCTTGTAGACAGTTGTTGAAACTCCAAGTGCAGAGGTTTGTAGAACATCAGCAAGTTTCCCTTTAGTGGATTATCCGAGGTTTATCGAACTAAGGGAGGAAGTGGTCAAAGGTATCCCTCTCAAGCAACCCCGCAATCAAGATACAAGAAGTCTCTTGTGTCCCCAACACATCCAATACACTTGTCAGGTGTATAGGTGCACTAGTTCGGCGAAGAGATAGTAAAATACAAGTGATATGGATGATTATAAGTGGTAACGGTGCCAGAAAAGAGATTTTGACGGGGAGCAAGGGATTGAAGCTATCTTATAGATCCCTAACAACGGCCCCAGAAAAGAGCTTTGATGGCATGGAAGAGACTTAAAGGCAATCTGAAATAAAGATGGAAGCAAGCAAACATGTAATAGATCTAGTTGTAAACGGTGTTTGAATACTTAGAAACAAGGACTAGGGATCATACTTTCACTAGTGGGCACTCTCATATCAATATCTTCTCTTCATTATACTACTCTGAACTACTCTCCGGTTGGACAACTCTAATCCATGGTAGGGCTACAAAAGCACTCTTTAAAGTTTGCAATCCCCATCTAGATAACCCCACACTGTCACCTTGAGCGCTAGATTGTTCCTTCAAATACCACAATTTCATAGAGACATCCAACTCCAAATATAACTCATGACAAGTATTTATGTAGTCTATAGCCTAAGTGCCACACGGTGTGCACGTTGTCACTTTCACACACGTGGGGAAAGCCGGAGATTGATTAAAGCACTTGAGTAGCAGAGTAGATCTACTTGATTACAAAGCTCATGATCACAATAAGATGCATAGAGAGAGAGATGAACACATAGCTACCGGTAGATCCCTTAACCTCGAGGAAGAACTACTCCCTCCTCGTCATGGGAATCAGCAACGGCGATGGAGATGGTGGTGGAGATCGATGGAGATGGCTCCGGGGGCACTTCCCCATCCCGGCAGGGTGCCGGAACAGAGACTTCTGTCCCCCGAATCTCCCTTCGGTGGTGGCGGTGTTGCAGAGGTGTTCATGGATGTATGCCGATTCCTCTAGGGTTTTCTCATCGAGGGATTTATATAGGCGGAAGGGCAAGGTCAGTGGAGGGCCAGGGGGCCCACACCCCCTGGTGGTGTGCCCAGGGGGCCGGTGCCACCCTAGGGTGTGCCCACCCTGGTATCCCCCTCCGTCTCTGCTTCGTGTTTCCGTATTGCTCCAGGAAAAATAGGCAAATTGGCTGTTGTCCCGTCCAATTCCGAGAATATTCATTTTTTAGATTTTCTGAAACCAAAAACAGCAGAAGACAGGCAACTGGCACTGCGGCATCTTGTCAATAGGTTAGTTCCATAAAGTGTATAAAAATACCTCAAAGTGTAGACAAAGCATAAGATAAATGATATAAAACAAGCATAGAGCATCAAAAATTATAGATACGTTTATGACATATCAAGTATCCCCAAGCTTAACTCCTGCTCGTCCTCGAGTAGGTAAGTGATAAAAAGAATAATTGAGGTGACATGCACCAACAATCATGATCAAACCATTGTAAAGCATTTATAAATGGGATCATAGTACTCTAAACATGAGCATGAAAGATGTAGTTCTAACAATAAGATAAAGTAACCTTGTTGCAACATGAAAGGATACAAATAAATTTTCATGAATAACAATGCATTGAAAGATGTTTGTTTGTTTCATATATAGAAAACATAGCATAGTGGTATTCAGCTTGTCTCTCATGGAGTAGCAAAACATAAATGCATAGGACACCTTCAAAGTTGAAAAGGGTGAATAAATACAAATAGTTCAAGAACAAGCAATATCAACATTATGAATCAATCAATAAGTTTTGGGACAATGCACATAAAACTAAGAATGATAACTATGCTCTCTTAATTGGTGCATAAAGATAGAAGATGAAGACTTAATATAAAAGTGGAAAGGAAGGACCTTCAAAGGGAAGTAGGGATTTCAAGTTTCATAAAGAGCTTCCAAAAATTATGGTACTTATTAGCTTTTAGCTCTCATTGCCCCTATCATAAGCATCTTGAAGTGATTAAGGTTAAAGTGAACAAAGTATGGAGTATATGCTTGACAAATGATAAGTTGGCAATCTCATGTCCCTTAAGTACGAGGGTCGTTCCTCATGCTACTCAACTTTAGTTACCGGTAAGTTCTTGTCATTGTAAGTATATGTGTATCATAGAGGACCTCCAACGGGGTACCCCTTGCCCCATGACATAGGAGTTATCCCATATCAAAATGACAAGGCAACAGACAATGAGCATCTCTGCAATCATTTTATTTACCATGAGAATATTGCATTTTTTCTTTCTCTCTCTTTTTTCTGTATTTTTTTCTGAGGATGCTTCATGGATTACTCACTATGGTGATGCTGCAAGTTTCCACCATGATTAGGCATGGCTTAGGCTAGCGGCCCAGGCGTTTCTCTAACACATATACATAACTCCATGGACTTACAAGCTCCCCTTTTATTTCACACCGCCGACATCCATAAACAAAAGAGCATGATATCAACTGGGTAGATATTTACAGGTGTTGAAAGTGTTTCCCGTGATAGCACGGTTCTACTAATTCCCAACTTATAAGTGCAATCATATACAACATAGATGACACAATGGTTCAAGTTTATTAGGGGCAATAAAAATACTGTGCCATCAAGTTTGTGAGAGCTTTAATCATTATTTTGCACATAACAATTTTAATTTGGAAGATAGATAAAACAAGAATATACTTGGAATGGTGTAACACACCATGCATAGGAATTTATAGTGGACTCTTTGGAAAAACTTGGTTTCTTGGAGTTGGATGCATGAGTATAGCTTACTCAATATAAGTGGAGGCTAGCAAAATACTGGGAGCGACCAACTAAGAGAGCAATAATGGTCATAATCATGCAACGCGACAAAACATCATTAATTAAAGCATAAAGTGGTACCACAAGTCAAAAACTAAATGATCATAGAGGCTAAGGTGACTGGTTCATAGTCATAACATGGTGTGATCATGTGCCAAGTCAACCCAAAAAAAGCATCAAAGGAGAATACCACAATATTATGCTTTTGTATGCGAAAACAACGCATGATTCTTTTAAGGCACATTAAGCAATCTCAATTGTTTGGAACAAGTCATGCTACATCAATAATCACTAAGCATAAGGTCAAAGAAACATCTAGCATGACATGATAAAGTCTAAGCCATAGTTAAAACAATCTCCCTTTTGTACCACTTAAGCATGAAACTTCCTACTCTTCTCCAACACCAATCGACTTATTTGAAGTAACTCACAAAGATAATAATCAATAAATATCAGTGAGCTTGTCTCACAAATCCACAAATAAGAACTAAAAAGTTCTAAGCTGAAAGCACAAGAAAATTAAAGCTAAACGCAGTGCTAGCAAAAGTGAACACTCATAGAACAATAAAAATGAAAACTAGAGTGTTCTAGGCAATGAAACAGAGTGTGTCTCTCTCCAAAAGAAGTGTGTTGGGATCCACCCAACTTATTCAAGCAAATAAGAAAACGAAAACCAAAAATAAAAACTAAGACGCTCCAAGAACAACACAACGGTGCATGAAACAATAAAAACATAGTGTCTAGAAAGACCTGAGATTTTTATTGATGAAGAAGGGGATGCCTTGGGCATCCCTAAGCTTTGACCCTTGTACCTCTTGAATATTTCTTGGGGTGAGATGGGGTGGCATCCCCAAGCTTGAGCTTTTGTTCATTCTTCATCTCATTACAGCATTCTTCCCTTACACCTAAAATTTTTCCTTCATACAAAACTTCACACAATCTTCATCAGCAACATTAGTGCATTCAAATATAATAAACCTTTGGGTTTAGTTTCAAAACACCAAAACTTTTATTAAAAACACAAGATACTGCAGCAATTCCTTCAAAAATCTCAATTTACCAAAGAGAACTCAAAAGAAAATCAATAAAGAAGCAAATGCAAATAATGCCAGAAATTTGTGAAAAGAGACCAGCAAGTAAAAACCAATTTTTTTGAAGAACTTATGTTGCTCAAATCAAAAAGTATTGAACTAACGAAAATGAGCTAACAGCCTGAGGGATTTAATCAGAAAATTACATCTCAATCCAACATACGGGGATTTTTCACCAATTTTTACAGCGAACCACAAAAATCTGTTTTGGGACAGCAACTTCCAAAATCATACTTCCCTCTTATTAAAGGTTATTCTTGCCACAAAAATCACACAAAATGGATAAAGAGAGGTTATTACAGAAATAATAACTTCCAAGACTCAATAAAACTATTGGGTTATCTTCCAAGAAGTACGTTTCTTTAACGTCTTTAAGTTAGGCTTGATAGTTTGAGAAGATGCTCACATAAGAAATATGAATTGAAGTAAAAGAGTGCATCAAGATTTTTTTTAAACACATTAAAGTCTAACCTACCTCCTATGCATAGGAATCTTGTAAAGAAACAAGTCATGAAAGCACAAAGCAACAAGCATAGGAAAGCAAAACATGTGCAACTTCAAAATTTTCAACATAAAGAGGGGAAACTTAATATTATTGAGATGCATAAAACCATGTTTCCCTCTCTCATAATAACTTTCAGTAGCATCATGAATAAAATTAACAATATAACTATCACATAAAACATTCTTATCATGAGCCACATGCATATAATAATTATTACTCTCCACATAGGCATAGTCATTATTATTAATTATAATAGGAGCAAATTCAACAAAATAGCTATCATTATTATTCTCATAACCATAATCATCAAATATAGGAGGCATATTGTAATCATAATTAATTTTCTCCTCAATAGTAGGTGGACTAAAAATATCATATTCATCATTGTAATCATCATATATTGGAGGTTTGGTATCATCATAAGCAATAGAATAGCTATCTTCCAAGGCTGGGGAACTAAAAAGATCATTTTCATAATCTTAGACGTTTCCATAGAATTAGCAATAATGGTGTTCAAAGGATTCATACTAATAACATTGCTATTATCATGCAAATAAAGTTCCATAGGTTTTTAAATTTTTTCGTCAAACACTTCATGTCCTAACTCAATATAAATACTATAAAGCTCTCTAATTTTTTTCTATTAAGCCTAACTAGTGAAGACAAGAAACAAAAAGATATAATTGCAGAAACTAAAGGAAATAACTTTGATCACTCACACACCAAGAGTATGTGAGTACCTTTTACCTTACCTCCCCGGCAACGACGCCAGAAAAGAGCTTGATGTCTACGCACTTCTATTCTTGTAGACAGTTTTTGGGCATCCAAGTGCAGAGCTTAGTAGAACAACAGCAAGTTTCCCTTAAGTGGATTACCCAAGGTTTATCGAACTCAGGGAGGAAGTGGTCAAAGGTATCCCTCTCAAGCAACCCTGCAATCAAGATACAAGAAGTCTCTTGTGTCCCCAACACACCTAATACACTTGTCAGGTGTATAGGTGTACTAGTTCGGCGAAGAGATAGTAAAATACAAGTGATATGGATGATTATAAGTGGTAACGGTGCCAGAAAAGAGCTTTTGATGGGGAGGAAGGGATTGAAGCTGTCCTATAGATCCCTGACAACGGCCCCAGAAAAGAGCTTTGCTGGCGTGGAAGAGACTTAAAGGAAATCTGAAATAAAGCGAAAGCAAACAAACATGTAACAGATCTAGTTGCAAACGGTGTTTCAATGCTTAGAAATAAGTTCTAGGGATCATACTTTCACTAGTCGATTCTCTCATATAAATATATTCTCTTCATGATACTGAACTACTCTCCAGTTGGACAACTCTAATCCACGGTAGGGCTACAAAATCACTCCTTAAAGTTCGCAATCCCCATCTAGATAACCCCACACTATCACCTTGAGAGCTAGATGGTTCCTTTAAACACCATAATTTCATAGATACATCCAACTCTAAATATAACTCATGGCAAGTATTTATTTAATCTATAGCCTAAGTGCCACACGGTGTGCACGTTGTCACTTTCACACACGTGGGAGAGCCGGAAATTGATTAAAGCACTTGAGTAGCAGAGTAGATCTACTTGATTACCAAGCTCATGATCACAATAAGATCATGCATAGAGAGAGAGATGAACACATAGCTACCGGTAGAGCCCTTAGACTCGAGGAAGAACTACTCCCTTCTCATCATGGGAATCAACAACGATGATGCAGATGGTAGTGGAGATCAATGGAGACGGCTCCGGGGGCACTTCCCCGTCCTGGCAGGGTGCCCGAACAGAGACTTCTGTCCTCCAAATCACCCCTTTAGTGGCAGTGGTGTTGCGGAGGTTTTCGTGGATGTATGCCGATTCCCACTACTACAAAAACGCCTATTTGTGGCGCACCTGAAAAGGCCTTCCGTGCCGCACTAGCAGTGCGCCACGGGCCTCGCGCTACGGCTGTCTCGTAGTCATGGCGCACTGCATGGTGCGCCACGGTTATATCGAGATAGGCATTGTCGTGGGAATGGCCACGACAGATGCTGCAAACGGCAGCGAATAGTAGAACAAGGGGCAAGGGCGGCCAGCCATCTGCGGTGCGAGATGAGGGCAAAGACACGGGGTTTTACCCAGGTTCGGCCCCCCGGAGGGTAAAGACCTACTCCTGCTTGATTGTATTATGGATGTGTTTACAATGGGCGAACTCGGCGACTAGGCGGCGAGTTGCTTGGGTGTATGAGGGGACGTGTCTCTGCTCACCCCTTAGGGAGGTTTATATAGGCTCACCTCCCCTAGGGTTTACATATCTCAACCGATTCGGTTACAACTTTGGCAATCGCTTAACCTAGACCGACTGGGCCTATCTACTCGCCTGGGCCTTCATCTTCCAGTCGCCTGGTACCTTGCTGGGCTTTGATCCACTCGCCGTTCTGCAGGCCCACTCGCCAGCCCTTGGGCCAGTCGGAAACGTCCCGCCGAGTATACCCCAGTAGGCGTATCCCCATCAGTAGTCCCCGAGGCCGTCGTTGATTAGGCGTGGGTGGCTGCTGGCAGTCGGAGTATACGGCTTCAAGTTGGCATCCAGTCGAATCGTCGGCGGGCTCCTGCATGAAGGAATAAATCCGGCGAACCGAGTTGCGTCTTGGGCGAGTCGAGCCAACGGGACGCGGTCTCGGCGAGTGACTTAGCGAACCGAGCGGTAGGAGGCGGACCGTCGGGCGTGGTCAAACTAGCCGTTAAGGTAACTCAACGATAACTTTTGGCGTAATCATTGCGCGGTAACGGCCCCCTAATTTGGCGGGCAACCCCCGCTATATAAGAGGAATGGTAGGCTATCGCAAAGCCAACCGCCCACCATTTCTTCCGAGCGCACACATCTTCCTTCCTTCGATTCCGCGATCCAATCGACCCGCAATCCTCCGACCTCCAAACAAATCCTCAGCCATGGCCCTCTCCACTGAACCTTGGGGTAGATCCAAGTGCACCAGGGCGCAGCTGGCCTCCTTCGAGGAGGCCGGAATCCTGCGGGCCGGCTGCTGGCGTATCCCCGCAGCCGGAGAAACGACCCCAAACCCGCGAGAGAGAGAATTCGTCTGTTTCAGCAGTCACCTCGAGCGGGGGTTAGGGTTTCCCACATCCTTGTTCTTCCGGCGTTTCTGCGCCTACTACGGGATCCAACCCTCAGATCTGGGTCCCCATAGCATCGAGCAGCTCGCCATCTTCGTGGCGTTCTGCGAGTGCTACTTGGGCTGCCGGCCCTACTTTCCCTTGTGGCAAGATCTGTTCCACGGACGGATCAGCCGCGAGGAGGCGGGCGGCCCAATGCTAGCCGCGGGCGGCTTAACCTTCCAACTCAAATCCAAAGCTTCCTTCTTCGACCTGATGCTGCCGGCCAAAGCAGCGAGCGACTGGAAAAAGTCATGGTTCTACGTGACCGAGGCGACTCCGGAGGACGAGGCGGCGATCCCGCGGTACTCGGCCAACCGTTCCGAGCCACGCCATCTCCAGGTCGGCAAGCTCCCCGACGACCAGCGGATGGTCGTCGATGAGATGCTCCAGACCATCCGCGGTCTGAAGAAGAAGGGGCTTCAGACGGTGAACTTGTACAACTGTTGGCTTGGGCGGCGGCTCGTTCCGCTCGCCCAACGCGAGCATTACATGTACCAGTACACGGGCCGAGGAGACTCGACGAAGGCCTGCCTCGCCGAGTGGAAGCTGGAGGACTACCTCTCGGCGCTGAAGAAGATCACCCAGGCGGCATACACGGATGCGCAGGACGGGGTCCCTCCCTACACCGCGAAGCGTCCGGCTCCGACGGTAATCTTTTCATCTTGTTCGCAGTCGCAGCGTGTGCAGTCGCGGTAATTCTAACTTTGTTTCGTGTTTAATGCAGCTGTTCCAAGTGGTGGAAGGGTGGCTACCACCCGCCGATGACGAGAGCCCCGGGCCATCCGCCCAGGACACAAGCGAGTCGCCACCCGCCAAGGGTAACGAAGACGACGAGGACGAGTCCGAAGAGGAGATTGCCCCACTGGTCCGAAAGACCCGCGGGCAACGTCAGCGCGAAATCGAAGCGAGCAGGAGCCTCGAGCGTCATGACGATGACGAGGAACTCCCAGAAACCACCTCACGCCGTCAGGACACTCCCGCGAAGAAGAAGAAGAAGAAGGAGAAGGAAGCGAGGGCCCCCCTGAGGAGGAAGACGAAGCCGCCGAAGATGGCCTCACCGCCGCACTCAGCGAGCAGCTCCGATGCTCATAGCTCGCCCGGTGACGGCGCGGCCCTGGTGACAACCGCGCTAGATGCGCCGTCCGTGGAGGCGCCGCTGGCTTCAATGCCTCCGCCCTTTGCGCCGGTCTCCGGGCTAGGGAAGGCTCCGGCTGTGGCGACTTTGCCTCGCAAGGAGGTCCCGAGCGTGGCGGTCTCGCCTCGCAAGGAGGCTCCGGCCGCGGCAGCTCTACTTCGCGAGGAGGCCTCCGCCGAAGGCGTCCCGGAGGCGCCAACCGCTACCTCAACGTCAAAGAGGCCGTCCGTATCCTGGGCCCCTGACGTCCTGGAACTGGGGCTTAGGCGCCGATTGGGCCCTGAGCTGGAGAAACCGGCCGGCCTTCGTACAGGGCTGCGTTTCATTCCAGTCGCCAAGTGAGTGCATTTGGCCTTCTCTATTTTCTTTTAGTACTTCGATTGCCTTTTATTGATTTGACTCGACGTGCAGGACCGGAGTGAAAAAGATGGGCCACCCGACGGTGGCCAAGGTGCCCTCCGCCGCTAGCGAGGAGGATCCTTCCCGTAAGAGGAAGGTGGACGAGGTCGCCGCCTCCACGGAAGGCAGCAAAAAGGCCAAGGGCGACGACATCGTCACTTTCTCTGATGACGCGGCGACCGCGCCGGCTGGACCCGCGAAGGAAGCAACCGCGTCCACGAAGGAGGGCATTTCCTTGCCTAGACCGGAGGAAGCGAGTTCCTTTGGGGCGAGTGCCTCGATTGCTACCTTCCCCCGTTTCGTGACCAAGGCGGCCACGGCAAGCGGGGCTGCGCTTCCGAGCCTCACTCCAGGGACCGCCGACGCTGAAACCGACCAGCGTCGCGGGCACACGCCGGCGCTGCTCGCGTCTGTGGACGCAGTACAGCTTCATGGCATGCTTGGTGCGGCCATCCAGGTACCTCCAGTCCCCGAGGATCAGGTCGGTGCTTAGCAGCGGCTTGATCCTTATAATTTCTTGTTTTGTACTTTCGAATTCAGTCCCCGAGTGCGTATGCGCTAAATTTTAGCGGGTATGTACTGAGGAATTTTCGTGGTTTCCAGTCCCCGAGTGCGCACTCGCTAAATTTTAGCGGGTGGGCACTGAGTAATTTTCATGGTCGCCAGTCCCCGAGTGCGCACTCGCTAAATTTTAGCGGATGGGCACTGAGTAATTTTCATGGTCGCCAGTCCCCGAGTGCGCACTCGCTAAATTTTAGCGGGTGGGCACTGAGTAATTTTCATGGTCGCCAGTCCCCGAGTGCGCACTCGCTAAATTTTAGCGGATGGGCACTGAGTAATTTTCATGGTCGCCAGTCCCCGAGTGCGCACTCGCTAAATTTTAGCGGGTGGGCACTGAGTAATTTTCATGTGTACTAACTTTGAAGGTGTGCAGGGTCTGCAGCTGGAGTCGGCAGAGAGATTGGCTGCGAAGCAGCGTGCTGAGAAGGAGCTGGCCACTCTCCAGGAAGCAAACAAGGAACTTCAGGCTGCTGCTGCGCAGGCAGAGGTAGCTCGCCAGGAGCTTGTTCCTGCTGGTGAGCTGGTGGTGGTGCGATCTGCGTTAAGTGCTGCTGAGCAGAGGGTCGCCGACCTCGAGCGCGAATTGCGGGAGGCAAAAGAAGAAGCAAATTCGGCGAATGGGCGAGCTAAGGCCGCCATTGCGGCCGCGGAAGAAGACCGCAAGGTGTCGGAAGCCCTCATTATTGGGCTTCAGGACGATCATACGTCGCTTCAAAGCTTCATCACGGGACTCGCCCGCCCGTTACTTGGTGAGTGCGTCTTCCCTGTCTTTCAATTGTATTGTTTGTGGTTTCCGTGGTACTCATAACTGTCTCCTTCTAGCAGGTCGTGTGATTGGTAGCCACGAAGAAGCGAGCTGTCTGGACGCGAAGGAGTGCGTAAGCATGCTCGTCGACTCGGCGACGTGCATCCGCGCCTACCTTCAAGAGATGTCGCCCACGGAGGTTATTCCCAGTGACCTCGTTGAGGTGTGGGAGTACTTGGAGAAGGCACCCGCGGTCGTAGAGTTCATGACGCGGTCGGCGTTTCGGCGCGGGGCGTCGACAGCTCTGAGCCTGGGACTCGCCCACTTCCCCGAGGACTTCGACCTCGACGATGTGACGAGTGGGTATCCTTCGTCGACTGGCGCGGTGGATCTGTCCGAGGTTCTCAAGCTGCAGGAACGTGCCGCCGCGTACTCGGAGCGTGTCTGGGCGATGGGCGACCTCCTTCCCTATCAGGAAACGGTCGTCGCGCCAAACGACCCCGAGCCGCCGCATCGTGACTTCAAGGTCGAGCAGCCTTTCCGCGCGGCGATGGCGAGTGAGCTGACGACGTATCCGTCAAACCCGTACACCGCGTTCATCCGTAGGCGCCGGGACTCTGGTGCGTCGTCGTCGAAGCCTGCAGAATAGGGTAGTGTGCCTAGATAAGTTAGCAGCAGTTCTGCCGAGCTGGCATAGTTTGTAATGTAAGACAATGCGATGTGCGATTGAATTGGATGTTGTGTCCATTTTGCTAATAATTTGCGTGTTTTGGATTGATTTTGGATGAGTCCCCGAGCGCGTCCGCCCTTTTGTGGGGTTCACCTTGTATATGATGTTTGTTGTTATCATGTGTTTTGTTAGTTTAGTCGACTCGCCCGATCTCGGAGAGCCAGTCGCAAGGCGACTCCCTTGAGCGCTCTGTACTTTACCGTTTTCCCGTACGCGAACGGGGTCGGGTGGCCGAGTCCCCGAGCGTGGTACTTGGTAGTTCGAGGCGCGACTCGAGGGTGGTTGAGGACTGAGCGCGTTGGTATGAGCGCGTCACTCCTGCCTGGCCCGGGGGGTCAGTCGCGTGGCGAGTCCTGGGCGTGCTCTCTTACTTGACGTTTTCCCTGACCGATCACGACGAACTGGTATTCAGTCCCCGAGCGTGGTACTTAGCCGTTCGAGTCGCTACGCCGAGGATGCGGAGGACCAAGGCCGCTGTGAGAAGCGAGGGCAGTTGTCTTGGTTTGCAAAACCAGTCGAGCTAGGCGACTCCAATGGGGCTCCGGATTGGCGTTTTTCGTGGATGACGCAGGACCTGAGATGACTCAGTGCTCTTACATCGCACTACTTGGCCGTGCCGGTCGCTGTACCAAAGGTTGACTTCTGCATGTTAGCATGACGCTGTTATTACGAGTGCGAGTGGCACAAGGCATGGAGAGTAGACGCAATTTGCGGTAACTGTTTCTTTTATTTCATAGCGACTGGAGAGTACATATGTGGGGTTCTAGGAATAGAACTTCCGGAGGAGATTTACATTCCATGGCCGCTTGACATCGAGTTCGCCGTCCCCGCGGACGTTGATGAGGTAGTAGGCATCGTTGCCGAGTACGCACCCGATAGCGAACGGGCCTTCCCACGGAGGGGAGAGCTTGTGCATGCCCTTCTTGTCCTGGATGAGGCGTAACACCAGGTCGCCTTCCTGGAAGGTGCGGGTTTTCACCCGTCGGCTGTGGTAGCGGCGGAGCCCTTGCTGATAAATGGCGGTGCGCGATCGGGCGAGGTCGCGTGCTTCGTCGAGTTGGTCGAGCCAATCTTGGCGGGCCAGCTCGTTTGCGGCCTCCGTATAGTGGACGACCCGTGGCGAGTCGTGTTCTAGGTCGGTGGGCATGACCGCTTCGGCGCCGTAGACCATGAAGAAGGGAGTGAATCCCGTCGACCTGTTGACCGAGGTGCGGATTCCCCAGATGACGGAGGGTAGCTCTTCGACCCAGCATCCAGCGGTACGCTCAAGTGGTACTTGGAGTCGCGGCTTCAGACCGTGGAGGATGCTTTGGTTGGCCCGTTCCGCCTGGCCGTTGGATTCCGGATGTGCGATTGACGCGAGGTCGAGCCGGATGTGGTGCTCTTCGCAGAATTCGGCCATTGCTCCCTTGGCGAAGTTTGTGCCATTGTCCGTGATGATGCTGTTGGGGAACCCGTAGCGGTATATGAGCTCGCGTAGGAACTTAGTGGCGGTCTTCCCGTCGCATTTTCGGACTGGCTTGGCCTCAACCCACTTCGTGAATTTGTCGACGGCGACCAGCAGGTGGGTGTAACCGGAGGGGGCCTTCTTGAAGGGGCCTACCATGTCCATGCCCCACACGGCGAATGGCCAGGTGATGGGGATTGTTTTGAGCGCCGAACTTGGTACGTGCGTCTGGTTGGCGTACTTCTGGAACCCGGCGCATCGCTGGACGATATCGACAGCGTCGGCGTGTGCGGTGGGCCAGTAGAAGCCGTGTCGCATAGCCTTGGCGACCAGGGAGCGCGCGGCAGCGTGGTGGCCGCAGTCGCCCGAGTGGATGTCGTGTAGAATTTTGCGTCCTTCAGCCGGTTGGACGCAACGTTGGAACACGCCGGTGACGCTGCGCTTGTGTAGCTCGCCGTCGATGATGGTGTAGGACTTACATCGGCGAGCAATCATTCGAGCGCTCGTCTCGTCTGTGGGCAGGGTGCTGGTCTCCAGGTAGGAGATGTAGGGCTTGGTCCAGTCGTCGGGCTCGGTGATGAGTGCGACCAAGACTGCCTCTGGTTGGAGAGGGACTCCGATGTCTATCTCCCTCGGGGGAGAGACTGATGGTTTGGAGATTGTGTCGAGGAACACGCCGGCGGGTGGTGCGAGTCGGGCCGACCCGATGCGAGAGAGGGCGTCGGCCTCTTCGTTTTTCCGCCTGTCGATCCACTCGACAGAGTAGCCGGTGAAGTGGCCACCCAACTTGTCCACCTCTTGGCGATACGCCGCCATGGTAGGGGAAATGGCGTCGCAGGTGCCGGCGACCTGTCCCGCAACGAGGTCGGAGTCTCCGTAGCATCGAAGGCGATTGACGCTCATCTCCTTTGCGGCTCTCATGCCGTGGAGTAGGGCCTCGTATTCAGCCATGTTGTTGGTGCAGGGCGTGAATTCGAGGCGGAGGATGTAGCGGAGCTTGTCGCCCTTTGGTGAAGTCAGCACTATCCCCGCGCCTGCACCGTCCGCGTTCTTGGACCCGTCGAAGTGCAGGTTCCAGTAGTGGAGGTACGGCGGCTTTTCAGGCTGCTGGGCCTCCTCCCAGTCGGCGATGAAGTCTGCCAGTGCCTGGGACTTGATCGCCCTCCGTGGCTCGTATTTAATGTTGTGGACGCCGATCTCGACGGCCCACTTGGCGACCCGCCCGGTCGCCTCGCGATTGCGGATGATGTCTTGTAATGGTGCTGAGGAGACGACCGTGATCGGGTGCTCCTGAAAGTAATGCGGCAGGCGCCGCTGAGCCCTGAAGACCGCGTATACTAGCTTCTGGTACTGCGGGTATCGCTGGCGCGACTCGGTGAGGACCTCGCTGATGTAGTACACCGGCCGCTGGACCGGGCGCTCCTTTCCTTCCTCTGGTCGTTCGACGACCATTACGGCACTGACGACGCGCTCGGACGCCGCGACGTAAACCAGCATGGGCTCTTTGTCAGCGGGTGCGGCGAGTAGTGGTGCGGCGAGTAGCACCTTTTTGAGGTCGCGGAGCGCGTCGTCCGCCTCCTTGTCCCACTGGAAGGTGGGATTCTTGCGCATCAGGCGGTATAGGGGCATCGCCTTTTCGCCCAGGCGGGGGATGAAGCGACTGAGAGCCGCTACGCGCCCGGCCAGCTTCTGGACGTCGCGCAAGCACTCGGGTTTGCCGAGCCGGGCGATCGTGTCGATCTTCGTTGGGTTTGCCTCAATCCCTCGTTTGGAGACGACGTACCCTAGTAATTGCCCGGCGGGTACACCGAAGGTGCACTTGCCTGGGTTAAGCTTTATCTTGTACCTCCGCAGGTTGGCGAAGGTCTCCGCTAGGTCGGCGAGTAGGTCTCCTTGGCGAGCGGATTTCACGACCACGTCGTCGATGTAGACGTGGATGTTGCGGCCAATTTGGCTCGCGAGGCATTCTTGCATGCACCGCTGGTAGGTCGCCCCGGCGTTCTTGAGGCCGAAGGTCATGGCGGTGTAGCAGAATGCTCCGAATGGCGTGATGAACGCCGTCTTCTCCTCGTCCTCGACGGCCATTTTGATCTGGTTGTACCCGGAGTAGGCGTCGAGGAAACACAGCGACTCCGAGCCCGCGGTTGAATCGATTATCTGATCGATCCGCGGGAGGACGAACTGCTCCTTTGGGCAGGCGCTGTTCAGGTTTGTGTAGTCGATACACATTCCCCAGGTCCCGTTTTTCTTCTCGACCAGGACTGGGTTTGCCAGCCACTTGGAGTATTTGATTGGCCGGATGAAGCCGGCAGCGAGCAGGCGCTGCACTTCCTCGGCAATTGCTCGACGGCGCTCTTCATTGAAGGGCCGTAGCGACTGCTTGACTGGTCGCACTTTGGGGTCGGCGTTTAGTTTGTGCTCAGCGAGCTCCCTAGGGACACCAGGCATGTCGGAGGGTTTCCATGCGAAGATGTCCCTATTCTCACGAAGGAACTCGATGAGCGCGCCTTCCTATGCTGGGCTCATGCCTATCCCGATCGTCACCGTCTGGCTGGGGTCGCCTGGGACTAGCTCGACGGTGCGAGTGTACGTCGTGGCCTCAAAGGTTGAGGTGTTTGTGCCCTCTGAGTTGGGCTTCTTGAGTATTGTGGGGTCGTCATTGTTGACCCCGCTCGCGTATTTGGCGAGCTCGTCGGCGTGATTAGGTTCTGCCACGATGACGGCGTCGGCGAGTTCGGCTCCTTTGGCCTCGCATTCGGCGGCCATGTCGGGGTCGCCGTTGATGGTGATGACGCCGCACGGCCCGGGGAGCTTCATCGCGTTGTACGCGTAGTGGGGCGCCGCCATGAATTTGGCGAACGCCTGGCGTCCCAGGACGCAGTGGTAAGGGCTATCGAAGGGCACCAGCTCGAAGACGATCCGCTCGGTGCGGAAGTTTGCCGGAGTGCTGAACGTGACTGGCAGCGTGACTTTGCCGATCGGGTACGCCTTCCGACCGGGGACGATGCCGTGGAACGTAGTGTGGGTTGTCTCGATCATCGACTGCGGGAGCCGCAGCCGCCTGAAGGTGTCGAGGTAGAGGATGTTGATGGAGCTGCCGCCGTCCATCAGTGTCTTGGGGAGCCAGTAGTCGCCAACCTTGGGCTTGACCACCAGGGCGACTCGGCCTGGGTACTCGATGCGTGGCGAGTGGTCTTGCCGGCTCCAGGTGATGGGTTGTTCCGACCAGTTTAGGAACTGGGGGACGTCTGTTTGGGCCACCGCGTTGACGGCAACGGCGCGGGCGATGACCTTCTTCTCACGCTTCGTGTTGAAGCCCGTGAAGGTGTGGAGCGAGCCGGCTACTTTGCCGAATTTTCCGCCATTCGGCGGGTCGTTGTTGGTGTCCTCCCGCGCGTGCCGTGCCTTCTCGATTTCCCTGAGGGTGTGGCAGTCGGCGGTGGTGTGCGTTGCGGGCTTTCCTTCCCTGCTGTGGAACGCACATGGTTGGTTAAGGAGTGCCGCGGGATCGAACCTTGGCTTGTTCTTGTAATTGCCGCCGTCGCGCCGTTGCCCTCCGTCGCGGCGGTAGCTTTTGGGCTCGCGTTGCGCGTGGCCAGCGTTGGCGACGAAGTCGACTCGCCCGTCGTTGCGGCGCTTGACTGTGAGGCGGGTGCCGCTGTAGCGCAGGTCGGTTCGTCGTCTGCCGTCGTTGCCGCTCGTGCGGCGTTGCCCACCTGACTCGTCGTCGATGTCTTGGTTGGGATCCTCCTCGGCGTACCGTTTGGCGATCTCGAGGAGGTCGGGGATGTTGTCGAGTGTGCGGGCGTGTCGCTTGAGCTTGGCGACTAGAGGCTCGTAGCGGCACGAGGTCTTGAAGCAATGGATCGCGGTGTCCGGGTGGATGCCGACCGCGTTGTACCAGAGCTCTTGCCACCGTTGGACCCAGTTGCGGGTCGACTCGCGAGGTCCCTGGACGCATCGTTCCAGGTCCTCGATGGTGGTGGCGCGGGTGTAGGAGCATTCGAAGTGCCTGACGAAGGCGTCTCGCATTTCCTCCCAGGAGTCGATACTGTCCTGGGGGAGCGTGTTGATCCATTGCCTGCACGTCCCCTCCATCATCAGTGGGAGGTAACGGGCGGCGAGTAGATCAGTGTGACCCGCGATCCCCATTGCCATGAGGTATGTATCAAGCCAGACTGCCGGGTCGTACGAGGAGTCGTATTTTTCTATCTCCTTTGGCGCCTTGAAGTTTGGCGGGTACTTTTCGCCTCGGATCATTGGTCCGAAGCACTTAGGCCCTAGTCGACTTAGCGACCCCATAGGCTCGCCATCGCGGCGATTAGCTAGGGTGTGCCGCAAGTCGTCGGGTTGGCGTGCGCGCCAGTTTTGGTTGTTGATGATGTGAGTGCGGGCGTCGATGGGTTCTCCGTTAGCAGCGACGAAGTTGGTCGCCGGCCTGGGATCGTTGGTGGAGAGTGCCGCGTTAGCGGGTCGGCGTTGGAGCTGCAGTGGCTCTGGCGGCGGGCAATTGAGGGTGTTTGCCGCCGCTGGGCGGCCGCTTGAGGCCGCCCTGCTTCCTGAGGAGCGTGAGTACACTCGCCCTTGCGAGTCGGCGCCCACTTTTTGCTGCTCCACGGCCTTTGCGAGCAGGGCCTTGACGTACTGGATTTGCAAGGCGCCGTCGCCGGTGGCCGTGATGCTATCGGCTGCTGCTCGGCCTGCCACGAGGTTGTCCATCGGGGTGGAGAACAGTTGTAGGCCGTTCGCGTCTCGCTCCCGTGAGGAGACGACTATCCGCGGCTGGTCCCTGGGAGGGGTGCGGTTGGGTGGTGGTGGGGCCCCCATCGCCGTTGACCCTGGCGGGGGCCGGGCGCTCCCTCCTGGTGGCGCGTTCTCGCAGATCGCGCGCTCGGCTATGCGAGCCGGGTCGTTTTCGTCGTCGAAGTTCAGGGCGCGCCCCTGAACGGTGGGATTCAGGCGTGACCTGATCCGCTGCTGGTGGTAGCGTGACAGTTCCTGCGCTGTCACTTGCTCGAGGCGAAATTTTTCGCGCTCGGCCTGCTCTTTGCGTACTGCCTCTGCCAATTTCAGGCGGAGTTCCTCGACCTCCGTTGCCGTGGCGTTGGGAGGGATTGGGGTGGAGAATGGATCCTCCAGCGGATCGGCGCCGGTGGCCATGTAGGTCGCGGCATGGCGACCGGTTCCGTCGTGGAGGTCGGCGGAGTTTTCCGACCCGGAGTCGAAGTCGAAGATCCCGAGGATGGAGGGGTCCTCGAAATCTCCCGCGTTGGAGACCCGAGCGATGGAGCCCGCGGACGAGGCCGCGGTGATGGATCCGGCGAGTGACGCCGGGGTCGCCGAGTCGGCGTCGTCGGTGAGGGCCGCATCTTCTGCGGCCGCTGAGTTCTCGGCCACGTTGTTGTGGGCCGAGTTGTACTCGGAGGCGAGGCGGTGGATCGTGCGGACCTGGCTCTCGGAGAGCCGATCGCGTGGTGGCGACTCGCGGATGCGAGCCGAGTCCTCCGAGGTGATGACGTCGGTGAGGCCGACGAAGAGGCTGATCGTGCCGATCGGCAGGATCACGCTGTGCGTGACGGGTCGTGCCGCCGGGACGTAGCTGCTCGGCAAGATCTGGAGCATCTCGCCGATCGCTATCATGCGGCCGGTGGCGACCGTCTCGTTGATGGGCAGATTGGATCTCGCCGCAGAACACCGGCCAGACCGGCCAGTCCCCACGGTGGGCGCCACTGTCGTGGGAATGGCCACGGCAGATGCTGCAAACGGCAGCGAATAGTAGAACAAGGGGCAAGGGCGGCCAGCCATCTGCGGTGCGAGATGAGGGAAAAGACACGGGGTTTTACCCAGGTTCGGCCCCCCGGAGGGTAAAGACCTACTCCTACTTGATTGTATTATGGATGTGTTTACAATGGGCGAACTCGGCGACTAGGCGGCGAGTTGCTTGGGTGTATGAGGGGACGTGTCTCTACTCACCCCTTAGGGAGGTTTATATAGGCTCACCTCCCCTAGGGTTTACATATCTCAACCGATTCGGTTACAACTTTGGCAATCGCTTAACCTAGACCGACTGGGCCTATCTACTCGCCTGGGCCTTCATCTTCCAGTCGCATGGTACCTTGCTGGGCTTTGATCCACTCGCCGTTCTGCAGGCCCACTCGCCAGCCCTTGGGCCAGTCGGAAACGTCCCGCTGAGTATACCCCAGTAGGCGTATCCCCATCAGGCATGGCGCACTACCAGTTGCGCCACGGGTAGGGGTATAGGGTGAGCCACAGATGTGTTTTTCAAAAAACAAAAAATGCAAAAAACACCCTCGTCTTGAATTGCAAAAGCAATCGGGTCCGTGCATCGCCGCCGCAGTCGGGTCACCTCGCCGGAGCATGGCCGTGGCAGGGAGGTGCGGGAGGGGTCGTGGCCGCTCTAGTACTCGCCGGCGTTGAGGTGGTAGGAAGGTGTGGTTTGAGAAAGGAAGGTACGAAGAGAGGGAGGAAGGAAGAGAGGGAGGAAGGAAGAGAGGGATGAAGGAAGAGATGGAGGAAGAGTGGGAGGAAGGGAGGTCGAACGTCGCCGTCACTGCAAGGAGAGGAGGAGGCCGCCGTTGCGCCGCCGCCGCGCCACCGTCACTACAAGGAGAGGAGGAGGCCGTCGTCGCGCCATCACTACAAGGAGATGAGAAGGGGAAGGAGGAGAAGGAAGAAGGAAGAAGGAGAAGGAGAAGGAAGAAGGAGAAGTGAGAAGGAAGAAGGAGAAGGGAAAGGAAAAGGAAGAGGGAAAAGGGGGAGGGAAAAGGGGGAAGGGAAAGGTAGGTGGGCGGGGTGAGGATTCGAAATTTGAATCCCGCCCAAGCTTATCCGTGGCGCACTAGGTGGTGGTGCGCTACGGGTAAGTCGCCCTCTATTTTTTTTCTGCAGGAAAAAACAGTCTTTTGACCGTAACTTTTTACTCTTTTCGAATTTTGAAAATCTAAAAAATCTCGTTCTCGTCATTTTGGTATATTATACGTTTTTTGGATATCGTATGCAAAAGTTACGGCCTTTTTACCGTGGCATGACTTTTTTTGCAAATAAAGGCGAAACTCATGATTGTTCATTTTACTAGAAGCTATACCACATTACCTACCTAAATATGAAAGGATTTAATTTTTTGAAGTGTTTATCATTTTCTTTTATTTTTTCCAAAGCCTAAAAAGGCGATCCACGGGGGGGGGGGGGGGGGGGGGGTGTGGAGTTGGTGCATGCCACTTAGCCGTAGGGCACTAGGGCAGAGTTCCCTACGGCTAAGTTGACCCAGCTGCAACAGCAAACATTCCCGTAGCGCACTAGGTCAAGGTGCCCTACGGATAAGTGACACATCCGTGGCGCACCTTGACCTAGTGCGCTACGGGTATGTGAAAGGAATATGCCCGAGAGGCAATAATAAAGTGGTTATTATCGTATTCCTTGTTTATGATAAATGTTTATTTTACATGCTATAATTGTATTAATACGGAAACGTTAATACATGTGTGTTTAATAAACAAAAAGGAAGTTCCTAGTTATGCCTCTCTCATAAACTAGCTCGTTGATTAACAAGATGATCAAAGTTTCCTGATCATGGGCATTGGATGTTGTTAATAACGGGATCACAACATTAGTGTAATGGTGTGATGAACATTCATCCGAAGTATAGCATTACGATCAAAGTCATTGATTTTATATTGCTATAACAACTTACGAAGTGATCCTAATCCTTAGACCATGAGATCATGTCAATCACTAACACCGGAAGAGTTTCTTGATAACATCAAACGTCACACCGTAACAGGGTGATTATAAAGATGGATTCAGAACTAATAAAGTGTTATGTTGAGGCTCATGGATCGAGAGTGGAATTTGTTCATCCCTATAACGGATATATATACTCTGGGCCCTCTCGGTGATATCACATTGATTAGCTTGCAAGCAAGTGATTTGATCACTAGAATGTTATATCACAGGAACGAGAAAAGAGTGCACGTCGGTAACGAGATCAAACTAGGTATGGAGATACCGATGATCGAATCTCATACATGTAATATATCGTGAAACAATGGGATTAAGATACTAGCGTAAAAAGGTTCCGACGATCACAAGAAAGTCATCGTTGAATGTGTGGGAGTCAGTATGGGTCTCTAGATCCCGCTTCTGATTATTGATCCGAGAGGGGTCTCGATCATGTCCGCATTATTCACGAACCGTAGGGTGACACACTTAAGAGACACCGACATCCAATTGGAGCAAAAGATTCATGCCGAAATAATGAACAAGCGCAGGAATTTATTTCACTAGATACCGAAACAGGTTTTCGGGTGAAATTGCATAAAGTGGTTATGCATGTGAAATGGAATTCTAGCAAGGGGTTATTTGTGAATGTTTGTCATTAAATTAATTGACAAAATTCTGAATAAAATAAAAGAGTTTTATTTAATGAGAGTTTGCATTAAATTTGGTGGAAATTTAATGGGAATTTGAGTGGACTTTTGAGTGGAGGGAATTTAAAGGACTTTTGTGAGTGGAGTGTCCAGCCACATGAAGAGGGGAGGGCAAGGGGGCAGCCCCCATGCGCCGGCCACCCCCTTGGGGTCCCCCTCCTCCTATAAAAGGAGCCCCCTCCTCACTTGTGTGGCATCCCGTAAAACCACTACTAGAAAATCGCGTTGAATTTGTGCATTGCATCGTCCTCATCATGCATTGTTTGCATAAAACTATTTCGCAAAGCCCGTTGTTTTCTAAAACGCCCCGTCTTTTATTCAAACGCCAAAACCCGGGTCTCCGGAGTTAATTTGTTTGTTGCTATCGGGTTGCAAACGGCCCAATTAGAATAAATAAAAATTTAAATTATTTTAATAGGGGCAGTCGAACGGGCCGTTTGACCCGACCGACCGCCCCAGGAAAACTAAATCGGTCTACCCCAATCAGCCCCCACCTAAATCCTAGTCCCACCAAATTCTATCCTACCCACCAACCGCAGACCGCCACCTCACCCTCTCACCCTTTTCCTACCCACTTGCCACCTCACCCATCCAGCCCACCTAAATCCTTTTTCTCACCTACAATTCTACCCCCCTACCTGCCACATCACTCCCACCAATCCCCATGCGCCACATCAGCCCATCTCCTCCCCCCACCCAATCCTAGCCCTCCACCTAGACCTCCTCTCTCTCTCACCTTCCACCCACACAGCAGCCAACCTCCCCACTTCCTCCCTGACGCGCGGGCCCCGCGTGGCCACCTGCCCAGATCCCAACCCCCCGCCTGGCCCACCCCGGTCCTGCCACGCGGCCCACCCAACCCTCTGGCCGCTGGCCCCACACGACCCCAGCACGCCCCGCACCCCGAGCCCCCGTCGTCTTCCTCTGAGCGTCCTCTCCCCTCCCCCAGCTCCTTCCGCTCTCTCTCCTCTCACCGGCGGCCTTCCTCGCCGCCGGCTGCCCGCCCCTTCCGTCCCTCGCCTCTCGCTCCGCCTCCGGCCCGCCGCCACGCTCCGCGAACCGCCTTCCCGCCGACCAGCGCCCCCAGCGACCTCCGGCGCCTCGGCCAGGCCCCTCCTCCACCGCCCCTGCTCGCGCCCGGCCGCAGCCGTCGCCGCCTCCGCGCGTCGCCATCCGCTCCGGTCGCCGGTCCCCACCTCGGTTCTGCTCCGCCCCGCCCCAGGACGAGCTCGCCGACGCCCTCCCAGAGCACCTCGCCGCCTCCCCGAGCAGGCCGCCTCCGCCGCCCGCCGTCCGCTGCCCGTGCGCCCCAGCGAGCCCGGCCCCGGCACGCTCCGACGCCCCGCACCGGCGACCAGCACCTCGCCGGCCACCGCTGCGTCCGCCGCGCGCCTGCCGCCGGCGCCGCCCTGCAGGCCCGCGCCTCTCCGACCCGCGCCGGCGACGCCCGCGCGCCCCGCCGCCAGGAGCCGTGGCCCGCTCCGGCGCCCCCGCAAGCTGCTCGCGCCGAGCCTCGCCTCCAGCAGCCACCGCCCGCGCGCGCGCCGTCTCCCTGGCCCCGCTCGCCGAGTTCGCCCCGCGGTCGTCAGCGCCTCGTCACCGCCGTGGACCCCACCTTGGGGAGGGGCCTGCTCCGAGTACCCCGCGATCTGGGCCTGCGACGCCTCGGTCGGTGAGGTTCTTCCGTCAACAGTCCGAGGCCAACCTCTAACCGCGCCCTGCCGCTATCGATGGCCCGTGACGCCCGAACCCGAGACCATTTCCGCCGTATGTCAAGATCTCCGAGGCAAGAGAACGGAACCCCAAGGTCTTCTCTGGGAGCGACGAGCTCTTCTACCCGGACCCGGAGCCGCAGACGCAACAAGTACTCCTCCCTGGATCAGATGCCCGAGGAACCAGACGCCAAGTCCTCGACTCGAATACGACAAGTACTCCTCCCGGAGGCGACGCTCGAGAACGCGAACGCCAAGAACGTCGATGCAGAACGCCAAGTGCTTCTCCCCTCGCCAAGACCGCCTCGATGGCGCAGGCCCGACAAGACCCTCGCAACGGCAAGACCGACCCGTGGGACCCGGCAAGACCTTCGCGATGACGAGAACGGCACCGACCCAAGTTCTTCTCCCCGGACATCGAGACCCCCGGATGCGCCAAGACCTACCCCGATACCGAGAACGGAACCGTCGAACCCTGGACCCTGTCGAACCCCGAACCCCGGAACTCGAGACCGTCGAGAACCTTAATGTGTGAACCCCTTATCCGAGAACCCTATTTTAAAACATAATAACAATTTGTCGCATATTTAATTGTCATACTTGCATGCTTAATCATGTGGTTTGGGGGCCTTATGCCGATTCACCTAATAATTAAATATGGGGCCATATGCGGGCAAATCTAGTCTCATATGGGCCTCATCTAAACTTGTGTAGCGAACCCGGTGCTATCTTCTACCATGTTAAACAACATTTAAATTGCGGGGTATCTAAACAACTTGAACCATCTCAATAACTGTCGGGACCCCGGTTCCGCTTAATATGACCTAATTGCATCGCACCCTTGCCATGCCATGCATCACATGCATCATGCCGATCTTCTGCCGTTGTATTAAATAGTGCATCCGGTGTTTATTCTAGTGTTTTGCTTCTTCGCGGATAAGGCCGTTGAGTTGATGTGAGCTTCGCCCCGATCTTCGGTTGAACCTTTCGGCAATGTTTTCAGGCGAGCATCTCCCCCTTTCTACCTATCTTACTTTTATAGTCTTTATTCCCTCCTGTTGATCTATTGCTATCTGTGTTGCGATGCTTTAGTTTCCGTACCTGAGTTATTCCCTGCAGCCGTATATTGCCTTGGACACACCCTATTACCTGCTGTTTGGTAGATAGATGGACTTGCGCGTCGTAGTTGCTTGCTCAAGTGCTGATGTGTGTCGTCATATGCCACAGTTGTTGATGTATTGCCGTATGTTGTTGATGGAGATGATCATAGTTTTACTTATCGTCACTTTAATTTCTGTTTAACAACTAAAATTGAATAAGCAGAGGCATCGGTGGGTGATAGATAACATTTGGTTTCCGAACGCCCACTTGTGTCCCGTAAGACCCCGAGTACTTGATACCTGTTCCTTGATTTATCGCGCTATCCACATATGGGGAGTTATGGGCCCCCCTTAGCCAGAGCTTGATTCCGTCTTATTTCTTGGGGCCACAAACTAGTTTGAGTTTTATTACTATCCTGTACTTATGCCATGCTTTACTGCTTTATTTACGATTGTGCGAGGAGCACACTGTACTGTTTAGGAATTGTGACCCGTTTACGTGGTAGCGACAAGCCCAGCCACACTTTCGGGTTCCCAGTCGTTTACCGCCGGCCCCACAGACCTTGAGGCCGTCTCGGAGCTTGCCTACTCCGTTGCGGGTTCTACTCAAAGGGGTGGCCCCCTGAAACATTTCTGAATCTTGCGATTGCTCTGTCGTGAAGACCTCGTTGGGTTTTTATTTGGTTTTTCCGAGGTTGATCGTGTGTGTGTTGCTATTTGTGCACCCCGGCCGGGTTAAAACTTTCTGAAAGCCGTGTCCGCGGTTATGGACGACTTGGAGCACAGTATCTCGATCATAGACAAGCATAACTAAAGTTTACTGCTATAAATTTGACTTATAATGACTAGTAATAAGCTTCACTATAACGGAATGGCTAACTAATACTGCCCACAATTGCTTGTTTGGTTGTCGCTTGCGACAATTGTATCTGACTAGTAAGTATTGCAACTACAACGGAATGGCTGAATAAAAGTACCAACAACTGCTGGGTTTTGGGTTATCTCATGCTAATTGCATCTGACTAGTAAGTGTTGCCACTATAACGGAATGATTAACTAAAAGTGCCCACTGCTTATTTTATCAGGACGACTATCTTTAACCTGACTAGTAATTGCTGCAACGATAACCGAATAAATAAAACTGCCAACTGTGTGAGTTCCTCGGTTGACTTCCTCGTTTGGTATCGAGGGGGAAACACCAGGATGGGTTTGTTTGGTGATAGCTTCAGGTTGGATCCGGATAGGTCATTCTTACCCCTCTCTGATTACCGCCAGTTGTATCGAGTCTCTATAGGTTGTTTAGTGCATGCTGCCGCTGCCGCTTCAGTCCACCATACCTATGTAGGCGAGGACCGCCGAATTCTAGCCTCGCCGTGTACTGGCCTCAGTACTGACGCTCCTTCTCTTTCCTTTGCCTTTGTCGGCACCCCTTTTGTTTAAGCAGGTTTTGAGATCGACGTCGTTAGCAGGGTTACCCTTCCGGCTTGGCCTGGGCAGGGTTATGGACGCCATTGGTTATTCTTCAGGGCTCTTAGCCCCATTTGCTTCTTGTCCGTAGTCGGACGCCCTACCATTTTCAAGGTGATTTGAATCTTGTAAATTATATCTGTCTTCTTGACTCTTTGAGTCGCTGTTATATATATCTGTTCTGTGGGTCCCATCGAGGACTGTTGGGTAATGTTATTACTTCGTTTTCCACCCGCACGAAAGTGCCTGGTGGGCACCTTTGAATCGTTTCTATGCGGGTTTGGCGAATTTTGCTAAAACTTGCATAGGTCCGATTCTGAGGGTGTTACAGAGTGGTATCAGAGCTCAGCAGTTGCGATACCCCACAAGTCCAGCCTGTAGGATAACCTAGCTAACGGCCGAAGTAGAGTGTCAAAACTATTTTTGAAAATCGGTAGGATAGATCTGGATAGGTCTGATTTTTACTCCTTACCCCTCTGCTATTCTCCTCTTACCTCGACGTGTTTTGAATCCGCTCTCTTCTCTCTCTTCGAGTCCAGGATTTCTCGTGGTTGGGTTTCCGTCGTACCTTCAGGGTTTCGCTTCCTCCTCTGATAACGATGTTCTACCGTCCGGTGTTCAAGCTGCCTGATGAATCCGTCTACGGTGTTACCATTCTTTGTTCCTTGTTGTGCTGTCCGGTGTTTTCCGTCGCAACGACATTCTCTACGCCAGATCCGATGCAGAGTCTGCATCACTCCTTTGTTTCCGAACCTCGCTTGTCGAGACCTTCAGTCTAATTCCGAGAGTTGGTTGCATAATCCGCCTATTCGTGTGCAGAGTAATGGTTTGGGTGCGCGATGGACTGATCACCATCCGACTACTCTTATCATTCGCTCTTGTACATCGAATCAGTGGATCCAGCAATTTTACTCCTTCCATGGAAGCTGGAGGTGGCCTTACCTTTAACTCCGTCCGTTGTTTTCCGGAGTGTTCTCTTGATGATCAGGGACAACGACCTCCTGTTAGTGGTGTCGCGAGGATCTACACGAAGCGAGAAGACGCGGATCGCCGACCTTCCTTCCGTTACCATGAGGCGGATCTCGAGGGCGAGATCCATTGTTAGTGGTGTCGAATTGTGGCATCCCGTAAAACCACTACTAGAAAATCGCGTTGAATTTGTGCATTGCATCGTCCTCATCATGCATTGTTTGCATAAAACTATTTCGCAAAGCCCGTTGTTTTCTAAAACGCCCCGTCTTTTATTCAAACGCCAAAACCCGGGTCTCCGGAGTTAATTTGTTTGTTGCTATCGGGTTGCAAACGGCCCAATTAGAATAAATAAAAATTTAAATTATTTTAATAGGGGCAGTCGAACGGGCCGTTTGACCCGACCGACCGCCCCAGGAAAACTAAATCGGTCTACCCCAATCAGCCCCCACCTAAATCCTAGTCCCACCAAATTCTATCCTACCCACCAACCGCAGACCGCCACCTCACCCTCTCACCCTTTTCCTACCCACTTGCCACCTCACCCATCCAGCCCACCTAAATCCTTTTTCTCACCTACAATTCTACCCCCCTACCTGCCACATCACTCCCACCAATCCCCATGCGCCACATCAGCCCATCTCCTCCCCCCACCCAATCCTAGCCCTCCACCTAGACCTCCTCTCTCTCTCACCTTCCACCCACACAGCAGCCAACCTCCCCACTTCCTCCCTGACGCGCGGGCCCCGCGTGGCCACCTGCCCAGATCCCAACCCCCCGCCTGGCCCACCCCGGTCCTGCCACGCGGCCCACCCAACCCTCTGGCCGCTGGCCCCACACGACCCCAGCACGCCCCGCACCCCGAGCCCCCGTCGTCTTCCTCTGAGCGTCCTCTCCCCTCCCCCAGCTCCTTCCGCTCTCTCTCCTCTCACCGGCGGCCTTCCTCGCCGCCGGCTGCCCGCCCCTTCCGTCCCTCGCCTCTCGCTCCGCCTCCGGCCCGCCGCCACGCTCCGCGAACCGCCTTCCCGCCGACCAGCGCCCCCAGCGACCTCCGGCGCCTCGGCCAGGCCCCTCCTCCACCGCCCCTGCTCGCGCCCGGCCGCAGCCGTCGCCGCCTCCGCGCGTCGCCATCCGCTCCGGTCGCCGGTCCCCACCTCGGTTCTGCTCCGCCCCGCCCCAGGACGAGCTCGCCGACGCCCTCCCAGAGCACCTCGCCGCCTCCCCGAGCAGGCCGCCTCCGCCGCCCGCCGTCCGCTGCCCGTGCGCCCCAGCGAGCCCGGCCCCGGCACGCTCCGACGCCCCGCACCGGCGACCAGCACCTCGCCGGCCACCGCTGCGTCCGCCGCGCGCCTGCCGCCGGCGCCGCCCTGCAGGCCCGCGCCTCTCCGACCCGCGCCGGCGACGCCCGCGCGCCCCGCCGCCAGGAGCCGTGGCCCGCTCCGGCGCCCCCGCAAGCTGCTCGCGCCGAGCCTCGCCTCCAGCAGCCACCGCCCGCGCGCGCGCCGTCTCCCTGGCCCCGCTCGCCGAGTTCGCCCCGCGGTCGTCAGCGCCTCGTCACCGCCGTGGACCCCACCTTGGGGAGGGGCCTGCTCCGAGTACCCCGCGATCTGGGCCTGCGACGCCTCGGTCGGTGAGGTTCTTCCGTCAACAGTCCGAGGCCAACCTCTAACCGCGCCCTGCCGCTATCGACGGCCCGTGACGCCCGAACCCGAGACCATTTCCGCCGTATGTCAAGATCTCCGAGGCAAGAGAACGGAACCCCAAGGTCTTCTCTGGGAGCGACGAGCTCTTCTACCCGGACCCGGAGCCGCAGACGCAACAAGTACTCCTCCCTGGATCAGATGCCCGAGGAACCAGACGCCAAGTCCTCGACTCGAATACGACAAGTACTCCTCCCGGAGGCGACGCTCGAGAACGCGAACGCCAAGAACGTCGATGCAGAACGCCAAGTGCTTCTCCCCTCGCCAAGACCGCCTCGATGGCGCAGGCCCGACAAGACCCTCGCAACGGCAAGACCGACCCGTGGGACCCGGCAAGACCTTCGCGATGACGAGAACGGCACCGACCCAAGTTCTGCTCCCCGGACATCGAGACCCCCGGATGCGCCAAGACCTACCCCGATACCGAGAACGGAACCGTCGAACCCTGGACCCTGTCGAACCCCGAACCCCGGAACTCGAGACCGTCGAGAACCTTAATGTGTGAACCCCTTATCCGAGAACCCTATTTTAAAACATAATAACAATTTGTCGCATATTTAATTGTCATACTTGCATGCTTAATCATGTGGTTTGGGGGCCTTATGCCGATTCACCTAATAATTAAATATGGGGCCATATGCGGGCAAATCTAGTCTCATATGGGCCTCATCTAAACTTGTGTAGCGAACCCGGTGCTATCTTCTACCATGTTAAACAACATTTAAATTGCGGGGTATCTAAACAACTTGAACCATCTCAATAACTGTCGGGACCCCGGTTCCGCTTAATATGACCTAATTGCATCGCACCCTTGCCATGCCATGCATCACATGCATCATGCCGATCTTCTGCCGTTGTATTAAATAGTGCATCCGGTGTTTATTCTAGTGTTTTGCTTCTTCGCGGATAAGGCCGTTGAGTTGATGTGAGCTTCGCCCCGATCTTCGGTTGAACCTTTCGGCAATGTTTTCAGGCGAGCATCTCCCCCTTTCTACCTATCTTACTTTTATAGTCTTTATTCCCTCCTGTTGATCTATTGCTATCTGTGTTGCGATGCTTTAGTTTCCGTACCTGAGTTATTCCCTGCAGCCGTATATTGCCTTGGACACACCCTATTACCTGCTGTTTGGTAGATAGATGGACTTGCGCGTCGTAGTTGCTTGCTCAAGTGCTGATGTGTGTCGTCATATGCCACAGTTGTTGATGTATTGCCGTATGTTGTTGATGGAGATGATCATAGTTTTACTTATCGTCACTTTAATTTCTGTTTAACAACTAAAATTGAATAAGCAGAGGCATCGGTGGGTGATAGATAACATTTGGTTTCCGAACGCCCACTTGTGTCCCGTAAGACCCCGAGTACTTGATACCTGTTCCTTGATTTATCGCGCTATCCACATATGGGGAGTTATGGGCCCCCCTTAGCCAGAGCTTGATTCCGTCTTATTTCTTGGGGCCACAAACTAGTTTGAGTTTTATTACTATCCTGTACTTATGCCATGCTTTACTGCTTTATTTACGATTGTGCGAGGAGCACACTGTACTGTTTAGGAATTGTGACCCGTTTACGTGGTAGCGACAAGCCCAGCCACACTTTCGGGTTCCCAGTCGTTTACCGCCGGCCCCACAGACCTTGAGGCCGTCTCGGAGCTTGCCTACTCCGTTGCGGGTTCTACTCAAAGGGGTGGCCCCCTGAAACATTTCTGAATCTTGCGATTGCTCTGTCGTGAAGACCTCGTTGGGTTTTTATTTGGTTTTTCCGAGGTTGATCGTGTGTGTGTTGCTATTTGTGCACCCCGGCCGGGTTAAAACTTTCTGAAAGCCGTGTCCGCGGTTATGGACGACTTGGAGCACAGTATCTCGATCATAGACAAGCATAACTAAAGTTTACTGCTATAAATTTGACTTATAATGACTAGTAATCAGCTTCACTATAACGGAATGGCTAACTAATACTGCCCACAATTGCTTGTTTGGTTGTCGCTTGCGACAATTGTATCTGACTAGTAAGTATTGCAACTACAACGGAATGGCTGAATAAAAGTACCAACAACTGCTGGGTTTTGGGTTATCTCATGCTAATTGCATCTGACTAGTAAGTGTTGCCACTATAACGGAATGATTAACTAAAAGTGCCCACTGCTTATTTTATCAGGACGACTATCTTTAACCTGACTAGTAATTGCTGCAACGATAACCGAATAAATAAAACTGCCAACTGTGTGAGTTCCTCGGTTGACTTCCTCGTTTGGTATCGAGGGGGAAACACCAGGATGGGTTTGTTTGGTGATAGCTTCAGGTTGGATCCGGATAGGTCATTCTTACCCCTCTCTGATTACCGCCAGTTGTATCGAGTCTCTATAGGTTGTTTAGTGCATGCTGCCGCTGCCGCTTCAGTCCACCATACCTATGTAGGCGAGGACCGCCGAATTCTAGCCTCGCCGTGTACTGGCCTCAGTACTGACGCTCCTTCTCTTTCCTTTGCCTTTGTCGGCACCCCTTTTGTTTAAGCAGGTTTTGAGATCGACGTCGTTAGCAGGGTTACCCTTCCGGCTTGGCCTGGGCAGGGTTATGGACGCCATTGGTTATTCTTCAGGGCTCTTAGCCCCATTTGCTTCTTGTCCGTAGTCGGACGCCCTACCATTTTCAAGGTGATTTGAATCTTGTAAATTATATCTGTCTTCTTGACTCTTTGAGTCGCTGTTATATATATCTGTTCTGTGGGTCCCATCGAGGACTGTTGGGTAATGTTATTACTTCGTTTTCCACCCGCACGAAAGTGCCTGGTGGGCACCTTTGAATCGTTTCTATGCGGGTTTGGCGAATTTTGCTAAAACTTGCATAGGTCCGATTCTGAGGGTGTTACAACTTGTCTCTGACACCTCCTCGTGAAGGATCTCTCTCCCCCTCTAGAATTTATCCCCCATGGTCTCGGACTAGCGAGATACATGTTCCCGGTGGCTATTCGGAAAGAAAGAGTTGTGCTTCCGCTGCATCGCTGGAGCGAGGAGGCGGAGGTTGCTCGGTGCCTCGAACGTGTGTGCGAGCACGGATGCGCTGCTGTTTTGCGGCGCTAGGACTTCCTCTCGATCTTGAGATCGGCAAGAGATTGTCTACATCAACCATGAGTTTGGACTCGTTAAGCTTTGTCGGTATTCAAGGGTATGTTCTCTACGGATATACATCCGCCCGTTGTTTGTATCTAGTAGATAGATCTTGGTATATAGTTGTTCCCATCGTAGGAAATTTTTTGTTTTCTATGCTGCGAACCCTATAGTGGTATCAGAGCCGGATCTATGCGTAGATACTTTGCACGGGTAGAACACATATGAGTATGTGGGCGATGATGATCATTTTATTGCTTCTTAGTTGTACTTTGGATATTGGTGGCATAGTGGGATGAAGCGGCCCGGACAAACTTTACATGTCCTCGCACATGAGACCTGTTCCACGCTTGACATGCAACTAGTTTTGCATAAGTGGCTAGCGGGTGTCTATCTCTCCTACTATAGTCAATATCTAATTTGCAACGAGTTGTCAACAATTTGGTTATCCTCGTTGTGGTTCATGTTCGTAGGTAAGAACGGTTCTATCTTCGAAAGCCCTAAGCCACGTAAAACTTGCAATGGATAAATTAGAGGCGTCTAGTTTAGATTGTTGCTGGGCTAGTGTTATGATATGGTGATGTTGTAAGTAGAAGTATGAGATGATACTCTTACAACACACATAGCGTGTAAGTTCCATAGACCTTGGCCTTACACATAAAGGTATGATAGTGATCATACCACGGTGCACATGATGGAGATCATATGCGGGAACCATATCATTTCACTTATAAACATGTGATGTTTTGATTGCATCTTATATTGTTTGGCGTTTTATTAGCATAATAAGATGATCCCTCATTTAGATATCAAGATAAGAATGTGTTCTTCCTTAAGTATGCACCGACAATGTTTCGTCGCTTAAAGACATCACGTGATGATCGGGTGTACTTGAATCCACGAGCATATCTCGGGTGTAAGACAGTTACACACACGAATACTAAGGTTCTTACTTGGCGAGCCTAGCATGTACAGACATGGCCTCGGAACACGGACCGAAAGGTTAAGCATGAGTCATATGTTTTGATATGATGACCATATGGATGCTCGCCTTTGAAGCTACACCGACTCACGTGATGATCGGACTTGGTGTAGTGGATTTGGTTCATGTAATCACCAAAAGGACACGAGGGATGTCGTTTTTGAGTGGGAGTTCATTTCTAATTTGGATTAGTAGAACTCAATTTATCATAAATTAAATCAAAGTGAATTTGCATAATTTGTTGTAGTCATTGGCATTCGTTCACCACCTTATGCATAGTTTTAATTGAGATAATAGAACTATAGAATTCTGGATATATACTTTACGAACTGGTATCGTATTGTGATGAGTGTCAATCTAAAGTTTAAAGTCCTATTGCAAACTTTCAGCAAACTCTATTTACTCCGTGAAATTTAATAGTTGGTATTAAATCGAGAGTAACAATTCCAGTGTTAGTATCTTAAGTATCATGTTTGCCTCCATGATTCTTGATTGTTTTAATATCAAGTTTATCTAGGAGCTGAAATAATTATTTTAGAAACCATCATGTGGCAGATATAACGATATCTAAAACAATGTTTTGGTTGCAATATGATAGAGTATAATATATGTTCTCATATTGGATGAGAATTTACGAAGGTTGGAGATGCTAGACATCCTAATCATCCAAAGGGGTTTTGGAAATTAATGTTATACTCACGATTCTCCTTTATAAGCTAAAGTAGCTTGATCATGAAAGTCGTCATGATAAGGGTGAATAGAATAGGTATGTAAAATGTTTACTACACTAAAAGATTACTAAAGAATGGATTTTGAAAGAATACCGATCATTTTGATGATGTGATCTACTTCAAAGTGCAAGTCCAAAGGTATTATTATTTGAATATACACGCTTTGGACTATGTGTCATGTATATGGCGCCACTGTTGATGTTGATAAATTCTTTTAAAAGGAAAAGGAAATACTAAAAGAGAATCTATAAAATATATTTGGCAGAAAATACAATATTGGAAATATCCAATTTAGGTATATAAATGATATACATGTTATGGTTGTATTCTTTGCTTGTTAAACAATGTGGTTCTTGGGTATTGGATACCGAATTGGTTGGTATGAAATTTCATACAAAACAACGCAATTCATGAACCACAATGGCCTAAGTAACTAGCAAGAGAATATGTGATGATGTTCATCGAAAACAAACAAACCGTTGTTTGTATTTCTCGTTGACATCAAAGCTTGACTTCAAGATTTGTTTTAATAATTGTTATTTGAATCAGGTATTATGAGAACAAAGGTTTTTCAAATAATTACCGTATTCCATATAAGATGGATGATTTACAAATCTAGTTGGAGAAATCACATCCATAAAACCTAATGCTAAAATGTCGCAAGACAAATGATTGGAAGATCACTTACGAAGTGACATCGCCGTTTAAATTATATTGGAAAGAAAACATGAAGAATCTCCATATTCATGGATTTTTGGAGTCTTTGATTTGATCAACTGACGCTTGTGAGACTTTCCACATGATAATTAAAACTTCGTTCAAAGGCCAAAGAAGAACGAACGACTAAATTATTGGAATTTATACATATCGATGTATGTAGTCCATTATGTATAGTCGTAAGCGATGGATTTCAACTTCATATGCTTTCTCCAGAAATTTGAGTGAATGTTCACTTAATGAGAAAGAAGTATGAAATATTTTGAAAACGTTTCAAAGACTTTCAAGATGAAGTGCAAAATCATTGTAATAAGAAAATAAATGGTTTATGATTTTATCATAAGGGATTTGTTTGAGTTACAAGTGTAACAAGAAAATAAATGAATTATGATTTTATCATAAAGGGATTTATTTGAGTTGCAAGTTTAGCAAAACACCTAGATTTACATCTCCCGAAACACCATAGGACTATGGAGTGTTTGAGATTTGTAATGAAACCTTGTTTGACATGGTTGGATCAAAGGTGTTATGTATAAAACTGCCATTATGTTTTAAAAGATTAAAGCTTTAGAGTCTACCGCTTTTACACTGAAAATAGCTCCATCTTGATCCGTTGAAATGACACCATGGAAGTTATGGTTTGGGGTAAAACCCAAGTTGTCATTTCTTAAATTTTGGTATGCTAAACATAAGTAAGATGTTTACAACTGAAGTCGGATGAGCATGTCTTTGTAGGTTATTTCGAATAACACCAAGGACAAAAGGGTTTGTCGCTTGAAACGTGAAGTTTCTTGGAGAAGGAATTTTTCGTAAAAGTTAAGTGGGAGGACAATAGAACTTTGATAAGGTTAACGAACCTTAGCTATATGTGTTGAGTTGCGCAGCGCCGGAAATCGTTCCGAAGGCTGCCATAATGCTCATAGCTTATGTGCCTCAAAGGTTGTGGTCACGGAGATCTAAGTTCCTATTGAACCAAGTAGGTCGGTTCAACAATCAAATGCTAAGATTTGAGAGTAAATCATTATTGTTTGACAATGATGAACCGAATACATACAAAGAAGCGATGATGGGCCCTGACTCCATCAAATGGCTTGAAGCCATAAAATCCGTGATAGTTCCATATACGAGAAATCAAGTTTTGAACTTGGAAGACCCTCCGGAACGGTGTAAAAACCTATCGGTCGTATTTGGATCTATAAAGAAACAGACATGGATGTCTCACATCTATGAAATATTCGACATGTCGTAAAGTATTTTATGACAATGTTCAAAGAGTTGACTATGACAAGATTTGATCTTTCATAGAGATATTTAGTCTGAACGGATTAAAGTAGCAACCACTACATATAATTTGGTATATGGTAGATGAATAAACAAAAATAAGTTCTTCTAATAGAATGTTACCTAGGACGTGTACATGACACGGTCCAAAGGGTTTTGTTAAATTCAAAGGATGCTAAAAGGGCATGAAAACTTCAATGGTTGAAGTAAGCATCGCGGAGTTGGAATCTTCACCATGATGAAAAATGAGTTTTTCATCTGGAGACGATGAAGATGCTTGCATTTGCAAGAAATTAAGTGGGAGCGCTGAGACATATTTCTAATATATTATGTGAAGGACATCTTGTTGATTAGAAATGATGTATATTTTATTAACAAAGGTTAAGGATTTCATTTTGATGAAAGACTTAGGCAAAACCCGAATAATTAGCATGAAAGTCTATAGTGGATAGACCGTGACGCTAATATGGTTATGCCAAACGTATATATATATATATGAGATATTGAAGGAGTTCAATATAGAAACGACAAGAAACGGTTCTTGTCGCATGGAAAGGAATTGAATCAAGATTCAAGTGTATCGACACTTGATAAGTGAAACAAGATTCAAGTGCTTTGACACTTGATGAGTGAAATCACGAGAATGTTTTGATCAATCATACCATGACATGTAGACATCCAGATATGTCCTATGCTATAAGTGTTATGAGCAAATACCAGAATGAATCATAAAATGATCATTGGACGATAGTAAGGATATTCTTATGATCTTTTGGAAAGAACTAAGAATATATTTGTGTAGAGGTGACAAACAATTACAAATAGTTCATTGTAAAGTGTTACATTGATACTAGTTTTGTCACAAGCTACAAATTAAGTTTATCTCAATTTAAACTATGAGTGGCACAATGAAATGGAAATAAAGTTTTCATGATGGATTTGGAAGAGTTCCAAAGTTAAGACATTGTGACGGATACTACAACAAAAGGCTAAGTATATGACTGCTATAGTAGCAGCAAAGGAGGGAATTTGTATCAAGTAGTTTGTTATCAAACTAAGGTGTGGTTCGCAACGGGCTAACACTAAAGATATATTGTATGACAATAGTATCGACATGTTTTAACCCCAATGAACTAAAGGTCTCACCGAAAGACCAAATTTATACAATGCCATCTCATTGGAGAATGAGTGATGCGTGAAGACGCAAAGACATGCAAATACACACGGACCTGAAGCGTCAGATCCGTAGATTATGTTAACCACTTGCAATTTCGTATATGGAACACCAGAAAGCCATAGGTGTTCAATACGAAAAGTTTTTAAACTAGATTATTGTCTCTAGTGCAAGTGGGAGACTGAAGGGAATATGCCCGAGAGGCAATAATAAAGTGGTTATTATCGTATTCCTTGTTTATGATAAATATTTATTTTACATGCTATAATTGTATTAATACGGAAACGTTAATACATGTGTGTTTAATAAACAAAAAGAAAGTTCCTAGTTATGCCTCTCTCATAAACTAGCTCGTTGATTAACAAGATGATCAAAGTTTCCTGATCATGGACATTGGATGTTGTTAATAACGGGATCACAACATTAGTTTAATGGTGTGATGAACATTCATCCGAAGTATAGCATTACGATCAAAGTCATTGAGTTTATATTGCTATAACAACTTACAAAGTGATCCTAATCCTTAGACCATGAGATCATGTCAATCACTAACACCGGAAGAGTTTCTTGATAACATCAAACGTCACACCGTAACAGGGTGATTATAAAGATGGATTCAAAACTAATAAAGTGTTATGTTGAGGCTCATGGATCGAGAGTGGAATTTGTTCATCCCGATGATGGATAGATATACTCCGGGCCCTCTCGGTGATATCACATTGATTAGCTTGCAAGCAAGTAATTTGATCACTAGAATGTTATATCACGGGAACGAGAAAAGAGTGCATGTCGGTAACGAGATCAAACTAGGTATGGAGATACCGATGATCGAATCTCGGACATGTAATATGTCGTGAAACAAAGGGATTAAGATACTAGCGTAAAAAGGTTCCGACGATCACAAGAAAGTCATCGTTGAATGTGTGGGAGTCAGTATGGGTCTCCAGATCCCGCTTCTGATTATTGATCCGAGAGGGGTCTCGATCATGTCCGCATTATTCACGAACCGTAGGGTGACACACTTAAGAGACACCGACATCCAATTGGAGCAAAAGTTTCATGCCAAAAGAATGAACAAGCGCAGGAATTTATTTCACTAGATACCGAAACAGGTTTTCGGGTGAAATTGCATAAAGTGGTTATGCATGTGAAATGGAATTCTAGCAAGGGGTTATTTGTGAATGTTTGTCATTAAAGTAATTGACAAAATTCTGAATAAAATAAAAGAGTTTTATTTAATGAGAGTTTGCATTAAATTTGGTGGAAATTTAATGGGAATTTGAGTGGACTTTTGAGTGGAGGGAATTTAAAGGACTTTTGTGAGTGGAGTGTCCACCCACATGAAGAGGGGAGGGCAAGGGGGCAGCCCCCATGCGCCGGCCACCCCCTTGGGGTTCCCCCTCCTTCTATAAAAGGAGCCCCCCTCCTCACTTGTCTCTGACACCTCCTCATGAAGGATCTCTCTCCCCCTCTAGAATTTATCCCCCATGGTCTCAGACTAGCGAGATACATGTTCCCGGTGGCTATTCGGCAAGAAAGAGTTGTGCTTCCGCTGCATCGCTGGAGCGAGGAGGCGGAGGTTGCTCGGTGCCTCGAACGTGTGTGCGAGCACGGATGCGCTGCTGTTTTGCGGCGCTAGGACTTCCTCTCGATCTTGAGATCGGCAAGAGATCGTCTACATCAACCACGAGTTTGGACTCGTTAAGCTTTGTTGGTCTTCAAGGGTATGTTCTCTACGGATATACATCCGCCCGTTGTTTGTATCTAGTAGATAGATCTTGGTACATAGTTGTTTCCATCGTAGGAAATTTTTTGTTTTCTATGCTGCGAACCCTACAGTATGTGTGATGTGGCCACATGTGCCCTGGCCCACAAATAGCCGTGGCGCACCACCCCCATGTGCGCCACGCTTATGACAGTTAGTCGTAGGACACCTGTGGGCAGTGCGCCACAGAAGTGTGGATTACCTATAGCCGTTTTCCTAGTAGTGTCCTCTAGGGTTTTCTCATCGAGGGCTCTATATAGGCGGAAGGGCAAGGTCGGTGGAGGGCCAGGGGGCCCACACCCCCTGGTGGCGCGCCACCCTAGGGTGTGCCCACCCTGGTGCCCCTCCTGTCTGCTTCGTGTTTTCGTATTGCTCTAGGAAAAATAGGCGGATTGGCTTTTGTACCGTCCAATTCCAAGAATATTTATTTTTTATCTTTTTTGAAACCAAAAATAGCAGAAAACAGGCAAGTGTATAAAAATACCTCAAAGTGTAGACAAAGCATAAGACAAATGATATAAAACAAGCATGGAGCATAAAAAATTATAGATACGTTTACGACGTATCATCTAGCACTGTCACAGATTCACACCCTCCTCCTGCTCCCCCTCTCGCTAGCGGCGCACACCTCGGCAACGGCCAAGACTATGTCTGCTAGGAGTGCCTCTCACCTCTTCCGTTGCGGGTGTAGAGGGCGCAACGGACGAGAAGACTCTATTCATGGGCGTGGGAGGCATGGGGAACCTTCCGAGACACTCTACGATGGGAAACGACTAAGGCGCTTGCTATAGTGGCAGACATCGTCGGGAGTGTCGGTGCCACTGGTTGTGGGAGGACCGCACTTCTCTGGAGTGCAGCAGAGTGTTTGCAGTTGGCTGTGCCCCGTTGGGTGGGCTCGGAGGCAAGTGCGATGGTGGAGGTGCCGGTGACGTCAAGATATTACGTGATGTACATTCCAGTAGTCGCAATCGAAATTTAAAGAGTTAGGTCATGGATGTATGAGTTGTAGGTACGTGTTATGCATGTACATGGTGTGCAGGGTTTGGTTTGTTGTTGCGTACATACACGTACATGTGGTGTGTGTGCGTGTTTCTTTGTGCGGCTCGGTTAACGTCATGAAAATAGACAAAATTATCGGCAATCTCGAACAACCAAGTGAGTTGATGAAACAAAATAATCATCGCGGGAAGTGCCCATGTAGTCCATCCAGAATTGATGAAACAAATTATAGTGTGTATACCATCAAAGGGAGGCAGCCTGATAACCGCGGCTCTACCAGTTGAATTCAGTTGCCTATGATCGGGTTTTTGGATTGTTGAAAATATAAGCAACAATTCATATGATTTAATCTGAATTAACTGATAAAGCATGATTAATAAAATAGTAATTAATATAATCATGCATACTAAAAGATTAGAGGAACCAACGTCATCTAAACATGATAAACCTTACACCAACTCCAAACGCTAGAACAAGAAATTCTAGCAGAATCTGAAAGAGAAAATTTATGGGTACGTATGGTGCAGCCTGACCAGCAGCAGCGTTCGTGTTGTGGAAGAAGTTTTCGATGTCCGGGAAGAAGTCATCGTCAGGAACTCGTTGTTGGACGACGTCATGGTTGTCAGTAGTCGTGCTGAGCGCTCCCCAAAAACTTAAACACCCTTCATCCGTACAGGTTTTCGAGAGGCGGGGTTCTGGAGGTCTACTATCCTGATCTACGGTGCACGCCGCAAGCCATGATGGAGAAGTCGATGGAGGCGGCGCAATGAACTGGAAGAAGGTGTGTGCGTTCTGATATGATGTGGTACCCGGCGCATCTTAGGTTATAAGGGATAATATCATTTTCCTCTCGAGAAAGTTTCCTGGGATAGGGTCTCGAGAATAACAAGAAGGCGGATGAAATCTTGGAGGGCAGAGGAAATCTGGAACCAATCCCAAAAAATATCTGCCTTCTAGATTCCTTTCGAGTAGCCAAAAATTACAGAAAAAATATAAACATGAGCTCCGCTCGGCTAACTTCCCGCATCGCGCGGCGCGCCGCACCCGTCTCGCGGTATCAAATGAGGAGTGTGCGAGGCCTGTTTCTCTTCTCATTCACTTAGGGATCATTTGTTTTAAAGGAATCTCATAGGAATTTTGAAGGATTTGATACTTAGGAATTTTGCCTATGTGCAGGATTTGACCCTTAGGAATTTTTCCCATAGGATTGCATTGCACTATGTTTTGGAGGAAACTTTCTATCCACCTCAACTTCATGTTATAATTCCTTTGCTTTCCATGTGAATCAAACACTTCTTTAAGAAAAATTCCTATAGGCTTCAAATCCTATAGGATTCAACTGGACATGAAATTCTAATCCTGTGTTTTTTTATTCTTGTGTCTTTCCTATCCCGCGAATCAAACATGTCCTTAGTGGTGTTAGAACATCATCCTCCTATATAAGTTTGTGCAACCTACTCTCAACTAGTAATGTGGGACTAAACATCAGTCCACTAGTGCTACCACACATAATGGGCTAAAAAGAATTTCAGATTTTGCATTAGTTATGGGCCAAAGGCCCAACACCGAAATGCCTCAAATTCCAACATGTTATTTCCAAATTTACCAAACATTATAAAGTTTGACAAATCTAAGTAATAAATTTCAAGTATTTTGAATTCAAAAAAGGTAATCTTTGACAAATGTTAGAACATTTATGTGAAAATGGCTCATTTTTGCATAAAACATAGCTTCATAAGTTTTCAAATTTCGTTTACTTGATTGTATGCCGACCTTACCAAAATGGTTGGACCATTTTACTGTAAAAACATTTTAGGGATAACGAAAAGTATTTTGATTTCATCATGTTAACAATACTGAGTGGAATCCTATGTTCATAACTCTGCATAGTTCGCTAGAGTGTCAAGGTGGGTGATGTTTGAGATCAAATCTCGAAATGGTGTTGAATACTTAAATTCTCAAATTCTACATATTTTAGCTATTCTAAAAATCCCATGCTTTTTACCTTAGTTTTTAAATTCATCTTCCTTTCACTGCTCAAACGAAGTTGCTAGTTCAAGCACCAACTCACCTAGATGAGTGTGAATCTTCCATTATTCAAGAGTCGTCGCCCATATTTTTGGCATAATTATAATAGTGTAGTTACTTCAGGTAGATAAATGATTATGGTTCAACATATTCCCAGTTGAATAGCTTAGTTTCTATCACTCTCCTCTAATTTTCCTTGAAACATTTTACTATCTCAGTAGATCCACGTTATACACAATTCCATGGTATTACTAAACTCTCTGGATAGAGCGCCTGGTTTGAGCATTTAGTTACTCTAAGTGTTAATCTAATCATTTCTATATAACCCAATAATCAACATGATTAACAATTCAATGATATCACTAAGCTCATGTTGGATGTTGGATAGGAGAAAGTGCTTTGCCCAATTTTTTCCAATTTAATTCTTGTGTGCATATCATCTTCCCTATGACTAGAATGTGTAAAGGCATCAATCGGAAAGATTTATATAAAGAAAATAAACTTCTTATATTGTGTTGGGCCTAACTTACAAACAGGCACCAAAACTGGGCCTAACTTTAGAGTTCAAGACCCAAACTTAGAAGCCCATTATTCTCAATCACCAACAAGGCAAAAGTTCATTGCTGATCCAGACACCCTTGTTGCATTCCCTACCTCTAGTTCTCCAAAATGTACTCCTCCTGCTGACTTCCTAGCAAATTTCATTACATAGTCAGCAAGGCATGCAACACTTGTCTACCACGATGGCATTGGATACAAGTGTCGGATGAACCTTCAGTGTTAATCCCTATATTTCACACTCTTATGTGGCTCACTAATCGGTTTCCATGTGAATGTGACTCCTAGGTAATTACTTAATATTAAGAAGCGTAAGAGCTTGATGGTCATATGATTCAAATGGCAAGTGTATATATATCTACCATGTAATGTTGCCAATGTGGACATGCACATGCCTCATCAATCACCTCCTTGGCTATATCCGAATTCATTTAGTGGATGGATGGTAGTCATTAGTATTCATGGAAAAATGTGTTTGGTGGAAACATACATCAAACTCACATGGATATAGATCATCCACTGACTTTCTTGTGGATAACTTCATGCCTTGACCTGCGTATTCAATTCATATATGTTTGATTGCCTATTACTTCGAATTTTATGTACAGTTTTGGACCATTAGCTTTAATAGTGTCATATTTTAGTGTATTTGTGGCGGAGTTACTACATATGCACATCGCCCCTACACAATACAAGAGTTGTCGGTCAAGCTCCGATCCAACTAGCTAGGAATTTTCATTGGGGTCAAGGCTTGGACCATAAAATTGCGTGCCTTCACTAATATTGTCATTTTGGGTCAATGATAAGAAATAGTGTGGCTTCAGTATAGTGTTATTCGTTGTAGATGAGTGATTAATGTTCGAAATATCCCAACTAAATTACCTTATACATTTGATTTCGACAAATTTTCACTCCAAACTTTGTCATCGGATCCATTCCATGGTGTGCCTTGGCCCTTACAATATTAGGGTATATCCTTAGTACTATTTGGGAAGACAAGTGAGTAATAAGGTCCATAGTATTCCCAACTAAATAGCCAAATTCTACTATATATCGCTTTAAGAGATAGGAGGCTGCCAGCCTGCCATACCGCCTCAAGGAGGCACCATTAGCTGTATGATTTTCTCCCCTAAAACCAATCGTGGTTCGGGCAAGTCTTGACCACGACGAGGTGGCACTCGCTCGAACCGTCTTTGTCGTGTGCCCTGAGACAGCCCTCTGTACGTGGCATGGCATTGACTCGTGTGTGATCCAAGAAAATACGACCTCGAGATATACGTCACGTCACACTGAGCATTGGGCACTTGGCATGGAATTTGATCATTTCTCAGGTGTTCTTCGTGGCCCTAGTCAGGGTTTTGGATCGGCGTAATGGAAAAACTCCATCATGTTCTGGATCTAGATGGCTTGCACTCCATCACCATCGGGTTCTCAGGTACATCACCGGACTTGGAGCAAGAGACGCTGGTTGTGAGTTGGAAGCAATCCTGGCAGGTACTCGTGTATGGATATGGCCAGAGATGGATTCCGCTGCACACTGCCACAAGCTTGGAGCCATCAGTATGAACTTCTGGTATGAGACGGGGAGCGCCTTGAATTTAAAGTATGAACTATGCCAAAATAGAACATTTATATGAAAATGACACATAGTTTTCATGAAGCATAACTGTATAATACTATTAAATTTGGAGATCCTTGTGCAAACTGAGGTATGTTAGGGGAATGCGGGGAACACTATTTGGTAAACAATCATCTCAAGGATAAAGTTAATTTTGGCATGGTATGTTAACGATGGAAGTGAAACCGTAAGTTTAGAAACCGATCATAGTTCGGTAGAATCTCATGGTGTGTGATGCTTGTGTTTATTTCTCAAACCTCATTGATTCTTTTCTCAATTCCTACATTTTCAACCTTTTTAGAGATGCCCATGTTTTTTACCTCGATTTTGAAATCCATGTTCCTATAAGTTGTCGAACCCAAAGTTGAATGGTTCAAACTAGCTAGATGTGAAGCTTTCACTATGGTGAGGGCTAGTTGTTTCCCGTACACTTTGGTGTACCATATTTTCAATAATTATGTTAAGTAGGCTTGATCGATGATTAAGGTTTAACCTAATACCATTTGAATAGTGTACTTTCTACCATGGATGAATTCCTCTCATGTTCACTTCAAATTTTGTTACTAGATCCAACAATAAAAAATTACCATTATTCCATGGAATTAGTAAGGTCACTAGATTGCCTACTTTGTTCTTTTGGTTCCTCTGATTCAAAATTCAACATTATCCACAATTCAATGCTATTAATAGAATCATCATGTTGCGAATCGTTTAAAGGGGGCGATAGACTTGCCCTACGTGTCCCCATTTATTTCTTGTCTGCATATCATCCTGCTGATAGATGTCCATCACTTGTAAATCCAGTTATACTTGGACATCTAGAAAAAAAGTTTTATCGCTAAAAATGGAATATTGTTGTCTTGGGGCCTAGGTTACAAACAGGCACCAAAAGTTCGTGCCCAACATTTCATTGAAGTTCTAAACTTAGAAGCCTACCTAGTCTTCTAAATCACCAACAAGGCTGCAATCAATTCGCCATCTAAGGCCCCTACCTTGCCTACATCCACTTCTCTAAGCTGTGCGTCTGTGTAGCACTACCAGACAACATGCGCTTCACTTCTCGACGATGTATGTACTAATTATAAAGGGGTATCAAGAGATTTGAGCCGTTCTTGTGTTTGAGTTTTTACGAATTTAAGTGAGAGTGGGTTGACACTACAGGAAACGATAAATAGGCCGACGGCTGGGGCCCGTCGGCGTAAGCCCTGATCCCGGTCGGCGTACGCTGGCCCGTCGGGGGCCGTCGGCGTAGTACCCCGTAGGCGTATGGCAATAAACCGTCGGCGTATACATTCCCGCCGGCCTAGGCCCACCTGGGGCCCACCTGGAGCAGCTAACGGCCGTTAGCGCGGGAATTTATACGCCGACGGCATAGCCGTCGGCCTAAGAGGCCACATGCCACTCTGTGGCTGTCTACGCGGTCGGTTACGCCGACGGCATAGCCGTCGGCCTAATAGGCCACGTGCCACTCTGTGGCTGTCTACGTCCTTGGATACGCCGACGGCTATGCCGTCGGCCCTCTCTGCCAGCTGGGCTCCTCGCATACTTACGCCGACGGTGCTGCCGTCGGGCAAACTCTGTCTGGCTCATATGGTACTGTCTACGCCGACGGCATTGCCGTCGGCTTAGGACCTGGTATTTTTTTTTTTTTTTTTTGTATTTTGTTTTACTTATTCCCTACAAATTATATATTCCCGCATTCCCAGATTCCAGACACAGCACATGCACAAACATAAGATCATCATCGTCAAAAGAACATAACTAGGTCATTCATACATAGGATCATCCATACATAGGTACATCCTCATCCAAACAACATAGCTAGTACATCCACACATAGGTACATCTCTAAGTGCATCCTAACACATGCACATGCCTACACCTCCGGAGAGCTACTCGAGAGACCCATGTCTTCCCGCGTGAAGAAAGGTGAAGCTTGACGTCGAGTAGCCGCCGTCGAACCAGCACCGGAAGAAGGAGAAGTACCACCATGACCACCACCACCGGTAGAAGGAGAAGCACTGCCACCCTCAGCACGATGGAAAGAAGGAGAATCACCGCCACCACCACCACCACCAGAAGCACCAGGAGAAGCACGGCCGGTATGAACCGGTGTCATCGCGCGCGAGATAGTCGGCGAGGCATCAGGACGACCAAAGTGTGTATTGCCGGAGCATCCCTGTCCCTACATGTTTGAGGCAGAGTTAGCAACCACCAAGACACAGGTTTGTTGTAACAACCGGTTTGGCAAAAAACTTACCGGGGTCCCTGAGTAGAAGGTCAAAGCATATTCGTCCTTTGATGGGAAGATTGGCTGCGGCCCTGGCCTAGGTGGCCGTGGCGGTAGAGTGGCTCGCTCTCCAGTGCCATAAAACCTCTCCAAAAGCTGCAAGATAGTTTAGATATGAGGCGTTGCAGAACTAAAGATTCAAACTAGGGAATACGAGACTTGTCATATTTTGCAAAAATAAAGGTGGAAACTTACATCATCGCATAACTCTGCCCACTGCTCGTAGGCCGCTCGGGTCTGGGACCACGTCTCGAGCGTCACCAAGTGTTCCGCAAAAGTGGCCTTGTAGGCCGCGTCCAAAACAGGCTACAATTTCAAAAACAATGAATCTCGTCAACTTAGCCACTCACGAATGATTTTCGGAAATATGATGGAAATGAGAAAAACTTACATCGTCGTTCGCTCGGGAAGGCCGTCGAGGCGGGATAGCGGGGTCGTCGGCGGTGAGGGTAGCCTTGATCCGCGTGAGGCTCAAAGCAGGAGTTCGCGGGATCACCCTATCGAGAATCTTGAAACGGCCGTGCTCCCGGCCGCGCCCCGCCACGACCACCGCTCTCTCGTCGGTCTCCGCTGCTCTAGGATCTTCCACCTCCGGATGAAAACCAGTGAACGCCTCGAGGTAGTTAGCACCATCCTCCTTGGCAGTGCCATAGAACTCTGGAAGCGAGGGCTGAGGCTGGGACATATCAGGCTTCTTCTGCTTCATCATTTCCCATATTTCATAGTCAGAACAAGGCCTCTCTAGATGTGTCTCCTGCATGGACAAAAAAATGTTATGCGTTGTAGGATCACGAAGGGAAATAAATACAGATTGTTCCATGTATACATGTATACCATATGGGCCTTGAAGCGACCATGGTTGCGGTTTCCCGCACAGTGTGTCCCTCCGGAGCCACGGTTTGCCTTGTTCCGCTCGCTCAAGGCGTTGAACTCGGCGTCTTCCCCGCACCACCTCACCGATAACGCCAGCCATGCGTCCTCCTTACCATCGGCCCACGTGGGCATAAACTGAAAAAACAATACTCATTTGAAGAATGGATAATGCAATTAGCAACAACATAGAATCTGATTGACAATTTACTTACCCCGGCATAATCTTCCTCGGTCATCTTTGGTTGGGCCTTCACATTCAAATGCTTCGGCGCCCTCTTTCTCAACTTCTCGGAGCTGTATAGACTGGTGGTGGTATGCTTCTGATTGTAAAACTGCTGCCGTGTCAACCTCTGACAAGCCCCCCGCAAAGTCTTGTCCGCCTTCTCCTGGTCCTCCGGAAGCACCCTATAGAATCTTTGTAATCATACATACAAAATATTGTGAGGGTTATAAGTTAGCATGGTGGGGTCATCAACTATGAACGAAACTCGAAAACTTTGCCTTACCCAAAACTTGGTGATCACGGCTTCAGAAGCTTTCCCAGCATAGCCCGAGTTTTCGGCGGCCTCATAGTGCGCCCAACTGGTGGCTAGCTTCCTCTCGCCGTTGGGGACGGGAGTGTAAAAGCCTGGCCAAAATTTCCTAATCAGAGCTCCAAACAAGGTGTTAGGCGCACGGGTACCTGGAGGAAATGTCCAGTTGCTGCACAATAGTAAAACATTAGTACATTCCAAATTCTTATGACCAAAATGAAATTACATCTTAAAAATTAGTATAGCCACTTACTCAATGCCGTTAGGCGTAATGACGTGTTTCTCCTCCTCAGAAGCAGGTTCGTCCACTGGGACACCCGATTCCCCACGAATCTTTGGCTTCTTCGGCCGCGTCGACGGCCCCGACTCCTGGTCTCGGGGCTCCCCCTCCGTGTCTCGAGACTCCCCCTCCTGGTCTCGAGAATCAAAGTCCTGGTCTCGAGACCCCCTCCTGGTATCGAGACTCCCACTCCAAGTCTCGAGACTCCTCCTCCAAGTCTCGAGACTCCTCCTCGTCAGGAGACTCCGAGTAAGCAGACTCGAAAGCCACGTCGCCAGAAGCGGAGGGTAGGTCACTCAGAAGGCGTAAACCTCTTACTCCAACTCGTCCTCGTCCTCCGCCTCGTCCTGCGCCTCGTCCTCCGCCTCGTCCTGCCCTCGGGGGAAGTCCGCCTCCTCCCTCACCTCGTCCTGCACCTCGTCCTGCCCTCGGGGGAAGTCCTCCTCCTCCCTCACCTCGTCCTACCCTCGGGGGAAGTCCGCCTCCTCCCTCACCTCGTCCTGCACCTCGTCCTGGCCTCGGAGGAAGTCCACCTCCTCCTCCCTCACCTCGTCCTCCTCCTCCCGCATTGTCGTCATTGTAACGCGAGTTGGGAATGGGTGCTCTTCCACTTTTGGTAACCTTCTTCTGCTTCCACTTAAGGATAGGGGACGGTGATTCCTTGCGTTGGCTCATATTGGTCAATCACCTACATTGAGAAGAGGTAAATAATTTAGTCAAGCATAATAAAAATACTAAGCATAATAAATATATTAAACATAAATACTAAGCATAATAAAGATACTAAGCATAATAAAGATATTAAACATAAATACTAAGCATAATAAAGATACTAAGCATAATAAAGATACTAAACATAGTCGAGGCATAAAAGACATAAAAGACCCTCACCACTCATCATCATCACTCTCATGTGTATGTCTTGGGTTCTCATCAGCACTGGACATAGTTCAGGCAACATGTTCAGGCAACATGTTACCATATGTTTGCAGATGGTCTTCAAAGCATGAACGGGTGTTTCCGTACTGGAGCTTTTTGGCTAGTGTTTGCGAGATGACATCGAGCTGAGAAATCTTTGAACCCTCGTACAGAGGCCTCTTAGCCAAGGCCATCAAATCATAGAAGGCCTTCGCGCTTGGCTCCGGATCCTCTGGTTCACGAGGTTCCTCCAGTTCTGGCGGTTCATGTGAAGGTGGCGAATCTGGCATGTCGGCATCATGGAAATCATCTAGCAAATTTCTAATCCCATCGCCCTCATTGCCATTGATCCGTTGCCGCATCACCTCACCTCTATCACGTTCGTACTGAGTAAAGTCAACCGTTGTGACGAAGTCCCGCATATAACCATATCTCCAAAGGTGTTTTTTCATTTCCTCCTTTGACTGACGATGACGCTTATTGCAATGAGCACAAGGGCAAGTTGGACGAATGCCTGCCTTTGAACCACACGCTAACTCTTTCACTAACAGATCAGTCTTCCATGTCCACTCATATGTTCTATCAACAACACTAGTACGGCCACTGTATATCCACCCATTATCAGCCATCCTCTGTTTTTATTGGGAACCAAACAATAAACATAGCATTTCATATCAAATAATAGCATGAAACTAAATGCATCATATTTTCTATTTATCTACCGAGAAAAACGCATAACATACATCTCTAATAGGTATAGAGGGTCCTAGCAGCCGCCGGATCCGTAGATTGAGTAGGTTCTCCATGCTCTACCCTGTTCCAAGCCAGAATTTCGGCAGCACCTCCCCGCTGCTCTCCCGATACACGTCTCGGCAAAAAGCCAAGAGGATGTGCATCCGGAGAACAACGGGGAGGCTCTACCGAAATCCTGACTCGGACCAGGACAGAGCATGGAGAACGTACCCAACTACGCATCCGCCGACTGTCCCGTAAATGCCGCAAGCATTACGCTTCATAATATGCGACCTCTAATGCATATTTATCCGCGTAATGCTCGCAGACGGGATATGACACCTAGGTGACGCGACTTGACGTGGAAATGGAATCTACTGACATCAAATATGCGAGGGAGGAGACGGAGTTGTAGCTCACCCTCGGCGGTAGAGGTAGTAGGCGACCTCCGGGACGGTGACCTCCGGGACAGCGACCTCGACCTCCGGGACGGGGACCTCCGGGACGGCGACCTCCGGGATAACGACAGGACCTAGTGAATGTAAATAGAGTCATGATTATAGCACAACAAGTAATATACTAGAACAACTAATAAACTAGAACTAATTATACTAGAACTAATATACAACAAGTAATATAGTAGAACTAATTATATAACAAAAAGTAATTACCCTAAATAGGCAGGGAGGCAGAGGGAGGAGGGGAGGCAGGGAAGGAGGGGAGGCAGAGGGAGGAGGGAAGGAGGGGAGGCAGGGATGTGGGGAGGTGGGGAGGAGAGGAGGCAGAGGGAGGAGGGGAGGAGGGAGCTGCCGGCGGGGAGGAGGGATGTGGGGAGGTGGGGAGGAGAGGAGGCAGAGGGAGGTGGGGAGGAGAGGAGGCAGATCGGAGGAGGGGAGGAGGGGAGGCAGAGGGAGGAGGGGGAGCTGCCGGCGGGAGGAGGGGGAGGAGGGGGAGCGGCCGGGAGGATGAGGCGGGCGGGCGGGAGCGGCCGGCTGGGAGGTGGGCGGGCGGGTAGGCGGGCGGGCGGGAGGGGGCGGCCGGCGGGGAGGCGGGCGGGCGGCGGAGCAGCGGCAGCGGAGGAGTGTGGTCGCGCGGGCCGGGTGCTAAGTGTGTGGTCGCGCCGAGGAGGAGCGCAGCAGCACCCTTATCCACTTAAGTCTAGGCCGACGGCAAAGCCGTCGGCGTAGACAGACCAAAAAAAATATGCCACAGATAGGCCGACAGTAAAGCCGTCGGCGTAGATTAAATAAAATATAATAAAAAAACTATTTTTTATTAGACTTCTAAAAAATATAATAATCTAAAAATATAATATTAAACTTCTATCTATAACTTTTTATGTAGTTATATTATGCAAGTTTTGGAGACATCCTCGTGCTCTCGTGCTAGTTTCCCACGTAAACCCTAATCCGAAACCCTAATCGCGTGCAACGTGGATGGAAGCTAGGTTTTCCGTCTAGGGCAATCCACCACCCTTGTGCATGTATGCTAGGGCCACACGCATGTTCCCGTGGCATCCCGGCACTCGGGCGGTCCTTTTCCGACGAAACCCTAATCCGAGGGCCCCGTGGGTCTACCCCCGTAGCATTCTCCGTACAAGGGTTGAACAACGCACTCTCTCGGTGGTCTAGGTTTGTTTAGGTCATATCAACATGGAAAACCAAGGATAGGCCCAGGGTTCCACCGGTCTACTCTCGTTTGACCTGTGGCGGGAGCCTACTCCTACATGTCCGGCACGCTTCTATAGGTGTTATCGCATGCAACGTGGACGGTCACACCCGGGAGCTAGGTTTTCCGTCTAGGGGCAATCCACCATCCTTGTGCATGTATGCTAGGGCCACACGCATGTTCCCGTGGCATCCCGACACTCGGGCGGTCCTTTTCCGACGAAACCCTAATCCGAGGGCCCCGTGGGTCTACCCCCATAGCATTCTCCGTACGAGGGTTGAACAACGCACTCTCTTGGTGGTTTAGGTTTGTTTAGGTCATATCTACATGGAAAACCAAGGATAGGCCCATGGTTCCACCGGTCTACCCTCGTTTGACCCGCGACGGGAGCCTACTCCTACATGTCCAGCACACTTCTCTAAGTGTTATCGCATGCAACGTGGACGGTCACACCCCGGAGGTAGGTTTTCCATCTAAGGGCAATCCACCACCCTTGTGCATGTATGCTAGGGACACACGCATGTTCCCGTGGCATCCCGGCACTCGGGCGGTCCTTTTCCGACATAACCCTAATCCGAGGGACCCGTGGGTCTACCCCCGTAGCATTCTCCGTACGAGGGTTGAACAACGCACTATCTTGGTGGTTTAGGTTTCTTTAGGTCATATCTACATGGAAAACCAAGGATAGGCCCAAGGTTCCACCGGTCTACCCTCGTTTGACCCGCGGCGGGAGCCTACTCCTACATGTCCAGCACACTTCTCTAAGTGTTATCGCATGCAACGTGGACGGTCACACCCGGGAGCTAGGTTTTCCATCTAGGGGCAATCCACCACCCTTGTGCATGTATGCTAGGGCCACACGCATGTTCCCGTGGCATCCCGGCACTCGGACGGTCTGTTTCCGACGAAACCCTAATCCGAGGGACCCGCGGGTCTACCCACGTAGCATTCTCCGTACGAGGGTTGAACAACGCACTCTCTTGGTGGTTTAGGTTTGTTTAGGTCATATCTACATGGAAAACCAAGGATAGGTCCATGGTTCCACCGGTCTACCCTCGTTTGACCCGCGGCGGGAGCCTACTCCTACATGTCCAGCACACTTCTCTAAGTGTTATCGCATGCAACGTGGACGGTCACACCCGGGAACTAGGTTTTCCATCTAGGGGCAATCCACCACCCTTGTGCATGTATGCTAGGGCCACACGCATGTTCCCGTGGCATCCCGGCACTCGGGTGGTCCTTTTCCGACGAAACCATAATCCGAGGGACCCGCGGGTCTACCCCCGTAGCATTCTCCGTACGAGGGCTGAACAACGCACTCTCTTGGTGGTTTAGGTTTGTTTAGGTCATATCTACATGGAAAACCAAGGATAGGTCCATGGTTCCACCGGTCTACCCTCGTTTGACCCGCGACGGGAGCCTACTCCTACATGTCCAGCACACTTCTCTAAGTGTTATCGCATGCAACGTGGACGGTAGTTTAGGTTTGTTTATGTCATACCAATATACTTTTTTGGCCTTTACAAGCGTACATATGCGATAACCTTCACTCGGTGGAGGGTTTCTCCAAATAGTGGGTTCGATGCCCGAGGGTCCACAAAAGAGAGGGGTTTCTAGGGTTTCCCAATAGATAGGGTTCGGTTCCCCGTGGTCCATAAAAAATGAGATATCTTACAATCACCAAGTTATTTATAAATTACATCTACATTAAAATTATAGTGGGAAATAAATTATGCAACTTTTTGAATTTTATAATTTGGAGTAAAGTAGTAAAAGTACCTACCTAGGCCGACGGCATTGCCGTCGGCGTACACGTGCTGGCCAGATAGGCCGACGGCCTGGCCGTCGGCGTATCGACGCGCCTAACGCCGTTGCCCACGCCCGTCAGGTGGAACGGGTGGTAGGGACACGTGGCCTCATACGCCGACGGTACCTTTACGCCGATGGTCACCGTCAGAAGTAGGTAACTGGAGGCCGACGGTTTTATCTACGCCGGCCGTCGGGGGGTTTCGCCCTACGCCGACGGGCCCGACCTTTAGCCGTCGGCGTAAAATAAGGCCGTCGGCGTTTCTTGTTATTCCTGTAGTGAGAGGCCTTTCAAATATTGAAGTTCTAAACATAGAAGCCTAGGTAGTCTTCTAAGTCACCAACAAGGCTACAATCAATTCGCCATCTAAGGCCCCAACTTTTCCACCTTGCCTACATCCACTTCTCTAAGCTGTGCGTCCGTGTAGCACTACCAGGCAACATGCGTTTCACCATCAGCAACCAACACCACACTCAAGAACCTTTCTTGTCACGACTCCCTATCGGAGACGTACGTTGAGTTTGATTCCCGGTACCTCCTAATCTTATGTGCATCACCAACACGTAGTCATGCGAATGTGACCTTATAGGTGATCGACTAGTGCTAAGAAGCTTGGTAGCTACGTGGTTCATCTGATTCATCATGTGACCAGTCTATATATCTGCAACGTATTGTTGCCAATGTGGAGATGGAAATGCCTCATCATTCACATCGTCCTTACGTAGTTCCAAATTCATTCTTGGTTGTCCTCGTTATATATGTATGGACACCACAACTAACTCACATGGATGGAGTTCATTTAACACCTTGCTTATCGGTAGCTTTGAGCCGTGAATTTACTCTTCTTGTTGCCTGAACTCATAATTAATTAACCCTACGCCGCACTCCAAGAAGCACTAGCCTCATTGACAGTGGTGTCACACTATGACAGTGAGGTACGTCCTGCTAGTCACAATCGAAAGTTAAAGGGTTGGGTCAAGGATGTACTTACGAGTTTAGGGTTTGCTGTTGTACATACACGTATATGGTGTGTGTGTGTGTGTGTTTTTTTTATTAGTGCGGCTCGATTAACGTCATGGAAATAAGACAAAGTTATCAGCGATCTCGAACAACCAAGTGAATCGATGCATTGCAAAAAAAAAAAGTGAATCGATGTAACAAAATAATCGTCGCTTCCTTCCGTGGGCTCGGGGATAGGTACGGTGGGATGGAGTAGTTGGTGTATCCGTGTGCGTGCGTACATTGGACGTGGCAAGGAATCCATTGGTTATGGTACGTCCGCCAAAATTGGGGCTTAGTTGTGGTTGCGTACTTTTGTCCATGTGAGCTTCGTACTCTCGATTACTTGATCATGCAACCCTCTGTTAATTCCACGAGGTAAGCTTTTTTATATAACACAAGCTAAAGGAAGTAACAGACAAGCTAAAATGGTATGTGGTGTAATGTTCTTTACCGTGATCAATGTGCGTATTTTCCCGAAATGACATACTCCAGTTTATTAACTTTTGTGCATTGTGTCCGCGGGGTTTACTGAATAGTCTGACATAGCTACGGAGTTGGAGGAAATTCAGTTTATATAAAATAGAACTTAAAATTTTCAGACAAAAAATATACAGGTAATATATGTTAGGTAAGTATATTTTGGACTGTTATCTCCGCACACACACAAAATAAATGTGGAGTAGAGTTTCTCTTCCGTTTCTAGAGTCATTTGTTTATTTATTTAATTTTCATAGCAAAAATGCATTGTACTATTTAATTCAAGTTCACACATATCAACGAAAGGAAAAATTAAATCTTCTAAACATTATATATACCATTTCAAGACTTCTGAAATTTTGGGCTCACCGCTGCCCAGGAGCAAAAACTCCACACTCATACCGATACAGACGACAATTCCAAAAATGGTCACATGATTTGGAACTCATGTCATGATGGTCAGATGATTGTCTAAGACATTTTTATCAACCAATGAATAATCAATAAATGACTTCTGTATGCACATCAATCGAGCGGCCAGGGGTTCATCCTTCCTTTTGGAAATAGCGCACATTAGTTATGCTCAAGGAACGAACTAGAATAGTCATTTGGATCCAAACTACTTAAAACATGCATGAGCTGGAAAAATCTAATATCTTTAGACATTTTAATTAAATAGATTATTTTGATCTAATTCGACAACATAATGCATAGCTCAAACATCCAGGAGTCAATATTGGAAGCAGGCTTTTGTTCATGAAAGGTCAAGATCTTGTGGGAGTTAAAATAAATATAAGGTATGTACCTCGATTTCTTACAGAAAATGACATGTGTGAAATATATAATATACATGTAACACCAAAGCTACCATTTCATCAATACATGTGCAAACATGCTTGGTTAATCTCTATTTTAAACAGGCTTAAAATGTCCACAAGATCTATGCCTCAGTAAAATTTATGATCCAAACAATGATATCATTGTGATGTTGTTGATCTAGTAAAAGAAAAATTAAAAGTCTTCTTATTTGGTGCTTGGCTGGCCGATCAAATACTTGATACATGCATTTTCTAAGACAGCCATGGATATGCCAACCACTTGGCATGCTTATATAAGCTAAATAATGGATCAAACTAATTACATTCCAAGTATAATGGACAAAATTATCATACTGCACACATCAAAATAAATGATTGAAAACATGTTGAACAAAAATAAAAGATAACCATATATTATGTCATGGCCAATCCTGGAAATCTAAGGAAAATATTTCTTATAGAATATCATCATGCAAGCATGATCAATTCAGAGCGCATGTTTCCTAAGCCTCACTAATGTTGTTGCGTGCACCATGATATTTTATCTATTAATTACTATGGAGGTTATTTTTTTTATCATGACAAGAGCACCTAGGAAAAACTAATTAATGCTCTGGGAAGACTATAACTATGTTTGTTTGGCATTATTGATGCGAAGATGGATCCAGACATTTGATATATCGACCTTTGTGGTTGTGCACATTAGTGCGGGTGTGGTTGTTCAATATATAGTAGCATGTGCACCATATTTTTTTCTCTTAATGTTGTTGGAACTTGATCCTCGAGGCTCTGTCAATTGAGATTTAAGGCTGCAAGTCTTAGTTCGACGACCGGAAGAGGAGAACACATGGAATTTACACCAAAATATGAATTTTAGGTGCATTGGATGACTTTATACCTAGATTTAAATATAAACCTTGAAGCTTTTTGAACACGGATCATACATACTCTGATTTCCCACCAATTAGCATTGCAATTTTGAGTTGAGTGGCTAACTAGTAATCCTAGGATTTTTTCAGACCATGAGAGTCGTCACAAAAATATGAATGTTATGTTCTGCATGGTGTGATAGTGATGGAAAGAAATCGTCGCTTGGAAATATAGTGGTATGCCTACATAGCATACATTCAAGTTGCAAACATGGTCTTAGATTATTCCCGATCGACTAAGGAATGTAAGGGTCTGGGAGAAATCAATACAGACATCATCCACATATGGAAGTTTATGACTTTTAGCCCATCACGGTTCAGTCTGGATTTCATGTTTCTCTTGTCTATCCATACCACTCATTTAGCTCAGTTTTGCAATTTTTTAAATTAGTATTCACCAGGATATCATATCCATATATCCGTATCCATGTCAGATTTCTCTTACAAAAGTTCATGGCCGAAGAATTAACAAAGGAATCAATTTAATTTCTTATTGTGTGGAAATAACAACAAAAATGAGACATGTAAAATTTCATATCATCACAATTAGAATCTACTTTGCAAAAAATAAAGGTAGGCTCATGATGCCTTTTCCATGACATACATGCACATCTGAAACTATTTTTATTACTCCCTCTGATCTATATTAATTGTCGTTAGATCGGATGTGTTTAGCACTCATCTGGTTCTGCGACAATTAATATGGATAGGAAGAGGGAGTACTATACAGTTTGAGAGATAAGAAAAAGAAGAACTCAAAAGAAGTCTATATATATATATATAAATACCAGCGCAGAGAGCAACCTTGATCTCATGCGCAGGGAGCAAAAGTTGAATCTAACCAGTTGCATTGCCACCCTTCCTGCTCTTTTTCTAGAGCGTTCAGCGCTCGCCTTGGCAAAGGCCAGGACCGTGGTTTCTGTAGGTTGGCGAGAACGTCCGCCGCCTCTTTGTGGGCGTACGTGGGAGGCATGGGGGAACTGCCGAGCATCCCGGCCAGCAGCGACGTGGACAGCGGGGTCTTGGATAACACCAGCCCCACCAACCTCACTGTCTTCCATAACGGTGTCGTGTCGGTGGCGCCGTTCGAACTTGGAAGCAAAGAACATGCATGGTGCTGGTATGCATGGGCATGTCACGTACTGCGTGGCGCCGGCCGCCGGGGTTCACATGCGTATGCATTAATTATGAACTCATGAGTCATGACATGCATAAACATCACATGCGTACTGCCACCAACATCTGTGGAAGTGGGGATACAGCGGACTAGTTAGCACACTACCCACAATGCAAGGCAGATCATGTATAGATTGGACTTTGCACTTTAATTTATTCATTGATTGACTGCACAGTAGTTCATAATTAGTCATACATCCTCACATGACCACTTCTCCATCTAATGTATGTATATATATATATATATATATATATATATATATATATATATATATATATATATATATATAATAACTAGCTGAATGCCCGTGCGTTGCTACGGTTTATTCAAATTTTCTCATCGCACATTAAATATAACGGACATAAAAACTCATGTGTAAAAAAGATAACCACGTATGGGTTTAGCCACCGAATTTAAATAAAATATGTTAAGCTGAGAATATAATATCTGACCCAAAGCTTGCAGGCTAAGAGTTTTGTTTGTTTCCTTCAGCCAGGTCAACTGGAAGTTGTCTCCTGAATACATTGAAAGGCAATTTTAGTACTTAGAAGTTTTCTTAATTTAGTCCTAAAATTATTTAATATAAAAAAACTTAAAATTATCTGGTGAGCTGCTTAAGAGTTTAGAAACTTAGTTCTGACGGTACTTGTGGGAGTACTTGTCGGATTGCGCAATCCGGATAGCCAGCTGCCTTCAAGAATCTGTTCTCTATATACATTGACAAAAATTGACGCCTCATTAATTACCAGCAATTCAGCATAAAGCCAATGAACTTTTTCCAATTCATAAATGCCCCGAACATGATTTCAGATGCAGCTAAGCTTTACCTTCAGAGACCGTCGGCATGTAACCATCGCCATAAGCCTTTGGAAGAAGCAGGGAGTTGGCCTGCAGCAAGCAGACAATGTCCATCAAATGCAGCACAGACAACACCTCATATCACGCGTCCGCCATGGCCTTTTCATGCAATCGAAAATCTCATGTTAAGCCAAATAACTAACAACTAATGTTATCATTGTAGAGAGGCTGGCAGAACGGTAGAATTACTGCCTCACATCATAGTAGTTAGAAGATTCACCAATAATATGAACGATTGTGGACACTTAGAAATTACTTGGAAAGGGAATACACATTGAATCAGTAGGTGGTTCTGTTGTTTCATCCTTACAAAGAGAATATGGGAGAAGGTATACTGTAGACCTTTGCCCTCTGAACGCTTGCTTCACGAATCCACACTCGATCTGTCACGAGAGCAAGATCGACAAAGAATTTTTTTTATAATTCATTGATACCCAGCTCATTCAGATGGCATTAGCAAGAGAAAAACACTCGATGACTTGACATAGAATCTTGTCGGTGGATGTTGTAGTATAGAGACCCGAATGGTTCGCGTGCGCCGGACATGTAGGTTTAGGTCGTCGACTCATCGTCGGTGGAGTCAATCTCCTTGCTGGCCCTCTTGTTGAACCAGTAGCTCCTCTCCTTGTTCAACACCTGGTCCATCTTCCCTCCTGATCTCTTCTACTCTTTCCAGTCCACCAAATCTGTCTCGAGCTATATCCAATCGAACGGACTTGATGTTGGGTCGCCGGAATCGGGGAAGAGAAGGGATGGAGGTGAGCCTCCTTCTTTAGCGACGTCTCTGCTTGGGTCGGGAATCCCCTCCCACTCGCAGCCCTCCTCCTCCCCGATGCCGTCGGTTACGACGCTGGGAGCCACGAGCTCGTGCGTCACCATACTTCACGCCGAGCGCGACCTGTCGGTGAAGAAGCGGCGCTTGGTGGGGATTTGCATATGGCGCCCATGGTCGCCAATCTGCCCACAGGCTTGTCGCTATGAAGGAAGAAGTCGGCTGGCAGAGGTACTCGGTGCAAGGGCATTGATTGGCCGCGTGGTAGTGCCGGTGGTGGGGTGGGCTTGGTGGTGGGATCCTGAGGCGAGAGAGAGAGGAAGCGGCGGGGCACAGGAGATGGTAGGAGCAGGGCGGCGGCGGCCTGGATCGTGGGAGTTGGGACGGGCGGGGTGGGAGCATTGCGGCCTGCGGGTCAACGGGTCGGGTGGAGGCGCTTTTTTTCTTCGAATCACTTGGCGGTGGCAGGTTAGGTAATTACCCTGAACATTCAAGGGTAAAACGGTCCAATGAAAAATCGGAACCAACCTGGGCGAACGAACCTACCGTTCTGTAAATTAGTAGATCTATACCTAATAATAAAGCACGAAGTGTTTCTCCCGGTCCAACACTTTTTAAGACCGTTTTACCCTCCCACTTAACCGAATTTACCCTAATAACATCCGTTAAGTGAAAACAAGCGAACCAGGCGGCCAGAGCTTGGGCCTGATTGATAGTTGCTATTGTGACGTGGGCCATGCCACATGTATATACGTCTAGCAGGCATGGTGCAAATTCACCCGGTACGTGGCTTGTTTAGTCCCACCTTGATTTTTTAACCCGAGTTGCACCGGTTCATATACGTTCGTAGTTGTCTTGAAATGTCAACAAAGTGACTTGGGAATCAACAATGCTGTTTCGTCTCTGAAATTTAATGATCAGGCATTGGACTGTTTGGACCAACAAAAGAGAGCTGCCTAATTTAACATGAAAGATTCGTGGACGGATCACGACGATGTATGCATGGTGCATAAAAAAGAGGGAGCTGCCTAATTAAACATGAAAGATTTATGGACGGATCACGACGATGTCTGCATGGTGCATAAAATTTAAAGGAGGACAAACGGATCATGAGAAAATATAACCCAACGAGAAGACAACGTCCAGGTTGTGTAGGCATCTCCCCCAACAACAATGGGGGGGCTAAACGGTAAACTCCGATTAGAAGACTTTGCCAAACATCAAACTCGCTGCTTCCAACTTGGCGTGTCTGTTCCTTCTGGCTGTTTCCTACATGTGCGGTCTTTTTTTTTTCTTCTTATTGAGTGGATGTGCTTAGTTAGTACTATGCGTGCTGTCATTTTTTTTACCAAAGATAGCTACTAGCAGGCGTCGCTTTGTGTGTTTGCCAAACTATTGTGTTTCTAGCAAAATCTAGCTGATGTTTAATTTGCTAAAAAAATATTTTATACAAAATAAACCCGTAGCAACGCATGGACAATTTTGCTAGTAGATAGATAAAGAACGCAGCGTTTATGTCCACCGTCCGTCGTATAGAATTGCCCCTGTAGTTCGGTGGTATTTACAGGCACTGCGACCTCTTAGTCAACTTCCTCTTCGCTTGGCTTCCGCCGCTTCCTCGCGCGAGACAGAGGAAAAGAGGTCGCCACCGGACTCCTCGCTCGCGTTCTACACCTCTTCGGCCTGGACACCACCACCCACAACGCCATGGCCCGGTAATATAGATACAGTCGTTGCGCTCCCTCTTGCCCTCTCTACCCTCCTGCCCTCCTGCTCCTTTCTAGGTCCATGAGTCCACGAGGCTACCGTCAGGATCCAAATCCCTTTTTCGGGCGAGAGTGACGTGCGGCCGGAGCATTGCAGGAACCAGGTGCCGAGGTGGAGCTTGATCTATGGGCCAGCGGGAGGCGGACGTGCTCGTGGCCAACCGGCGTCACCAGCTTGCCGTTGCCGTCAATGTATACACGGCCGAGGTCGGATGTGGCAGTCGTACACGCGGAGCTTCCAGGCCTTGATGTCGCGGTGCCGCAAACGCATTGCTCGAGTCGATCTCACCGCAGCGGCCGGCTGTGGACAAGCTCGCTATAATTTCTTCTGGTAATCACTCGCTCTCGCTGGATCTGAGCTGCAGTGAGAAAGGGGGATTTTTTTGGGGACCAGCCTAGGCTACATCGCAAGAACGGGGCATGTCCAGATTATTCTTTTTTTTTGCGAGGCAGATTATCCTTTCTTTATTGTATTATTATTATTACTCCTATCCATAGCCAGGACCTGGTGTAAACCAAAGGGGATGAGCGCTCGAGATTTTTTCCTTTTGCTTGCATGCAGATTTGGGTGAGATGGGGAAGCGGCAATGGCGCAGGGCGGTGCGCTCGAAAAGAGGGCCAGCGGCGTCGTCTTGCAGAGTTTGCGGCGGCGACGGGGAAGCGGCGGTGCTCCGGGCTTGAGATGGGGAAGAGCGACGGGCGGCGCGAGCCAGGCTCAAGGGAGGCGGCCCGCTCGGGAGAGGAACGAGGAGGAAGGAGCTCCAGGGAGAGAAGCGACGGCGCGGGGGTTGGTGAGGACGAGACATGAAGGTGGGGATCGATGGAGGAGGCGTGTGTCCATCGTGTGCCCGCGGGGTCGTGTCGCGTGTCGGGTGCGGTCTGGTTGCGTTTGTGGCCCAACCGCAACGTGCGTGTGTTGTGTGTTTGGCTACGTGCGTGGTGGAGTGCGCGTTCTGGCGGGCTGAATAGTCCCACCTCGGTTATTTTCACCAAGTTCTACCGGTTCATATACTGACAAGCTTCCTAGAAATCAACAAAGCAACTCGGAAACAGCAATCACTCGAGAGATTGACGTCAAATGATCAGAAAGGAATCGCTGACTTGGGCCATCGAGATTGACGGGATGGTTGACATGCAAAAAGGTTGCCAAGCCAAATCAGGAACAACAAGCAGCTCTCTGATTAAACCAAGGAACATGGACATGATTAAAGATGAGATTTGCAGTCTAAGTAAAAGTTGGCTAAAACGTGATTAAAGATGAGATTTTCCGTCTAAGTGGCAAGTTGCCTAAATAGGATTTGTGGCAATTGGTAGTGAGGGAGTTGCCTAAATGGGATTTGTGGCATGCTTTGAATAATTATAAATGGAAGTGAGGGGACAGACCATGGTTTGAAATAATAAAAAGAGCGTTATTAGCTATCTCCAGCGAATGATCTTCCACTTTTGATAAAATAGCCATCTAATTTATTTCTCAATTGTGTCTGGTCTTTATTTTTCTATCGAAAAAGTTTTGTCTTCCGGTGCAACGCACGGGTTGTTTGCTAGTGTATTTTAAAAAGACATGACCTCTAATTACAGGACGCACGCTATGCCGAGGGCAAAAAGCCGTTGGCGTAGGCTAAAATGCCCTCGGCGTATTGTACGCCGATGGCTGTCCTCGGCGTAGCCTCCTCGGCAAAGGTCTTCCTCGACGTAGCACACAAGCCGTCCGCGTATTAAAATGTCGTCGGCGTACGCTACGCCGACGGCTTAGCTACCGTCGGTATAGCCTGTCGGCAGGTTTCAAAAACAATTTAAAAAATTATTTATTTTTAATTTTATTTTATTTTATTTCTTTTTTTTTAATCTTTGAATTGTTTGACTCGTCAATCTCTCACTTTGAATATTTTTAACACTAATTACACATAATATTTGATTAAATGGCAGTCTTGGTCAAATTTTCTGGCCGGTCACTCATCCTAATACTACTCCAACTTCAGCACGCTTAACTTTCTCGTTCCTTCAAAATCTGTTTCCACAAAGTAATTCATACATTGTTGTCAACACTATGATATCAATCCTATTAACTCTTATATCATCATGTCACATGTTTGTATTTTTTGAAATTACAAACAATTATTTAAGTAAACATTAATAAATAAGTTAAAATATTATTGAATTCAAATAAAAATATAATAATTTTACTTTTTTATATTTTTCTATTTAATATAGAATAATTAATATCTTTAAATCCGTAAATCAGAATTTGACAAATAATATGTATAAATTGATCAGAAAAATGAGAGGAATACAAATATGATATCCATATAAACTAATCACAAACCATCCGTTTTTGAATTTGCTATTTGGTGGTTGCTTCAGAAAATCTCCCTTTTTGCGCTCGGAAAATAAAAAATGGCTTTTTGGTGCGATGAAAAGGAAAACTAGCATTGAATCTTTGATAAAATAGCATATTGTGAACCTAAAAATGATTTTTATAAAAAAACATGAGCATCGGATCATGTACATATAGTTCATATCTGACCCACTTCCTACTGATTCGACAGGAATTTATCTTTTTTTATCAGAGATGGACGGAAAGGTTTCGGATCCCCCTGTTGGGACATTGTCCATATAAGATGGTCTAGTATTTTTGAAAAATGTGGTGATAGAATTTTGAATTAGCCATTTGGTGGTTGCTTCACAAAACCGTCTGTTTTTTATGTCCGGAAAAATGAAAAATGGCTTTTTGGTACGATAAAATGGAAAACTTTCTCCTGCAGCATTGTTCGTCATCCCATGATGCACGTGTGTGCAAAATATGGGGATATTATCACAAACTATGCCTTGATTCTAGCCATATCATTTGATCCGAAAGCCAAGAAACCTTGAATGAGATAGGTCATTTTTTGAAGGGTTTTTTGAGACGTAATCAATATACCAAGTTTGATATTTTTCCTTCTAACCATGTCACATAATATAACATCACGCGAAGGTTTCACATTGTTTCGATCATTTTTGATTTTTTTATGCCCGTTTTAAACTATATATAATGTTTTATGTTTCACTTAATTTTTATTTACAAATATGTAATATTTGAGTGTAGATAGATATATCTTATTTTTCTGCAAATTTTGATATATTATTTGTATTTTTTAGAATTAGAATGATTTAGTTATAATTTTTCAAAGTTTAATGAGGTAAAATAAAAAATAGCTACGCTGAGGGCAGCCGTCGGCGTAGCATAGAATATGCCGAGGGCAATTCTACGCCGACGGCTGCTTGGCGGGGCTGGTCTGGATGATGGCTACGCTGACGGCCCTGATGTTTGGCCGTCGGCGTAGCTTCCTATTTCTGTAGTGTCTCTCATAGATAGCCTTAGTTAACATTTTTAAAACGGCAAGACGGGACTCGAAAGACCCGGAAAGCTGCATTTATATCGTGGAGCACATCGAAAATAAAGGAAGTTACAACTTGCCTCCTAAATTTTGCACCTATATCCTACAACAAAAATAAAAAAACAATCTAGTCCAAGGCTTCTTCCAGCTCCTCCACCGAAATCACGACTAAGCTTCCGATCATGGTCAGCAGCAGCACCACTGTGGCCTTTGGCCACTGAGGGTGCAACGGTGGGAACACACACATCGAACCTAGATGGCCTCCAACAAGGCTTGAAGGCATGAATGTTGAATACACCAACATCACTTGACTGAGGAGGACAGTCTTTAGGCCATAGGAATTAGAGACAACAACGGTCGTCGAAGATCTAGTGCTAGTGAACTCCAAATCTCCCGCCCGTGCAGCAAAACCGACCATTTTGCTATCTTATTAGGAGCTCCACCATGATCCCATCTTAATGCACTGTAGTAGACAATCAAGAAATAGAAGAGACGACGACCAAACGCCGGTCGCAGACGTCATAGTAGAACTACGGGCAACATCATCAAGCCAGCAAAAAAGCGGCGTTTACTTCCACTTATCTACCACCTCCACGGCCTGATCAACAACACCAACAAGCTTATTCGAGGAGACTCCATCAGATCCCGACCCCACCTTCGTCGACCACCATGGACGACCACCGGGAGGAGGATCTGGGCAACAACATATGCCGCTTGCAGGCACCATTGCGAGGCTCCAACGAGGCATAAGGCCAAAATCCACAAGGGCACACCACCACCACCACCACCTACTACTATTTAGTATGTTTGGTAAATTTCAGTATGCGACCATCTAGCATTACACCTCTTTGTGTCTTATTTTTGGTTACTAACTAGCAAGGGGGCCCTCGCAAATGCGAGGCCATCTTATATTAGCATATTGGACATGTTAATGAAATTAATTTGTGGTTGAGAGATGCTTAAAGTATCAAATTCTGAATTACATGGTTCCAAAAAATTATATTAACTAAAATAATACCTATTCAAAAAAGATTTATAATTTTTATTTGTTGGCTAACATTTATTTAAAAAACCCGGCATGTCACCATTTTGTAACATAGAAGAGTGGTGTTTTGATTTAATTCCTACCCTTTATCTATAACCTAAGCCACATGTATATGTTGTATGCAATCACAACACTACGCAACCTTGAATTTCTCATAACATAAAGAAAAATTTCTCACGAATTTACTATACTGACATGTCAACCGCAATCTTCAATCATTGATTCTAATGGATCATTATTATGTGCTTTTACTATTTGTTTTGTCATTAGTTCAGGGATGGAAAATAATTTGGTGGCATGCCTTTCTAGCACGGAGCTGGGCCAAAATTAATTTGGCTGCACTATTGCACTATTGGTGGCCTATGTAGGATTTTGGACAAATGTACTCTACAAATATGTACTAATTATATGCGATAGGGACACACTCACTTTCAGGCAGGCTAATTGTACGGTAAAAATCAGATAGGGACACACAAACTTTCAGACTAATTGTACGGTTAGAAGTCCAACACAAATGCATGTGTACCCTTCTAGCTATATGTCGCTTTGCCATGATGTCTTTGTGAGCGATGTGGCTACGGACATTATGCGCTCAAACATCCTAGGGTCCTATTTCCAGGTAGGTGTCCTAGGGGTTTGAAGATTCACAAGGTTAGTCTAAACTTTGAAGATTTGATTTCATGTGTATTCATCACCAGTGAAATGGAAGAATATAGGATTTATAGAAATGATAACTGATTTCGAGAGACACAGATCATTAATTTATAATGGGGATATCTTTTGTTTGTCGTTGTTTTATTTTTTACCTATCAATTAACCTTCACCCTATTGCTTTTGTGAGAGATGTTGCAATGATCATTGTGATCTCAAAGATCTTAATGTCTCCTTTTTAGGTTGGTGTTTCCAACTGATATGCAAACTCACAACATTAGTCTAATCCTTGGAGAATTAGTTTTGTGTGTTTTTGTCACTGATGAAATGGAAGGATATAGGATGCTAGGAGAATCGCCGATTTCAAGGAACCATGACAAAACTCTAATTTTTATGAGGAATAATTTTGTTCGCCATCAATTCGTTTTTTTATCTATCAAATATTTTTAATAGATTAATAAGTTAGAATATTGTTAACAAAATAAAAGGTGCATGCACATTTGAAGGGGGCATTTTAGAAAACACTTGTAATCTACCGCCCCCTTTCCAAAATATAAGATGTTTTAGTTTTTTCTAAAACACAAGCATCTAGATCCCTTTTATGTGTAGATTCACTTATTTTGCTCCGAACCTACACTAAAAGAAATCTAAATATATGTGTTTGAAAAAAACTTAAATATCTTATAATTTCAAATGAAGCAAGTAGAAAGTAATATAGTCCATCGCCGACTTATTTCCTATTATCAGCCATATATATACTTGTATACCAATTTGAGTTTGTAGTATAGCATGTGCTTGCCCTCGTATGTATGTACGATCGGTTTGAAAATGTCCCAGTGTAATTCGTTTGGAGAAGTTCAAGTGTATCACAGTGCTAAAAAGAACCAATATATGCTCTCCTCTACGCGTTATAATTAGAAGACGCGTTCCATATCAGTGTTAGAGGATCACACGGGGATCCTTTGTTCAAAAAGAAAAATGAATGTGTTTAGGAAAGGCACGGTCAGGCGTATTAAGTCAGTTTTTTTTATATATATAACTACCACAATCCAGCCGGGAAGCTAGCTGATGGATTGATTCCAGAGTCCAACTACGACTCTACGATAGTAAAACAAAAGTCAAAAAAAAAAACTACGACTCTACGAGACGTGACATTCTGAACATAAATTGTGTTGGACCAGTTACGTGAAAGTTAACTTTTTTGGGTAAATCTGAGCCACTTATTTTACATCTAACTATCATGATAATTTAGATGACGTGGACTAACGTGGTGCCTCTAAACAACCCCTTATATTACTTTTAGTATATAACTAGCAAGGTGGCCCTCGCAAATGCGAGGGCATCATCTTTAGTGGGTTGAAATAAAGTTACTATTTGATGAATATCACATTTAATGATAAAAAAATAATATTATTCTTTGACTATAAAATTATTATGGTAAATAAAGTATCACAAATGTAAATAACATCTTTAACATCCTTAGTCATCTATTAAAATACACACTTTTTGTTTAGTAAATATAATTAGTTTTTATGTGGTATTAGATCTACATGAGGTTAACTCACAATGATAAATCTTCTTCATGAACTGACAAAAATATTATTATTCTCATTAATAGGGAGGCCTAATAAAATAGTTAGAATTTCCACCTAATTTCACACTAATACAATATCCCCATGAAACTTAAACAATTATTTTCTATATTAGTATGCTGTTGAAACTAATGGTTAGTAACAAATTAACACAATTCTAATGATATAAGGCTTTTGACAATAGGGGTATCTTAGTGAAATATCATAGGAAAAATGTTTATGTGGCACTACAAACAATGAGAGAGGTTATTGTTGTATCTTAGCTAAGATACACCTCTTGTACGCAACCATAGGCAAAAACAATTTCCAACCCAATCCCATGAATGCATGTCTCCAAAATCACTAAATTTATACACAACACTTAAAGGAAAATCCATTGGAGAGGTTGTCTCTTAAGTATTATTTCCTATGATACCGCACGAAGATGCCTCCACAGTATATTTTCGGCGTGTCGAAAGATAACCGCTAAGAAAATCAATAGATTTATGTGTATTTATATTATCTAACAAAAATAATATAGATTTAATACCAACCTAAATATTATGCTAACTAAAAGTGTCACTTGCGTGCAAAAAATTTAAAATCTGTACACGGATGATTATTATGGTATTCTCGAAACAAACATATTAATGACCACACATGTTCTTTTCTACATTACATTAGCTAAACACATTGAATAAGTTAATTCACTTCACCAGCTAAGCAATATTTTTATGTAATGTTGGATTATTTTGCCAATATAATGATGAGGTTGTCATTAACAGTGAAATTGTGTTTATTATTGTCGTCCGAGAATTAAATTTCCATATTTTATTTTTTTAAAAATGAATGTGAATGGATTCATGGATGAGTTACCAGTACATCACAGATAATCTTATCGAGACATAACCCTAATAACAACATCGATTATTGGTATTGATATTTCGCTAGTTGTATCATAGTTTCCTTGTGCAAGCACATGGATAATTAATGATCATTGAGCCTCCACCTCCATCGTGAACATCACCCTCCATGTCTTTTTTGGGTTCACATGAATTGTGCTAGACAATTATGGGTGATGGTGCCATCGATCTCAAAATCGAATTTAAATATTCAAATATAGTTCATATGTGAACTATAGTAACTCATGAGGTTATTGTGCGCAGTTCCCATGTTTCACCCTACTATCCTTCTTTTAGGGAGCCTGCATAAGTTCATATTAACAAAATAACCAAGAAAATTTGAACTTATTTGACTTCACGCTTTGAACTTTCAAGTATTGTTGCTCATGTACACCATGAGCAACACTCAAATGAATAGTTGTACACTTTGCCAAGAATACGTGGTTCAACACATGTGTCGATGAGAGGTATTAATGTGTTGTTTGTCGAGCAACTAATAATTAGGACCCACCGGACAGTACTTGAATCTTTTCCCGCAATTATACACTCTTAATCTAAGAAAATAGACAATAACATGATATTGATTTACTTTTTGGTAACATTCCAATTTGCAAGGTCTTAAATATTCAAACGTACTTCAAATTTTACAATCATCTTTCTATCAAAAATTAAGGCGGAGTCATCCAAAAATAATTTAATCTCTATTGTTTCTTTTATTTTTTGTCAGTTGCTAAGAGGTGAATTTAAGTGCTGGCTTGAGGTGAATGTTTGATGGTTTAGGATCATTAAGTTTCTAGGATGAAAAGTTAAATTTTCATTTCGAAGTTTCGTACGAGCTTTACCTACAATGTCCTAGTGGAGATACAGACACATACCAGTTCATGTTATGTCCGTGTTTCTCCAATATACTACCTTTTTTTTTTCAGAAACTATCCATGAACCACACATCTCCTTACATGCTCACCATTTACTTGTCTCCCGATGTATCGAATATATGTGTGGGTAATATCTTGATTATTTTTGTATATTTGTTTCATGTAATAAATAAATTTGCACTTTACTGTTTAGTAAATATAAATAACTTTACACTTTGTAGTCCCTACCATTTTGACATGCATGTACTTTATAAACATGGAAATAAACCATTGTTGGTCCGTGTTGTGCACATGCTCTTATTTAAGTGTTCATGAACAACACGGTTAGTTACTTAGAATCGTGATACACATGGCTCGTTACAATGTCAAAAAGATTGCGCAACTATACTGCCGAGTCCCTAGTTAAATTGTAGCCGTATATTACGTACCCATCTAAGTGTCTCAATAATTTAGGTGATGTGGATTGTTTTTTTTTATTTTACTTTCTAATGGACAATCATGTCGTTTGTTCTTATTGCATGGCATAGGTAGTATATTTATTTTCTTGTGGATTATAGATTTCATAGGTTTTTGTTAAATTTTGGGAGGAATGGAGTAGACCTCTTTCCAATCGCACATTCATTATATTTTGAAGAGTAACTATCCACTGCACTCAAATCTCTTCTTATGAATCTTCTGTTGGTAGAGCGCAATTCTGGAGAATTTCAGTTTGCATGATACCACAATCTTGTGTTTCTCCATTTTTATATATTTTTTAGTCTTTATCAAATATGTATTAACTTATTGGCAAAGAAAATTCTATAAAGATTGAACACGGTTCGTATGACATGCTAATAAAATGTGCTTCATGCAGTACTTTACGTGGATGTGGTTCTCCTTTTTTTTAAGGAACGGGAACTTGGTTCTCAATTGGATTTGTAGGGCCAGTCTAACTTGGTACTCCATCGGGACTTCTTAACAATTCACGGAACACGCGACCCGGCCTATGGCTGGACTCTTTGTACCAGCGCACGGTGCTAGTAGATTGGGTGTGTGCTTGCCGTGACATGTACACGTTTAATGTTTTACGTAACACCTATTTGTTTTTTAATCTTAACCATTAGAATTAAGATCAACGTACTATAAATTTTAAGTCTATGTGGATCAACCCGATGCCTCGAAAAACACCCTTATATTGCTTTTAGTATATAATAGATAGAATAGAATAGACTAGTTCAGTGAGTGCTATATTGTTGAGAAGGCATTTTCCTCTATTACAAAGCGTCTGGGGACCATTTCTTCATATTCAGCGATTTCTGTTTGCAAAACCTACTTGAGTTTAACCAATCCAAAAGTAATTTGATAATTTTTTATGTAGTGAATCTATATAATGAGTTTCAGATGGCAAGTTTTTAGTAACTTAGGAACAAAAGGTCCATAATTCTAATTCTTATTACAGCAAATTGCTGATGATACTGGCCGATCCACCATTTTGGCAGTTGCAAGCCAAAGCTTTAGTACAACTGTTACTATGAGAGCGACAAAGAGGATGTGCAATTTGTTACTATTTGTTGTTGATATATTGCAAGGGGGGCGCGAATGGAGAGGCACCATATGGTAGTCTATGGTAATTTGCTTCTTCTTACAAACAACGGGATTTCATGTGTTGCACCTAACTTGTGTAATGAAACATAAAATTTGTTATTCATGATTCTGATTTCAAAGTTTTCAAATATGAACGGAAAAGACACATAGAAAACTACAGTTCGTAGATCATAATTTAAGTTTCCATGCATCTTTTCTATGCATATGATGTCAAACGACTATAGCTCTTTTTCATCAAGCGACATTTTTTTACTTGCATTATGTCTACATGTGTGACATATGTGATAAGCAAAAAAAATTGAGAGGTCGTGGAAACATATGGGTTCAACGAAGGAAGAGCCAACACAACCTTTGCGATGAGGGTTGGAGTATTTCTCCTCTCCCTCCCTCGTAAATTGGAGCTCAATGCAGTCAATTGCCCTCTCTCATGGCCACCACGAATATCTCCATTAAGTGATTAATCATATGAATTAGAATTTATTTAGTTCATTTTTTCTATATATGTTCTCGCATTGAAAAATGTTTTTGTATAGAAGAAACCTTGCAATGAGAGAAAATTATACAGCGTGTGTTGTTCGAGAATAGAAAGAAATCTCCACCTTCCTTTTATATCACTGCAAGGTTTATCACCAGCGTGGAGTCAAACACATAACCGAGAAAATAGATATTCTTTTCTTATTTGTATGTTTCTTATTCCTATAGCGAGGAATTGAATCTATGTGGAAATGTATGTATTACAAGTGTTGTATGAATTAGTGCAATGAAATATATTTGAAATGCTGGCGTTTTTTTTGGCTGAAAGCATCAATTCACTACAGGAGAAGCTCGGTATGCCGAGGGCTTATTGCCGTCGGCGTAGCCAGGAAAACCCTCGGCGTACGCTACGCCGACGGCTGCCCTCGGCGTACCGTCCTCGGCGGACCTCTCCCTCGGCGGAGCAGGCGCGGCCGTCGGTGTAGGACAAGACCGTCGGCGTAGGTCAACGCCGACGGCCTGACGGCGCCCGTCGGCGTAGAGACCGTCGGCGAACGTCGACCGCGCCGTCACACGGCCAGTTAACGGCGCGTCGGCTACGCCGACGGCCTCACCCTCGGCGTACCAAGCCACGTGGAGGCTGGTGGGCGGCCTGGCGCAGCTGCTACGCCGACGGACTCCCCCTCGGCGTACGCTCGCCACGTGGAGGCCGGCGGGCGGCCTGGCGCAGCTGCTACGCCGACGGCCTCCCCCTCGGCGTACGCCTTCCACGTGGAGGCAGCGCAGCGGCCTGGCGGCAGCGGTCTGGCCCTACGCCGAGGGCCTTGCCGTCGGCGTAGCCTTGACCATTTGGTCACGCTTACCTCCTACGCCGAGGGCAAGGCCGTCGGCGTATCAAATGCACAGTTTTTTTTAATTTTTTTTTGCAGCAGCAGCACTCACAGCAGCCATACATCCATACATCATCCATACATCCATGCAATATATATTCCACACCAATTGAAACAAGATCACATATGCCATACATGTATCAACATCGGTCATACAAGATCATCCATATATTAGTCATACAAGATCATCGACATCATCACACATCCCTACAACTCTAGAGGAGACGGGGTGTACCCGAGATCTCCCCTGGTGAAAAGTGGCGACCTCTGCCGAGGGTTGCGTCCAGTAGAAGCAGCAGAAGAGCCACCTGGCGAGGGAGTAGGAGAAGTGTGAAGCTCGGGAGAACCACCTGCAGAATGGCCAGGAGATGGACCATGGTCATGAAGCGGTGTGATCTGACGCCCATCCGGCGAGGCGTGGCCAAAGTGTCGGTTCCCAGAAGCTCCCGTTCCCTACATGTTGCCTACATGTTAGCAACTTGCGAGGCAAAGTAAAGCGATAACCAGTGGGTTAGCAAAGAACTTACCGGTGTCGATGCGTAGTAGGTCCTAGCGAAGCTTTCCTTCGATTGCCAAAATGGCATCGGACCTGGCATGGGAGGCATGGGCCCTAAATCTCTATTCTGGCCAGTTTGAATATTCACCATCATGGCCTGCAAGATAGTTTAGAAGTCAGGCCGTAGTACAACAAACGGGGGGAAGTGGGACTTGTATCTTTTGCAAAAAATAAAGGTTCGGACTTACATTTACGTATTGCATGTAGATCGCATTCGCCTCCTGATGCTGCCGAAAGGCCACCTGATATTCCTCATAAGCGGCATCGTAGGTCGCGTCTAACTCAGGCTACAATTTCAAATACAAGGAATCTCGTCAGCGGTTAGCCATGCAGGAACAAAAGTCATAAAGATGATGAAAACGAGAAAAACTTACATCCTCGGCGGAGCGACGAGGCTGGCCACGAGGCGGGATAGGGGGCCGTCGGCGGGGTAGGTAGCCTTGAGACGGCTGAAGCTCGTGCTGAGGGTAGGCTTGACCTTCTTATTCAGAATTTTGAGGCGTCCATGCTGCAATCCGTGCCCCGACAAGACCAACGACTCCTCGTCGATCTCCGCGTGAATGGGGTCATCCACATGGGGGTGACGAGCCTTCACCATCGTGCTGTAGTTCCCCAAGTCGTTCTGGGCAGTGCCGAAGTACACGGGAAACGAGGGTTGAGGCTCCGAGTAATTGGACTTCTTTCGCCGCATCATCTCACAGACGGCGACGTCATGAATCACCTCCCCCGGTTGTGCCTCGGCCACCTGTATCGCGAAAAGAAAATATTATGCATATGAAGTACAAACATAAGCAGAAATGCACGCAGGTCGTTCCATGTATATACGTACCACCTTCCCCTTGAAGCGGTCAAAGTTGCGGTTTCCCGCGCAGTGCGTTCCACCATCGCCTCGGTTATCCGCGTTCCGCCTCGACAAGGCTGCAAACTCCTCGTCTTCTCTGAGCCACCTCGTTCTAACCAGCTCCTCCCATGCGAGTCGATGTGGCTCGGCCCAATCGGGGATAACCTGAAAATGCAATACTCAACTCCAGACAATGCAATGGCAACTTAGAAGCAATGTAGAATCTCATTGACATTTTACTCACCGACATGTACTCTTCTGGCGTCATCGAGTACTAAGGATTAGGGTTCCTACCGACAATGTCTTCCTTCCTGACCCTCACGCCCCTGTCAGCCCAGAAGTGGCTAGCGGCCGTGACCTTCTGGTTGTACCACACCTGGGGGATCAACTTCACACAAGCCCCAAGCAAAGTCCTCTGCGCCTTCTCCTGGTCCTCCTCGGCCACACGGTAAAATCACTTCAATCATGCATAAGAGTCATGAGTTAGCACGGTGGGGTCATCAAGTATGAACATAACTCGAGAAATATGCCTTACCCAAAACTTGGTGATGACAGCATCAGCAGCTGTCGGAAAGCCCGGGACACGGGTAGTCCGGTAGTCCTCCCAAGTGGTAGCTAGATTCCTGTCACCCTCGTGGGTAATGTGATAGCCCGGCCAGAACTTCCTAATCAGAGCTCCAACAAGGCTGTTAGGAAGGCGAGGCTTCGTCCCCGGAGGAAATGTCCAATTGCAGCACAATAATAAACGTTAGTACACAATAATTATTTATGACCAACATGAAATAAAATGTTTTAAATTGCCAAATTAGTACACTTACTCAAGGCCATCTGGAATAATAAGGGCTTTCGCCTCCTGAGTCCCAGGCTCAAACTTCTCGTCAGGGACTCCCGATTCCCCACGATTCCGCAATTTCTTCGGCCCCACCAACTCGCGGCTAGTGTCCGCCTCCGTATCGGTCCCCGCCTCCCTCTTGGTCCTCGCCTCCCTCTCGGACTCTGCCTCCCTCTCGGCCCTGAAAGGCTGCTCTGTCAGGAACAACTCAGGAGCCACGTCGCCAGAAGCAGAGGGTGGTGGGTCAAAGTCCACGCCTCCTCCCGTGGCACCTAGTCCTCGTCCTCCTCGACCTCGGCCTCGACCCCGTCCTCCGCCAGCAGGAGCAAGATCGGGGTAACGCGGATTGGGATTTGGCTGTCTCCCACTCCGTGTAGCACTTTTCTTGCGCTGCTTCAGCGCATTAAGCAAGGACGAACTGGTTGCCTTGCCGCTGATCATATTGTTCAATCACCTGCATTAAGTAAGAGAAAACAGTTAAGCACAAAGACATAATAAAATGTATACACAAAGAATAAAGGCATAATGCAATTAAGAAAACAGTTAAGCACAAAGACAAAATAAAATGCATTAAAAAATAAATACTCACTATCATTCTCATTCTCATTCTCATTCTCATTCTCATTCTCACTATCACTATCTTTTGAGTAGAAATCTGGATTCTCATCGAAGGGTGTAGGCTCATCATCGTTGTCATTCTCGGTATGGAGCTTCTCGAGCATACTTATGTCATGTAGATTCACCACTGACTCACCCCGAGTTTCTACATCATTCCCAAGGTCCTCAAGATCAACCGGTTCTAAATCAAAGTGTCTGAAGTCCTCTTGCTCTTGATAGAAAATTCCTCGTACGTTAAAGGGTTAATGTTGTTGTAATCGTCTTCGGAGGGAATCGGTAGGTTACCATGTGGCGATACCTGGAACACGACTTCCCAGTCCTGGAGTTCCGCTTTCTGGCATGGGTAGGGCAAATAATAAACTTGGTTGGCTTGGTGAGCAACAACAAAGACGTCGGCTCCGCTATAGGTGGTTGAAGGCCTAACTTCAACTAACCCAATGGAAGGGGTACTTCTCAGTCCACCCCTTGGGTCAAACCAGTGGCACTTGAACACAACAAGATTGAGTTCGACATTCGTACGATTGAAGGTCAGCTCGTATACATTCTCTAACCTTCTGTAGTAATCAAGGGAATCGGCTCCTTTGGTGAACACCCCAGTATTTACCGTTTTTGCATTCGGTCGCCCTTTCTGGTGCGTCTCTGTATGGAAGCGAAACCCATTCACATCATACTTCTCATACTTCATGACGACACTTTTACAACCTTGGGAAACACATTTCAGCTCATCTGACATCTCAACGTTGGGATCAGCTCCCTACAGGTACAAGAGGAATTTGTTGCGTTCAGTAGTTACGTGGAATAAGAGCGACAAGTCACATATTGCAAGGTAAGAGGGACAGGTTAGAAATTACTTTTTCCATAAACCAGGACACAAAGTTTTTTTATTTCCGGGAGCACCCTCTTTCAGTAGAGTGTCCAACTCCATGGGAGAGGGATCAGTCGGTCCCGGCCACTGTTCATCCGTGAAATCGCTAAGAAGGAGAAAATAAGCATTAGACGGAGACCGAGTTACTAGCTGCATAGAGAAATAGGGTGTTCACCATTTTACCTAATGAAATCGACCACTTCCTTCATGTTCATAAGCACATAGAGCATTATGCAATCCTTCTCTTCCTTCGGCAACCTATATTTTAGTCCTTTACCGGCCTAGCCACCGGGAAATTGGAATAGTTCGAGATTGGGGTCATTCTTGGGCAGGTCGACATTGTATTGAGAGACCGGGTTATGCATAGTGGGAACATCATCAGGCTAGTAGGTTGTCGCGGCGTCTGCCATCTCCCGAAGGCATGTTGCTTCAGCTATGCATGCTTCAATCTTGGCTTTGTTTCCAGTTATCTTTCGAATATACTTAAACTCTCTCTCAATACAAAATTGCCAACGAAATTGCACCGGCCCCCCAATAGTGCCTCGTTCGCGAGGTGCACAATGAGATGTGCCATCGGAGTAAAGAAGCCTGGCGGAAAGATCATCTCCAAATTGCATAGCAACTCCGGCACCTGAACTTGCAGTTTCTCAATCACCAGAGGACATATCTGCTTAGCACAGAGGGTGCGGAAGAAATAGCTCAACTCCGCAAGCACTCGCCATACTTTTTCGGGGAGATACCCTCGAACCATCACCGGCATCAGCCGCTCAATCCATATATGATAGTCGTGACTCTTGAGCCCGTTGACTTGTCCCGTCAAAAGATTGACTCCCTTACTTATATTCGAACAATAACCGTCAGGGAACATCACGACGTATTTGAGCCACCTAAATGACTCCTTCTTTTGGACATTATCAAGGCAGTAGTAGGCATGCGGCTTGAACCAATTCTTTCGACGGACAGTAGGAGGCTGCATGTGTAATCTCTTCCTATCACAAAGCTTCTCAACATCAACTCTAGCCTTGACATTATCCTTTGACTTCCCAGGAATGTTCAGGACTGTGTGAAAAAGGGACTCCCCGACATTCTTTTCGGTGTGCATCACATCGATGTTATGGGGAAGTTCGAGGTCCTTGTAATACACGAGATTCGTTAAGGCTGCCACGTGAGTCCAATTATGCGTTACACCATATCCCGCAAATTGATGGCCAGTTCCCGGCGCCGCGGGCACGAGAGCACGTATCTCGGCATCAACAACTGCACCCTCGAACTTTGGTACCTCTTTTACTTCATGCACAACTTTGCCCTTCTTGAAGTTCTTTCTATCTTCTCTGAACGAATGATTTCTTTTGAGGTACTGTCGATTCGTGTCAAACGCAACATATTTGCGACCCGACTTTAGCCAAAGGAACTCAAGTCGGTGCCTGCACACTGGGCATGGCCACTTACCAGCTGTACACCATCCGCACGTTAGGGCGTACCCGGGCATGTCATGCATAGTATATTGTAACCAAACTTTCATCAAAAAGTTTCTCTTTGATGCTCCGTCGTATGTCAACGTCCCGTGTATCCAAGAGTGGTTCAAATCATCCACAATCGGCTGCATGTAGACACTCAAGTTCTTCCCCGGATACTCAGGTCCTGGAATTATCAGCGACAAAAACATGGTCTTCCGTTGCATTAATACTCCGGGAGGGAGATTGAGCGGAATAACATACACCGGCCAGCAGCTGTACGAGGCCGTCGACATACCATATGGGTTGAAGCCATCTGTTGCTATCGCAATTCTAACATTCCGAGCCTCTTCTGCCCACCGGGGGTATTTGTCATCGAGGTTCTTCCATGCCTTACCATCAAATGGATGTCCCATCTTCTTCCGTCCGTGCCCGTCCTCGTATCTTTTCCCCTTCTTGTGCCACGTCATCTGTTTGGCAGTCTCCTCGCTCAAGTAAAGCCGCTGGATTCTTTTTATCAATGGGAGATACCGAAGTATCTTCTTAGCGACCTTCGACTGCCTCACCTGACCATCCTTCTGTAACACCCTCAGAATCGGACCTATGGAAGTTTTAGCGAAACTCGCGAAACCCGCATAGAAACGATTCAAAGGTGCCCACCAGGCACTTTCGTGCGGGTGGAAAACGAAGTAATAACATTACACAACAGTCCTCGATGGGACCCACAGAACAGATATATATAACAGCGACTCCATGAGTCAAGAATACAGATATACGGTACAAATATCCAAATCACCTTGAGAACGATATAGCGTCCAGCTACGGACAAGATGCAAATGGGGCTAAGAGCCCTGAAGAATAACCAATGGCGTCCATAACCCTGCCCAGGCCAAGCCGGAAGGGTAACCCTGCTAACGGCGTCGATCTCAAAACCTGCTTAAACAAAAGGGGTGCCGACAAAGGGCAAAGGAAAAAGAGGAGCGTCAGTACTGAGGCCAGTACACGGAGAGGCTAGAATTCGGCGGTCCTCGCCTACATAGGTATGGTGGACTGAGTGGAAGCGGCAGCATGCACTAAACGACCTATAGAGAACTCGATTCAACTGGCGGCTATCAGAGAGGGGTAAGAAAGACCTATTCGGAACCAACCTGATTCTATCATCAGACAAATCCATCCTGGTGTTTCCCCCTCGAGACCAATCGAGGAAGTCAGCCGAGGAACTCACACAGTTGGCAGTTTTATTTATTCAGTTATCTTTGCAGCAATTACTAGTCAGGTTTAGGTAATCATCCTGATAAAATACGCAGTGGGCATTTTTAGTTAATCATTCTGTTGTAGTTGCAACAATTACTAATCAGATACAGATAGCATGAGATAAACCCAAAACCCAGCAGTTGTTGGTACTTTTATTTATCCATTCCGTTGTAGTTGCAATACTTACTAGTCAGGTACAATGGTCGCAAGCGACACTCCAAACAAGCAATTGTGGGCAGTATTAATTAGCCATTCCATTATAGTGAAGCTGATTACTAGTCATTATAAAGTCAAATTTATAGCAATAAACTTTAGTTATGCTTGTCTATGGTCGAGATACTGTGCTCCAAGTCGTCCATAACCGCGGACACGGCTTTCAGAAAGTTTTACCCGGCCGGGGTGCACAAATAGCAACACACACTCAATCAACCTCGGAAAAACCAAATCAAAACCCAACGAGGCCTTCACGACAAAGCAATCACAGGATTCAGTAATATTTCAGGGGGCCACCCCATTGAGTAGACCCGCAACGAAGCCAGCTGACTCCAAGACGGACTCAAAGTTTGGGTAGACGGCTGTGAACGACTGGGAACCCAAAACTGGGCTTGTCGACACCGCGGAATCGTGTCCCGATCCTAAACAGTACAGGTGCTATCTGTCGTACAATTGTAAATACAGTAGTAGCATGGCATAAGTACAGGATAGTAAATAAAACCTCAAACTAGTTTGTGGCCCCAAGAAATAAGACTGAATCAAGCTCTGGCTCAGGGGGGTCCCATAATCCTCCCGGATGTGGATAGCGCGATAAATCAAGGAACAGGTATCAAGTACTCGGGGTCCTACGGGGCACAAGTGGGTGTTCGGAAACCAAATATTATCTATCACCCACCGATGCCTCTGCTTACTTCAATTTTAGTTGTTAAACAGGAATTAAAGTGAACGATAAGTAAAACCATGATCATCTCCAACATCAAACATGTGGCATTACTCCAACAACTGTGGCACTTGGCGACACGCAACAGCACTTGAGCAAGCGACTACGACGCGCAAGTCCAACTATCTACCAAACAACAGGTAATAGGATGTGTCCAAGGCAATATAGGGCTGCAAGGGATATCACGGGTACGAAAACTAGAGCATCGCAACACAGATAGCAATAGATCAACAGGAGGGAAATAAATACTATAAAAGTAAGATAGGTAGAAAGAGGGAGATGCTCGCCTGAAAACATTGCTGAAGGTTCACCGGAATCAGGTCGACACTCGCATCAACTCATCGGCCTAGTCCGTGAAGAAGCAAAACACTAGCACAAACGCCGGATGCACTATTTAATACTATGACAGAAGATCGGACATGATGCATGTATGATGTATGACATGGCAAAGATGCGATGCAATTAGACAATATTAAGCGGAACCGGTGTCCCGACAATTAATTATTAGGTTCATGTTGTTTAGATACCCCGCAATTTAAATGTTGTATTAACAAGGCAAAACATGGCATCGGTTCGCTACACAAATTTAAGTGGAACCAATATTAGACTAGATTTGCCCACATATGGTCTTCATATTTAATTATGAGGTAAAAAGGCTAATTACCCTAAACTACATGATATGTATGCAGACTAGTGCAGAAGCTGATCGTGTGGCATCGTGTTCAAGCGTGCATGTTGTGCATCAGGAGCAAACGAAGCAGCCCCAATAAAAAAAACATGGACAGATTCAGACAGCAAAAGATCATCAGATAATTTGATCTCCTAGAAATTCGATCTCGAGCGTTGATGATGATGGGATATTCCTGATACCACTGAATTACTATGCGTTCGATAAACAAGGAGAGGGGCGCCAGCAAAGAACTACGCGTGCTCTGGAACAAGGATGCAAAACAAGATGGCGTGCTGCGGTTAACTGAATTCTGTCCGACAGAAACACGTGAAAACGAGTCAACTTTAGTCGACGATTGCGATTGACTCAGGGCACCGTTTTGAGATTCGTTTGCTGCGTTGTGTAGCTGACACATCCAGGAACATGAATATGCAAAGGATACCGTAGAATTCACCTTGTGGATGAGGTGAGCTTAGTCGAAAGCTGACAGGATACACGCGTGTGCGCCATGGTTGCAGTGGCGGCGAGCGACGATGTTGGCGGCACCCTGGTGAGGAACTGGGACCAGGGAAGGCGACGTGAAGGTGCAGCTGGTCGAGGCGAATCCAGAGGACAAGACGACACAGATGGGGTTGACGGGATCCTCGGGAAACTGCAAGGGCGGCAAGGCGATGGCAGCACACGACGGGCGTTCGGTGAAACGAACAGCAAGGATAGGGATGCAGATGATGCACGGACATGCCAGAGGTGTAGAGTAGCTCACCAGGACGTTGTTCATCTAGCCCTGCTAGCCGAGATAGTGGTGTTCTCGAGAGGGCTCATGGCCAGCAGCTTGCAGATGCTCACGGTACGACGCCACGGGGATCCTTATGGCAGGTTCCAGGGACAGGCTCTGGTACTGGTCGACGTAGAGGACGTAGAGGAGGCCACTGGTGCCCTTGGTATTCTTTCGGAAGCTCCAGAAGACGGGGAGAGGTGGTGGCTGTGAGGCTAGGTTTTGGAGGTGACCATGGCAAGTTTGCTGGGAGGAAGGAGATGGGGACGATATGAATCCCGATCTGATCGAGGGAGTGGTTGGGAGGTGCTGGGCGCGTGCTGGCTGCTATAAATAAGGTAGGAGGGAGAGAAAGCACATGGGAGGTGTGTTGCTTTTGCAAACGCTAGCTTCGGGTCAGGTTTGGAGTAGATGACACCACATGTGATTAGCTAGCTAGATGTAGGATGGGGATGTGGAGGTCATGTGGTGTTATATGTAGCTAGGTGGGTCACGTGTGTGTGTGTGGCACATACACATGGTTAGGATTTATATTAGAGGGCTACTAGGGTTTGAATAGCCATAAAGAACGAGTTTTAGCAAGGTTTAAAGAATTTATAAGAGGGATGATAAAATATAAGAGAAAGAGAGGGTAGCTAGTTTTTTTTGCAAATAGAGGATCCTTGGAATGGTACCAAGAACCAACGGCATGGATATTGAGATGATGGAATTAAAGAAAATGAAATCTTGAGGTCGGATTAGAATTTAAAATAACAAGCAAAATGCAAATAGATGGAATTAAAATAGGAATGTCCCCAACTCAAATTGGACATGTTAAAAGATGGAATTTGCAAGACTCCAAACTCAAAAAGACATTATGGTTCCAACACATATGGCACCAACTAGAGATAAATATAGAGAAACAAATATGAGGATCAAATACACAAATCAAGAACCCAATACAAGTGTAACACTTTAAATTCAACAATTCTAATTAGATGTTCCATGCAAGGTGGCGTGATGAACATGATGATGCATGATGATGCGAGAAAATAAAAACAAGAGATTTTCTAGTAGTGGATTTACCCGGGGTGCTACACCTTCCCCTTTATCTCTTCATATCTAGAGGCCTTACAAATGGAGCAGTACTTGTCACCCTCAAACTGTTTCCAAAACAAAAGGCAGCCTTTTGGACAACAATCTATCTTTTCATAATCCATGTTGAGCTCCTTCATGAGTTTCTTCGTTTCGTGAAAGGTTTTGGGCAGACAATGCCCTTCGGGCAACATGTTACCACATGTTCTCAGATTAGCTTCAAAGTGAGAACGGGTGGCGGAGTACTGGCACTTGTCGGCTAGACACTGAGAGATGGCATCGAGCTGAGAAATCTTTGCACCCTCGTACAGAGGTCTCTTAGCCGTGGCCATCATATCAAGGAAGGCCTTTGCGGTTGGCTCCGGTTCCTCCGGTTTTAGCGGTTCCTCCGGTTCTGGTGATTCCTCCCGTGGAGGTGGCGAATTCGGCTGGTCGGCATCGATAAGATCATCTAGCATGTTTCTAATCCCATCGTGCTCATTGCCATTGAGCCGCTGACGCATCACCTCACCTCTGTCACGTTCGTACCGAGCAAAGTCGACTTGCGTGACATAGTTAGACATGTACCCATATTGCAGAAGGTGTTTTTACATGTCATCCTTTCCCTGACGATGACGCTTAGTGCAATGAGCGCAGGGACAAAGTTCCCGAACAATTGCCTTCGAACCACGCGCTAACTCATTCACTAACAAATGAGTGTTCCGTACCCAATCGTCTGTTTTATTAATCGCACTAATACGGCCACTGTACATCCACCCATTATCAGCCATCCTCTTCTGCTTTGTTGGGAGACAAACAACAAATATAACATTTTATATCAAACAGGAGATTAAATGCTTCATATTTTTACGCATTCATCAACCTACATGTCCAATAGGAAAAGAGGGTCCTAACCAGCCGCCGGATCCGTAGATTGGGTAAGTTCTCCCTGGTTCTACCCCGATCCAAGCAGAATTTCGGCAGCACCTCCCCACTGCTCTCCCGATACATGTCTCGACAAAAAGCCAAGAGGATGTGCATCCGAAGAACAACGAGGAGGCGCCACCGAAATCCTGTCTCGAATCGAGGTAGAGCCAGGGAGAACCAAACCCAACTACGAATCCGCCGACTGCCCGATAAAAGCCATAAGCGTTATGGTCCAAAATATGCGAGACCACTAATGCATATTAAGTCGCGTAACGCTTACGGTCGGGATGACGCCTAGGTGACGCGACAGACTTGGTGATCTAGACACAAAAATAAAACCTAGGTACAAGAGAGGCGAACATATTGTCACCCTCGAAGCGTGATCAAATCGTAGAAGATGATCCCGGACCCGTCGTCGAAACACTCCCCACGCTCACCCTCCGGTAACTGCAAACAACATACCATATACAACATATATTTAGCAAATTTCATCTATTTTACTAAACATGAACTATTGTTTTTCATAGTACAAACTACAAACTACCTCTAAATACTACAACCTACTACTACAAACTACTAGTACATAAGAAAAACTACATACTACAAACTATAAACTACTACTACAAACTACTACTTGAAACTACTACTACAAACTAAACCTATAATTAGTACAAACTAAAACTAAAAACTACTACAAACTAAAATAAAAACAAGAACATTTAAAAAAAACTAACCAATGGGGTAGGGCAGTGCCGAAAGGGGTGGAGCAGTGGGGGAGGTGGCGGTGCAGTGGGGTTGGGGGTGGGGAAGTGGGGGAGGGGTGGGGCAGTAGGGGTGGTGGCGGGGTGGTGGTGGCGGCGGGGCAATGGGGGTGGTGGTGGCGGTACTGGGGGAGGCGGCGGGGCAGTGGGAGGCAGCGGGGCAGTGGGAAGTGGGGGTGGCAGCGGGGTGGTGGGGATGGGGAAGTGGGGGAGGGCCGGGGTGGGGAAGTGGGGAAGGTCTCGCAGGAGGGAGAGAGGGGGGCTGGCGGCGGCGGTCCCGAGCTCGGGGACCGGCGGCGGGGTGGTGGGGTGGTGGTGGCGGCGGGGTGGTGGGGGTGGGGAAGTGGGGGAGGGACGGGGTGGGGGAGGGCCGGGGTGGGGAAGTGGGGAAGGGCTCGCGGGAGGAGAGAGGGGGCTGGCGGCGGCAGACCCGAGCTCGGGGACCGGCGACGGGTGGCGGCAGGTCGGGGGGTGGGGAGGGGGTTAGGAGGCGGGAGGTGGGGAGGGGGTTGGGGATAGAATGACGATGGGAAACGATTGGACCGGGGTGGGCCGCTGGTAAAAAAAACGGGTGAGGCTACGCCGACGGCCAGGCATACGCCGAGGGCAGCCGTCGGCGTAGCTAGGGCGAATTTTTTTATTTTTCTTATTATTAAAAAATTATACAAGAAACTTTATTTGGTGTCTAGTAATATAACAAATCGTAATATATTAGTTGGGGCACTATATCCTACCCGGTTTCACCTAAACGGGAGATTCCCCCTTATACGGGCCCGGAACCTTCGCTTCTAGGTTAGAGCGCATGCATGCGAGGGGGGACACATGAAAGCACCTATATATACCAACCTCTCACCACACCCACACACACATATGCTAGGGGCACATGCAAGTTTTCATCTCATTCCAATGTTCTCGTGGTCTTCCTCCGGCGAAACCCTGATCTCTGTGCACACTCGGATCGTCTACCCCCTAGACGTTCCTCTGACAGGGGTAGCCCGGCGTAGCTCTCTCTTGTTTTGTGTTTGTTTAGGTCATAGGGTGATGTCAAACCATGTTGGTTCACAAGTTGGGGCACTATCCTACCCGGTTTCACCTCGACGGGGAGATTCCACCCTTATACGGGCCCGGAACCTTCGCCTCTAGGTTAGAGCGCATGCATGCGAGGGGGGACACATGCAAGCACCTATATATACCAACCTCTCACCACACCCACACACACATATGCTAGGGGCACATGCAAGTTTTCATCTCATTCCAATGTTCTCGTGGTCTTCCTCCGGCGAAACCCTGATCTCTGTGCACACTCGGATCGTCTACCCCCTAGACGTTCCTCTGACAGGGGTAGCCCGGCGTAGCTCTCTCTTGTTTTGTGTTTGTTTAGGTCATAGGGTGATGTCAAACCATGTTGGTTCACAAGTTGGGGCACTATCCTACCCGGTTTCACCTCGATGGGGAGATTCCACCCTTATACGGGTACGGAACCTTCGCCTCTAGGTTAGAGCGCATGCATGCGAGGGGGGACACATGCAAGCACCTATATATACCAACCTCTCACCACACCCACACACACATATGCTAGGGGCACATGCAAGTTTTCATCTCATTCCAATGTTCTCGTGGTCTTCCTCCGGCGAAATCCTGATTGTGCACACTCGGATCGTCTACCCCCCTAGACGTTCCTCTGACAGGGGTAGCCCGGCGTAGCTCTCTCTTGTTTTGTGTTTGTTTAGGTCATAGGGTGATGTCAAACCATGTTGGTTCACAAGTTGGGGCACTATCCTACCCGGTTTCACCTCGACGGGGAGATTCCACCCTTATACGGGCCCGGAACCTTCGCCTCTAGGTTAGAGCGCATGCATGCGAGGGGGGACACATGCAAGCACCTATATATACCAAAATCTCACCACACCCACACACACATATGCTAGGGGCACATGCAAGTTTTCATCTCATTCCAATGTTCTCGTGGTCTTCCTCCGGCGAAACCCTGATCTCTGTGCACACTCGGATCGTCTACCCCCCTAGACGTTCCTCTGATAGGGGTAGCCCGGCGTAGCTCTCTCTTGTTTTGTGTTTGTTTAGGTCATAGGGTGATGTCAAACCATGTTGGTTCACAAGTTGGGGCACTATCCTACCCGGTTTCACCTCGACGGGGAGATTCCACCCTTATACGGGTACGGAACCTTCGCCTCTAGGTTAGAGCGCATGCATTCGAGGGGGGACACATGCAAGCACCTATATATACCAACCTCTCACCACACCCACACACACATATGCTAGGGGCACATGCAAGTTTTCATCTCATTCCAATGTTCTCGTGGTCTTCCTCCGGCGAAACCCTGATCTCTGTGCACACTCGGATCGTCTACCCCCCTAGACGTTCCTCTGACAGGGGTAGCCCGGCATAGCTCTCTCTTGTTTTGTGTTTGTTTAGGTCATAGGGTGATGTCAAACCATGTTGGTTCACAAGTTGGGGCACTATCCTACCCGGTTTCACCTCGACGGGGAGATTCCACCCTTATACGGGTACGGAACCTTCGCCTCTAGGTTAGAGCGCATGCATGCGAGGGGGGACACATGCAAGCACTTCATGTGGTCGTGGTGAGTGCTATTGAGAACCACATGCGATAATAACACTTACAAACATATAGAAATTTCTCGGGGTGTGAGAAGATTTGCAACGACATTTCATGTGGACGTGTAGACTGCTATTCAGAGGGTACGAAATTATCCAATTAATAAAAAAATATATAAATAATTGATGCAAATACAAAATATATGAAAAATAGAGAAGGCTACGCCGAGGGTGACCGTCGGCGTATGTTGCTGGTACGCCGAGGGTGGCCGTCGGCGTATGCTATGCCGAGGGTCGCCGTCGGCCTAACCGACGGCACCGTTAGCGCGCCGTCCGTGCTGCCCGGCATGTGCCACGCGTCCGCTAGCTACGCCGAGGGCCGCCACTACGCCGAGGGTGACCGTCGGTGTAGTGTATACTACGCCGACGGCTTGGCTACGCCGAGGGCTGGCCAGTTGGGCTGGCCTGGTGCGGTGCTACGCCGACGGCCCCGACGTTTGGCCGTCGGCGTAGCGGACGGCCGTCGGCGCATCTGACCATTCCTGTAGTGATTATATTGTAGTTGTAGCTCATCAAATGTTTGTGACGGAAGAAAACTCATTATAAGAAACGAAATTCATCGTTACTGATTTTACATACAAGCATACGATTAAAGCAATATAACTCGTCTGAGTTGTATCTAAAATCGCTCACGAGTTTGTTTCCAGAGCCGTGGGCGCGATATGTGCTTCTGCGTGGGATTTGTTTTGTTGTTGATATAGCCTCCATGAGTTTTGACCGGATTGGGCATCGAATCTGAGACCCCTTGGTCGATGGACGTACCAAATTTGTTGTAACACTCCCCTCTTGCTCGACCTTGCTACTTACTAAAGTTTTGTCCTCTTCCAGCACCGGCCATGCTGGATTTCTCCTAGAAAATTTCATGCTCGATGAATCATCCAAGTGAACAATTTACCCTCCTTTTAATTATTACTCTTGTGGGTGGAAACGAAAAAACAACATGATTAGATGTATACTTTTCTTTTCATATACTTTCTTCGTGTGTATCTAGAAATGTGAAGTCGGTTATTTTGGGACGGGGGAGTAGTCACAATTGAGGTCCTTCGCGGAAAATAGATGTGAGTCGATGTTGCCTTCTCGATGGGGAACAGTCACACGTCTAGGATTATTGATGTTTGCAGCTTGACAGGTTGGGTTTTAACCTCATCAATAGTAATAATCTGATAGTAATATTTTCCAAATATATACATGCACCATATGTGGCTTTTACAGAGAGGACTCCAAACTGTAAATCGGGAATCATTCAGCCTTTCGAGTCCGTGGGCTACAATGAATGTCTCATTCAATTATAAGGCTAACTTAGAGCACTTCTGCTTTGGTCCTCCACCCCCGCGTTGGCATCGATGCCTTATCTGTCCATTCATCTTCTAGCAATTGACCCTTAAGTCCACCTCCTTTCCAGCGTGGCCCTAGATCCACCCCGTATTCCTCGTTTGTCCATCTGCAAATACATACGCGTGTACTCCGTCTGTACAGGGAGACGTGAGCGGTGCGATCTCAGACCAAGGCCTTCACCCGCATCGAGCTTGCCTATCATGCCGTCAATCTCGCGATGGGCCACCACGTCCCGCGCTGCATCGAGTTCCTCGTCGGCCAATGGCCGCCCTCCGGCACCGGTAAGCCCGACGACTGCATGGTCGGCTACTCGGACGACACGGTCGCCGCCGCCAGCGACCACATCTTCAGGTCTGATCGGTTGGTACCAGGTACGAGTTAGCTCCCTGTTTCCAATTTGGCCCCGTACATACACATATCATCTAATCGATCTGCCTTTTAATTCATGTTCCGTACATACACATATCAGCTGATCGATCTGCCTTTTAATTCATGTCCCATACGTACACATATCAACTGATCGATCTGCCTTTTAATTCATGTCACGTACGTACACGTATCAGCTGATGGATCTGTCTTTTTTTTAGTAGAGTCCACATATAATATACTGCTATATAAGTGGGCAATATGAGACTCTTCGGCCCGCCCACAACCCACCCACAGCCCGTCCGCCAACTAACCCACCAAAACTTCCCTTTAGGATGGGGGATGGAAGCAAGCCTCAACTTAGAGAAGTAACATGCATATGTTATTAGTCTAAGTTATTACCTTTATAGTAAAAATAATATTGATGCGGTATTATACAAAGTCTCATTTATTACAATATAGGCTTATTTTGTTTTAAAATGTGTGATGTTATGGTAGTATAGCTAGTTATCACAATCCTCTTTCTCATCATTTAATTGCATGTTATGTCATTTAAATGTTTAGTCGGCAATACATGTAGGACTATGTTACTACTCAAGTTACTCCCACTACGACTAGACTACATTTACATCTTTAGGTATTAATAAGGATGGCCATTTTATAGTGAGGACCATGGACTATCTTGTTCGGAGAAGAAAGTCGCAATACACACCGTCTCTTTTACGGTAGACATTTTACTGTACTAATAGCCATACATTAGTGCAGATGCATGTCACCCTTGCGACCATGGAAAACAGCCATATATAGTAGTTCTCTTTTACGTAAAAGGTTGAGAGGCTCATATTAGTGTTGTATTAGTTCAAAAATCTCCCCCACAAAAAAGTGTTAAGAGGTTATGTATGTATGCGTGGGGTGGATGTTGGTCCATATTAAATTTTTCAAATTTCTCTTCTAAATAAATGAGCCTCTGTGTTACGATATTTTTTTAAGAAAACATGGGAATCACTGTACCTTAGGAGCTCACAGTAGGATACACTTCGAGTCTCCCTCAAGCAATAGTTCACTGGACATGGTGATGTCCTGCGAGTGCACAAGTTCGTCAGAGAATGTTTTTATAAAAATATCAATTCTAGTTTTTATACCGATCCCAATAAGAAGCTTCGGAAAGTGTTTTTATGCGGCGTTTCTGTCGCACTCAATGTGTCACCGGTCTTGAGTGAATTGACTCCAATTGCTTATGGTGGAAGGTTATGAGTAAAATATAGAGAAAACTTACGTAGAAAATAAATAAGAAGTAAATTGCATAAAATTAAAGACCAGAAAGGTGTTTGAAGGTCCTTCACATGAGAAGTTAGACACGGAGAGAAACGTTTTATGATGATAGTGAAAGTGCCAAATGGATAAAGTGGAATAAGTGATTGTGATATTTCTTATTTTTAAGTGAGTAGGCAAGCAACCCATCTACCGACTAGAAGTCCTCATGGCCAATTCTTCCTAGTCCCAATAATCCATCTGTTACCACGGCAATGGCCAACACATTAATTAAGGTCTTACGACCAGATCAAGGTTTTAATCTTGATGGTTTCTTGTTGTCCTCGAATAGTCCTAGCTCCTTATTGATATCGGCTGTGTCACTTGGGGGTTACCGATTCGCTAGCATACAAATTCATACCTATGAGATCTCTGGATCATGTTACCTGGGCCCTTAAATTGGATAAAGAGTATTAGGCAAACATAGATAATTATTCTCACAAATTAATAAACACTAGAACAATCGCAAATGGATGGATTAAAGATGGCACGACACATCTCACCAATTCCCTACATCTCCCACGCCTATGGGGATTTACTCAGACATGGGAGGAAAATAAATCGAAGGCATAATTGTATTGCAAATGGAAATCATCTCAAAGTTATCGTAGCAAACCACAATAGCGATCGAAGATCAAATTGAATACAAACTAAAGGTAGATCAAAGTATCAAACCCTAATATTACAATTGCCAATCTCTCTCTAAGTGGCGATGGGGATGACGGTGGAGTGTGTGGTTGAAGAGGTGAAAATCTTCGAGGAATGAGGGAAGGTTCTTCTCCTCTTCCAGATCTGATCTCCTCTCTCTGGATGAGTTTTGTGGTGGTTGTGTTCTCTTTTTGGTCCTCCCCTCTTCACGATAGTTGTTTCTATTGATATAGAAAACCTGGCGGCGTGTAGTACGAGCGGACGGCACGGGCGCATCCTAACCGTATTGTTGGTCGTTATGTTCACTGATCGCTTTCAATGAAAGGGGCTCCAAGTGGGATTTACTTCTTTAGGTGTAATTAGCCCATAAATTCTATTAGATCTTTAATAAATGTTCATTACCTGAAAATCATCATAAGAAACCAAAGATTCGCTAATTGCAACATTAACGTTAGTGGAAACGGGTAATATTCAGTGAAATTCGGCAACAAACATGAGGAAAATAAATAATAAAAAGATGATGAAATTTGTGTGGAACTCTAAAGCTTCAAAATCGGTAGCACGCTGGTAGGTTTTACTTCTATTTAAATAGTGTATTATTAATTTATTATTACCATTGCACTAAGTGATAATGCTTATATTCTTTTTCTATGCTTTAGTTCGTCGGACCTCAAATCTTTTCGTCCATTGACCTACAGTCTTGCTGTAATTTTGGGTACTGATGTCTAGGTTGAAGAATAATTAAAATTATAAATATTCATCTGAATAACCTAGTTTGTTACCTCTGTTTTCTCTAATTAGTCGTTGCACACTCTCTCATTAGATCCGACAATATGGATTCCTTTTGCACATCCAACAATTTACTAGTATAGTACTCCTTCCAATCCATAGTAAGTGTCGTTGATTTACTACACAGCGAGTAGAACCAAAAATATTGGACCTACACTACAGGAAACAGGGAATAGGCCGACGGCCATACCCCGTCGGCGTAGCCACCGAAAACCGTCGGCGTAGGCTACGCCGACGGTAGCCGTCGGCGTAACGGCGTCGGCCTACCTCCCCGTAGGCGTACACTAAACTCCCGTCGGCGTACGTTGTAGGCCGACGGTAACGCCGACGGTAGCCGTCGGCGTAACGGTGTCGGCCTACCTCCCCGTAGGCGTACATTAAACTCCCGTCGGCGTATCTGACCCCGTCGGCGTACGTTGTAGGCCGACGACTATAGGGTACCGTCGGTCTACACACCGTCGGCATAGCCTCTGTGGGTCCCACTTGCACCAGCTAACAGCCGTTAACGGCAGGCGATGTACGCCGACGGCAAGGCCGTCGGCCTAGGGTGCCACATGTTGCGTTCTGCTGGCCCGCGTAGGAGTATACGCCGACGGCAAAGCCGTCGGCCTAGGGTGCCACGTGTTGCCTTCTGCTGGCCCGCGTAGGAGTATACGCCGACGGCCACCCCGTCGACCTAGCTAGCTGTACGCCGACGGCCATCCTGTCGGCCAAGACCAAGTTGTACCTATCTGTGTGCCATATGGTCATAAGCTACGCCGACGGCACTGTCCAGTTTTTTTTCTTTTATTTTTGTTTGTTTCTTCCCTGCATATTTTAAATTCTCACAAACAATTCACATATTAAATTCCCACAAACAACACATGCACATGGACACAAACATATAAGATCATCCTTACATATATAGGTACATCATCATCCACACATATATAGGTACATCATCATCCACACATAGATAGGTACATCTCTAAGTGCATCCTAACACATGCACATCCCTACACCTCCGGAGAGCTACTCGAGAGACCCATGTCTCCCTGCGCGAAGAAAGGTGAAGCTTGACGTCGAGTAGCCGCTGTCGAACCAGCACCGGAAGAAGGAGAAGTACCGCCATGACCACCACCACCGGTAGAAGGAGAAGCACTGCCACCCTCAGCACGATGGAAAGAAGGAGAATCACCGCCACCGCCACCACCACCACCACCACCACCACCGGAAGCACCAGGAGAAGCACGGCCGGTATGAACCGGTGTCATCGCGCGCGAGATAGTCGGCGAGGCATCAGGACGACCAAAGTGTGTATTGCCGGAGCATCCCGGTCCCTTCATGTTTGAGGCAGAGTTAGCAACCACCAAGACACAGGTTTGTTGTAATAACCGGTTTGGCAAAAAAACTTACCGGGGACCCTGAGTACAAGGTCAAAGCATATTCGTCCTTTGATGGGAAGATTGGCTGCGGCCCTGGCCTAGGTGGCCGTGGCGGTAGAGTGGCTCGCTCTCTAGTGCCATAAAACCTCTCCAAAAGCTGCAAGATAGTTTAGATGTGAGGCGTTGCAGAAATAAAGATTCAAACTAGGGAATGCGAAACTTGTCATATTTTGCAAAAATAAAGGTGGAAACTTACATCATCGCGTAACTCTGCCCACTGCTCGTAGGCCGCTCGGGTTTGGGACCACGTCTCGAGCGTCACCAAGTGTTCCGCAAAAGCGGCCTTGTAGGCCGCGTCCAAAACAAGCTACAATTTCAAAAACAATGAATGATTTTCGGAAATATGATGGAAATGAGAAAAACTTACATCGTCGTTCGCTCGGGAAGGCCGTCGAGGCGGGATAGCGGTGTCGTCGGCGGTGAGGGTAGCCTTGATCCGCGTGAGGCTTAAAGCAGGAGTTCGCGGGATCACCCTATCGAGAATCTTGAAACGGCCATGCTCCCGGCCGTGCCCCGCCACGACCACCGCTCTCTCGTCGATCTCCGCTGCTCTAGGATCTTCCACCTCCGGATGAAAACCAGTGAACACCTCGAGGTAGTTAGCACCATCCTCCTTGGCAGTGCCATAGAACTCTGGAAGCGAGGGCTGAGGCTGGGACATATCAGGCTTCTTCTGCTTCATCATTTCCCATACTTCATAGTCAGAACAAGGCCTCTCTAGATGTGTCTCCTGCATGGACAAAAAAATGTTATGCGTATCAAGTAGGATCACGAAGGGAAATAAATACAGATTGTTCTATGTATACATGTATACCATATGGGCCTTGAAGCGACCATGGTTGCGGTTTCCCGCACAGTGTGTCCCCCCGGAGCCACGGTTTGCCTTGTTCCGCTCGCTCAAGGCGTTGAACTCGGCGTCTTCCCCGCGCCACCTCGCCGACAACGCCAGCCATGCGTCCTCCTTACCATCGGCCCACGTGGGCATAAACTGAAAAAACAATACTCATTTGAAGAATGGATAATGCAATTAGCAACAACATAGAATCTGATTGACAATTTACTTACCCCGGCATAATCTTCCTCGGTCATATTTGGTTGGACCTTCACATTCAAATGCTTCGGCGCCCTCTTTCTCAACTTCTCGGAGCTGTATAGACTGGTGGTGGTATGCTTCTGATTGTAAAACTGCTGTCGTGTCAACCTCTGACAAGCCCCCCGCAAAGTCTTGTCCGCCTTCTCCTGGTCATTCGGAAGCACCCTATAGAATCTCTGTAATCATACAACATACAAAATATTGTGAGGATCATTAGTTAGCATGGTGGGGTCATCAACTATGAACGAAACTCGAAAACTTTGCCTTACCCAAAACTTGGTGATCACGGCTTCATAAGCTTTCCCAGCATAGCCCGAGTTTTCGGCGGCCTGATAGTGCGCCCAACTGGTGGCTAGCTTCCTCTCGCCGTTGGCGACGGGAGTGTAAAAGCCTGGCCAAAATTTCCTAATCAGAGCTCCAACCAAGGTGTTAGGCGCACGGGTACCTGGAGGAAATGTCCAGTTGCTGCACAATAGTAAAACATTAGTACATGCCAAATTGTTATGACCAAAATGAAATTACATGTTCAAAATTAGTATAGCCACTTACTCAATGCCGTTAGGCGTAATGATGGGTTTCTCCTACTCAGAAGCAGGTTCGTCCACTGGGACACCCGATTCCCCACGAATCTTTGGCTTCTTTGGCCGCGTCGACGGCCCCGACTCCTGGTCTCGGGGCTCCCCTCCGTGTATCGAGACTCCCCCTCCTGGTCTCGAGAATCGAAGTCCTGGTCTCAAGACCCCCCCTCCTGGTATCGAGACTCCCACTCCAAGTCTCGAGACTCCTCCTCCAAGTCTCGAGACTCCTCCTCCTCGTCAGGAGACTCCGAGTAAGCAGACTCGAAAGCCACGTCGCCAGAAGCGGAGGGTAGTTCACTCAGAAGGCGTAAACCTCGTACTCCAACTCGTCCTCGTCCTCCACCTCGTCCTGCGCCTCGTCCTGCCCTCGGGGGAAGTCCGCCTCCTCCCTCACCTCGTCCTGCACCTCGTCCTGCCCTCGGGGGAAGTCCGCCTCCTCCCTCACTTCGTCCTGCACCTCGTCCTGGCCTCGGAGGAAGTCCACCTCCTCCTCCCTCACCTCGTCCTCCTCCTCCCGCATTGTCGTCATTGTAACACGAGTTGGGAATGGGTGCTCTTCCACTTTTGGTAACCTTCTTCTGCTTCCACTTAAGGATAGAGGACGGTGATTCCTTGCGTTGGCTCATATTGGTCAATCACCTACATTGAGAAGAGGTAAACAATTTAGTCAAGCATAATAAAAATACTAAGCATAATAAAGATACTAAGCATAATAAAGATACTAAGCATAATAAAGATACTAAGCATAAAAGACATAAAAGACCCTCACCACTCATCATCATCACTCTCATGTGTATGTCTTGGGTTCTCATCAGCACTATCAACATCACTATCACGTGAGAAGTAAGTTGGAGGTTCATCGCAGGGTGGAGGCTCATTGTTGCCATTGTCCGAATATAACTTGGTGAGCATATCAATGTACTTTATATTCGTGACTACCTCACCACGAGTATGTGCATTGTTCTCGAGGTTCTCAAGATCTTGTAAGTCAAAGTCCCCAAAGTTCTCTTGTTCTTGATAGAAAACTCCCTCGTATGTTTTATGGTCAATGTTGTTGTAATCATCGTCGGAGGGCATGGGTAGCTTACCACGTGGCGATACCTGGAACACGACTTCCCAGCCCTTGAGTTCCTCTTTCTGACATGGGTAGGGTAAATAATAAACTTGTTTGGCTTGGTGGGCCACAATAAAGACATCGGCTCCATTATAGGTGGTTGAAGGCCTAACTTCAACTAACCCAATGGAAGGGGTACTTCTATATCCACCGTGTGGTTCGAACCAGTGGCATTTGAACACAACAAGCTTGAGTTCTAGGGGTGTATTATTGAACGTCAGCCCGTATACGTTTTGTAACCTTCCATAGTAATCAAAGTCATCGGCTCCTCTGGTGAAGACCCCGGTATTTACAGTTTTTGCATTTGGCCGACGGTTCTGGTAAGACTCTGTATGGAATCGATAACCATTCACATCATACTTCTCATACATCTCGAATTTACGGTTACAACCCTGGGAGACACATCTCAACTCATCCGACATCTCAACGTTGGGATCGGCTCCCTACAAGTTGCGTACAAATTGTGCTTTAGTTATGTGTAATAAGAGGGACAAGTCACGGATTGCCAGGTAAGAGGGACAGGTTATAAATTACCTTTTCATAGAACCAAGACGTGAAATTTTTCTTTCCAGGGGCACCCACTTTTAGAAGGGTTTCCAACTCCGCGTCATCGGGATCCGTCGTTCCCGACCACATTTCATCCGTGAATTGGCTAAAAGGAGAAATTACGTATTAGATCGAAACCGAGTTACTAGTTGCAAATGAATTTGTTCACCATTTTACCTAAGGAAACTGGACACTTGATTTTCTTCCTCATCTTCATTCTCACCGCGGACCACTTCCTTCATGTTCATAAGCACATAGAGCATTATGCAATCCTTCTCTTCCTTTTTCAAGGTATAACTTGTTGCGCCACCGGCCTTGCCACCGGGACACTGGAAGAGGAGGAGCTTGGGGTCATGCTTCGGCTCGTCGACATTGTACCGACAGACCTGGTTATGCATAGTGGGAACATCATCGCCATAGTATGTTGTCGTGGCGTCTGTTATCTCCTGGAGGAGAGTTGCCTCAGCTATGCATGCTTCAATCTTATTTTTGTTTCCACATTTGGTTCGAATATACTTAAACTCTCTCTCAATACAAAACTGCCAACGAAACTGCACCGGTCCACCCAAGAGTGCCTCGTTCGTGAGATGCACAATGAGATGTAACATCGGAGTAAAGAAGCCTGGCGGAAAGATCGTCTCTAACTTGCATAGCAACTCCGGCACTAGATCATGCAGCTTCTCAATCATCAAGGGACATATCTGCTTGGCACAGAGCGTGCAGAAGAAATGACTCAACTCCGTAAGCACTCGCCAGATATGCTCAGGGAGATACCCTCGAACCATCACCGGCATCATCCGCTCAATCCATATATGATAGTCGTGACTCTTGAGCCCAGTGACTTTTCCAGTTGCCAAATTGACTCCCTTGCTCATATTCGAACAATAACCATCTGGGAACATCACGACGAATTTGAGCCACCCCAATGACTCCTTCTTTTGGAGGCTATCAAGGCAGTAGTAGGCATGTGGCTTGACCCAATTTTTTCGATTGCGGTCAGGAGGTTGCATGCATAGTCTCTTCCTATCACATAGCTCCTCAACATCGACTCTAGCCTTGACATTATCCTTTGACTTTTCAGGAATGTTCAGAATTGTGTAAAAGAGACTCTGCGACATTCTTTTCAGTGTGCATCACATCGATGTTATGGGGAAGTTCGCAGTCCTTGTAATACTCGAGCTTCGTTATGCCTGCCTCGTGTGTCCAGTTGTGCGTTTTTTCATATCCCTCAAACTGTGGGAAACCAGACTCGGTACGCACGAGAGCACGTAACTCGGCATCAACAGCAACACCATCGAACGTTGGTATCTCGTTTTCTTCAAGCACAACTTTGCCCTTGATGAAGTTCTTTTTGTCTTGTCTGAACGAATGGTCTCCTTTGAGGTATGGTCGATGCGTGTCAAATGCGGAATACTTTTTACCCGCCTTTAGCCAAAGGAACTCAAGTAGATGCCTGCCACTGGGCATGGCCACTTACCAGCTGTACACCATCCGCAGAATAGGGCGTACCCGGGCATGTCGTGCATGGAATAGTGGAACCAAACTTTCATGTAGAAGTTTGTCTTTGATGCACGGTCGTATGTCAACGTCCCGTGGTGCCAAGAGTGGTTCGGATCTTCCACAAGCGGTTGCATGTACACACTCAAATTCTTCCCCGGGTATTCAGGCCCTGGAATGATCAGCGACAGGAATATGGTCTTCCTTTGCATTAGGGCTCCGGGAGGGAGATTGAGCGGCATAACAAACATGGGCCAGCAGCTAAACGAGGCGGTCGACATACCATATGGATTGAATCCATCTGTTGCTAGAGCAATTCTAACGTTCCGAGCCTCTCCTGCCTCATCGGGATGGTCTCTATCAAAGTTCTTCCATGCCTTACCATCAGATGGATGTCCCATCTTTACCCGTCCTTGCTCATCCTCATATCTCTTCCCCGTCTTGTGCCATGTCATCTGTGTGGCAGACTCCTTGGTCATGTAAAGCCGCTGGATTCTTTTTATGAATGGGAGATAACGAAGAATCTTCATGGCGACTTTTGTCTGCGTCTTCTGACCATCGTCTCCCACCTCATGATACCTAGAGGCCCCACACTTGCTACAGTAATTGTCATCCGCAAACTGTTTCCAGAACAAGAGGCAACCTTTTGGACAACAATCTATCTTTTGGTATTCCATGCTGAGCGCTCGCAGGATTTTCTTTGCTTCGTACATGGTTTTAGGCAGACAATGCCCTTCAGGCAACATGTTACCATATGTTTGCAGATGGTCTTCAAAGCATGAACGGGTGTTGCCGTACTGGAGCTTTTTGGCTAGTGCTTGCGAGATGGCATCGAGCTGAGAAATCTTTGAACCATCGTACAGAGGCCTCTTAGCCGAGGCCATCAAATCATAGAAGGCATTCGCGCTTGGCTCCGGATCCTCTGGTTCACGAGGTTCCTCCAGTTCTGGCAGTTCATGTGAAGGTGGCGAATCTGGCATGTTGGCATCATGGAAATCATCTAGCAAATTTCTAATCCCATCGCCCTCATTGCCATTGATCCGTTGCCACATCACCTCACCTCTATCACTTTCGTACTGAGTAAAGTCAACCGTCGTGACGAAGTCCCGCATATAACCAAAGGTGTTTTTTCATTTCCTCCTTTGACTGACGATGACGCTTATTGCAATGAGCGCAAGGGCAAGTTGGACGAATGCCTGCCTTTGAACCACGCGCTAACTCCTTCACTAACAGATCAGTCTTCCATGTCCACTCATCTGTTCTATCAACAACACTAGTACGGCCACTGTATATCCACCCATTATCAGCCATCCTATGTTTTTATTGGGAACCAAACAATAAACATAGCATTTCATATCAAATAATAGCATGAAACTAAATGCATCATATTTTCTATTTATCTACCGAGAAAAACGCATAACCTACATCTCTAATAGGTATAGAGGGTCCTAGCAGCCGCCGGATCCGTAGATTGAGTAGGTTCTCCATGCTCTACCCTGTTCCAAGCCAGAATTTCGGCAGCACCTCCCCGCTGCTCTCCCGATACACGTCTCGGCAAAAAACCAAGAGGATGTGCATCCGGAGAACAACGGGAAGGCGCTACAAAATCCTGACTCGGACCAGGACAGAGCATGGAGAACGTACCCAACTACGCATCCGCCGACTGTCCCGTAAATGCCGCAAGCATTACGCTTCATAATATGCGACCTCTAATGCATATTTATCCGTGTAATGCTCGCAGACGGGATATGACACCTAGGTGACGCGACTTGACGTGGAAATGGAATCTACTGACATCAAATATGCGAGGGAGGAGACGGAATTGTAGCTCACCCTCGGCGGTAGAGGTAGTAGGCGACCTCCGGGACGGCGACCTCTGGGATGGGGACCTCCGAGACAGCGACCTCGACCTCCGGGACGGGGACCTTCGGGACAGCGACCTCCGGGACGGCGACCTTCGGGACGACGACCTCCGGGACAGCGACAGGACCTAGTGAATGTAAATAGAGTCATGATTACTCTAATATACTAGAACTAATTATAGCACAACAAGTAATATATTAGAACAACTAATATACTAGAACTAATTATACTAGAACTAATATACAACAAGTAATATAGTAGAACTATTTATATAACAACAACTAATTATAACACAAGTAATTACCCTAAATAGGCAGGGAGGCAGAGGGAGGAGGGGAGGCAGAGGGAGGAGGGGATGCGGGGAGGAGGGAAGAAGGGGAGGCAGGGATGTGGGGAGGTGGGAAGGAGAGGAGGCAGAGGGAGGAGGGGAGGAGGGAGCTGCCGGCGGGAAGGAGGGGAGGTGGGGAGGAGAGGAGGCAGAGGGAGGAGAGGAGGCAGAGGGAGGAGGGGAGGCAGAGGGAGGAGGGGGAGCGGACGACGGGAGGAGGGGGAGCGGCCGGCGGGAGGAGGGGGAGCGGCCGGCGGGGGGAGGCGGGCGGGCGGGAGGATGAGACGGGCGGGCGGGTGGGAGCGGCCAGCGGGGAGGCGGGCGGCCGACGGGGAGGCGGGAGGGCGGTGGAGCAGCGGCAGCGGAGGAGAAGAGTGTGTGGTCGCGCGGCTGAGAAGAGTGTGTGGTCGCGGGGGCTCGGGGTCGGCAAGCCCCCTTATCCACTTGAAGTCTAGGCCGACGGCAAGGCCGTCGGCGTAGACAGACCCAAAAAAAGAGGCCCACATATAGGCCGACGGCAAAGCCGTCGGCGTAGATTAAATAAAATATAATAAAAGAATATTTTTTTAATAAACTTATAAAAAATATAATAATCTAAAAATATAATATTAAACTTCTATCTATAATTTTTTATGTAGTTATATTATGCAAGTTTTGGAGACATCCTCGTGCTCTCGTGCTAGTTTCCCACGTAAACCCTAATCCGAAACCCTAATCGCGTGCCACATGGACGGAAGCTAGGTTTTCCGTCTAGGGGCAATCCACCACAATCCGAGGGACCACACGCATGTGCTAGTTTCCCACGTAAACCCTAATCCGAAACCCTTGTGCATGTATGCTAGGGCCACACGCATGTTCCCGTGGCATCCCGGCACTCGGGCGGATCTTTTCCGACGAAACCCTAATCCGAGGGACCCGCGGGTCTACCCCCGTAGCATTCTCCGTACGAGGGTTGAACAACGCACTCTCTGGGTGGTTTAGGCTTGTTTAGGTCATATCGACATGGAAAACCAAGGATAGGACCAGGGTTCCACCGGTCTACCCTTATTTGACCCGCGGCGGGAGCCTACTCCTACATGTCCAGCACACTTCTATAGGTGTTATCGCATGCAACGTGGACGGTCACACCCGGGAGCTAGGTTTTCCGTCTAGGGGCAATCCACCACCCTTGTGCATGTGTGCTAGGGCCACACGCATGTTCCCGTGGCATCCCGGCACACGGGCGGTCCTTTTCCGACGAAACCCTAATCCGAGGGACCCGTGGGTCTACCCCCGTAGCATTCTCCGTACGAGGGTTGAACAACGCACTCTCTTGGTGGTTTAGGCTTGTTTAGGTCATATCTACATGGAAAACTAAGGATAGGCCCAGGGTTCCACCGGTCTACCCTCGTTTGACCCGCGGCGGAAGCCTACTCCTACATGTCCAGCACACTTCTATAGGTGTTATCGCATGCAACGTGGACGGTCACACCCGGGAGCTAGGTTTTCCGTCTAGGGGCAATCCACCACCTTTGTGCGTGTGTGCTAGGGCCACACGCATGTTCCCGTGGCATCCCGGCACTCGGGCGGTCCTTTTCCGACGAAACCCTAATCCGAGGAACCCGCGGGTCTACCAACGTAGCATTCTCGGTACGAGGGTTGAACAACGCACTCTCTTGGTGGTTTAGGCTTGTTTAGGTCATATCTACATGGTAAACCAAGGATAGGACCAGGGTTCCACCGGTCTACCCTCGTTTGACCCGCGGCGGGAGCCTACTCCTACATGTCCAGCACACTTCTATAGGTGTTATCGCATGCAACATGGACGGTCACACCCAGGAGCTAGGTTTTCCGTCTAGGGGCAATCCACCACCCTTGTGCATGTGTCCTAGGGCCACACGCATGTTCCCGTGGCATCCCGGTACTCGGGCGGTCCTTTTCCGACGAAACCCTAATCTGAGGGACCCGCGGCTCTACCCCCGTAGCATTCTCCGTACGAGGGTTGAACAACGCACTCTCTTGGTGGTTTAGGCTTGTTTAGGTCATATCTACATGGAAAACTAAGGATAGGCCCAGGGATCCACCGGTCTACCCTCGTTTGACCCGCGGCGGGAGCCTACTCCTACATGTCCAGCACACTTCTATAGGCGTTATCGCATGCAACTTGGACAGTCACACCCGGGAGCTAGGTTTTCCGTCTAGGGGCAATCCACCACCCTTGTGCATGTGTGCTAGGGCCACACGCATGTTCCCGTGGCATCCCGGCACACGGGCGGTCCTTTTCCCACGAAACCCTAATCCGAGGGACCCGCGGGTCTACCCCCGTAGCATTCTCCGTACGAGGGTTGAACAACGCACTCTCTTGGTGGTTTAGGCTTGTTTAGGTCATATCTACATGGAAAACCAAGGATAGGCCCAGGGTTCCACCGGTCTACCCTCGTTTGACCACCGGCGGGAGCCTACTCCTACATGTCCAGCACACTTCTATAGGTGCTATCGCATGCAACGTGGACGGTCACACCCGGGAGCTAGGTTTTCCGTCTAGGGGCAATCCACCACCCTTTTGCATGTATGCTAGGGCCACACGCATGTTCCCGTGGCATCCCGGCACTCGGGCGGTCCTTTTCCAACGAAACCCTAATCCGAGGGACCCGCGGGTCTATCCCCGTAGCATTCTCCGTACGAGGGTTGAACAACGCACTCTCTTGGTGGTTTAGGATTGTTTAGGTCATATCTACATGGAAAACCAAGGATAGGCCCAGGGTTCCACTGGTCTACCCTCGTTTGACCCGCGGCGGGAGCCTACTCCTACATGTCCAGCACACTTCTATAGGTGCTATCGCATGCAACGTGGACGGTCACACCTGGGAGCTAGGTTTTCCGTCTTGGGATAATCCACCACCCTTGTGCATGTGTGCTAGGGCCACACGCATGTTCCCGTGGCATCCCGGCACTCGGGCGGTCCTTTTCCAACGAAACCCTAATCCGAAGGACCCGCGGGTCTACCCCCGTAGCATTCTCCGTACGAGGGTTGAACAACGCACTCTCTTGGTGGTTTAGGCTTGTTTAGGTCATATCTACATGGAAAACCAAGGATAGGCCCAAGGTTCCACCGGTCTACCCTCGTTTGACCCGCGGCGGGAGCCTACTCCTACATGTCCAGCACACTTCTATAGGTGTTATCGCATGCAACGTGGACGGTCACACCCGGGAGCTAGGTTTTCCGTCTAGGGGAAATCCACCACCCTTGTGCATGTGTGCTAGGGCCACACGCATGTTCCCGTGGCATCCCGGCACTCGGGCGGTCCTTTTTCGACGAAACCCTAATCCGAGGGACCCGCGGGTCTACCCCCGTAGCATTCTCCGTACGAGGGTTGAACAACGCACTCTCTTGGTGGTTTCGGCTTGTTTAGGTCATATCTACATGGAAAACCAAGGATAGGCCCAGGGTTCCACCGGTCTACCCTCGTTTGACCCGCGGCGGGAGCCTACTCCTACATGTCCAGCACACTTCTATAGGTGCTATCGCATGCAACGTGGACGGTCACACCTGGGAGCTAGGTTTTCCGTCTTGGGATAATCCACCACCCTTGTGCATGTGTGCTAGGGCCACACGCATGTTCCCGTGGCATCCCGGCACTCGGGCGGTCCTTTTCCAACGAAACCCTAATCCGAGGGACCCGCGGGTCTACCCCGTAGCATTCTCCGTACGAGGGTTGAACAACGCACTCTCTTGGTGGTTTAGGCTTGTTTAGGTCATATCTACATGGAAAACCAAGGATAGGCCCAGGGTTCCACCGGTCTACCCTCGTTTGACCCGCGGCGGGAGCCTACTCCTACATGTCCAGCACACTTCTATAGGTGTTATCGCATGCAACGTGGACGGTCACACCCGGGAGCTAGGTTTTCCGTCTAGGGGAAATCCACCACCCTTGTGCATGTGTGCTAGGGCCACACGCATGTTCCCGTGGCATCCCGGCACTCGGGCGGTCCTTTTTCGACGAAACCCTAATCCGAGGGACCCGCGGGTCTACCCCCGTAGCATTCTCCGTACGAGGGTTGAACAACGCACTCTCTTGGTGGTTTCGGCTTGTTTAGGTCATATCTACATGGAAAACCAAGGATAGGCCCAGGGTTCCACCGGTCTACCCTCGTTTGACCCGCGGCGGGAGCCTACTCCTACATGTCCAGCACACTTCTATAGGTGCTATCGCATGCAACGTGGACGGTCACACCCGGGAGCTAGGTTTTCCGTCTAGGGGCAATCCACCACCCTTGTGCATGTGTGCTAGGGCCACACGCATGTTCCCGTGGCATCCCGGCACTCGGGCGGTCCTTTTCCAACGAAACCCTAATCCTAGGGACCCGCGGGTCTACCCCCGTAGCATTCTCCGTATGAGGGTTGAACAACACACTCTCTTGGTGGTTTAGGCTTGTTTAGGTCATATCTACATGGAAAACCAAGGATAGGCCCAGGGTTCCACCGGTCTACCCTCGTTTGACCACCGGCGGGAGCCTACTCCTACATGTCCAGCACACTTCTATAGGTGTTATCGCATGCAACGTGGACGGTCACACCCGGGAGCTAGGTTTTCCGTCTAGGGGAAATCCACCACCCTTGTGCATGTGTGCTAGGGCCACACGCATGTTCCCGTGGCATCCCGGCACTCGGGCGGTCCTTTTCCGACGAAACCCTAATCCGAGGTACCCGCGGGTCTACCCCCGTAGCATTCTCCGTACGAGGGTTGAACAACGCACTCTCTTGGTGGTTTAGGCTTGTTTAGGTCATATCTACATTGAAAACCAAGGATAGGCCCAGGGTTCCACCGGTCTACCCTCGTTTGACCCGCGGCGGGAGCCTACTCCTACATGTCCAGCACACTTCTATAGGTGCTATCGCATGCAACGTGGACGGTCACACCCGGGACCTAGGTTTTCCGTATAGGGGCAATCCACCACCCTTGTGCATGTGTGCTAGGGCCACACGCATGTTCCCGTGGCATCCCGGCACTCGGGCGGTCCTTTTCCAACGAAACCCTAATCCGAGGGACCCGCGGGTCTACCCCGTAGCATTCTCCGTATGAGGGTTGAACAACGCACTCTCTTGGTGGTTTAGGTTTGTTTAGGTCATATCTACATGGAAAACCAAGGATAGGCCCAAGCTTCCACCGTTTGACCCGCGACAGGAGCCTACTCCTACATGTCCAGCACACTTCTCTAAGTGTTATCGCATGCAACGTGGACGGTCACACCCGGGAGGTAGTTAGCACCATCTAGGGGCAATCCATCACCCTTGTGCATGTATTCTAGGGCCACACGCATGTTCCCGTGGCATCCCGGCACTCGGACGGTCCTTTTCCGACGAAACCCTAATCCGAGGGACCCGCGGGTCTACCCCCGTAGCATTCTCCGTACGAGGGTTGAACAACGCACTCTCTTGGTGGTTTAGGCTTGTTTAGGTCATATCTACATGGAAAACTAAGGATAGGCCCAGGGATCCACCGGTCTACCCTCGTTTGACCCGCGGCGGGAGCCTACTCCTACATGTCCAGCACACTTCTATAGGCGTTATCGCATGCAACTTGGACAGTCACACCCGGGAGCTAGGTTTTCCGTCTAGGGGCAATCCACCACCCTTGTGCATGTGTGCTAGGGCCACACGCATGTTCCCGTGGCATCCCGGCACACGGGCGGTCCTTTTCCGACGAAACCCTAATCCGAGGGACCCGCGGGTCTACCCCCGTAGCATTCTCCGTACGAGGGTTGAACAACGCACTCTCTTGGTGGTTTAGGCTTGTTTAGGTCATATCTACATGGAAAACCAAGGATAGGCCCAGGGTTCCACCGGTCTACCCTCGTTTGACCACCGGCGGGAGCCTACTCCTACATGTCCAGCACACTTCTATAGGTGCTATCGCATGCAACGTGGACGGTCACACCCGGGAGCTAGGTTTTCCGTCTAGGGGCAATCCACCACCCTTTTGCATGTATGCTAGGGCCACACGCATGTTCCCGTGGCATCCCGGCACTCGGGCGGTCCTTTTCCAACGAAACCCTAATCCGAGGGACCCGCGGGTCTATCCCCGTAGCATTCTCCGTACGAGGGTTGAACAACGCACTCTCTTGGTGGTTTAGGATTGTTTAGGTCATATCTACATGGAAAACCAAGGATAGGCCCAGGGTTCCACTGGTCTACCCTCGTTTGACCCGCGGCGGGAGCCTACTCCTACATGTCCAGCACACTTCTATAGGTGCTATCGCATGCAACGTGGACGGTCACACCTGGGAGCTAGGTTTTCCGTCTTGGGATAATCCACCACCCTTGTGCATGTGTGCTAGGGCCACACGCATGTTCCCGTGGCATCCCGGCACTCGGGCGGTCCTTTTCCAACGAAACCCTAATCCGAGGGACCCGCGGGTCTACCCCGTAGCATTCTCCGTACGAGGGTTGAACAACGCACTCTCTTGGTGGTTTAGGCTTGTTTAGGTCATATCTACATGGAAAACCAAGGATAGGCCCAAGGTTCCACCGGTCTACCCTCGTTTGACCCGCGGCGGGAGCCTACTCCTACATGTCCAGCACACTTCTATAGGTGTTATCGCATGCAACGTGGACGGTCACACCCGGGAGCTAGGTTTTCCGTCTAGGGGAAATCCACCACCCTTGTGCATGTGTGCTAGGGCCACACGCATGTTCCCGTGGCATCCCGGCACTCGGGCGGTCCTTTTTCGACGAAACCCTAATCCGAGGGACCCGCGGGTCTACCCCCGTAGCATTCTCCGTACGAGGGTTGAACAACGCACTCTCTTGGTGGTTTCGGCTTGTTTAGGTCATATCTACATGGAAAACCAAGGATAGGCCCAGGGTTCCACCGGTCTACCCTCGTTTGACCCGCGGCGGGAGCCTACTCCTACATGTCCAGCACACTTCTATAGGTGCTATCGCATGCAACGTGGACGGTCACACCCGGGAGCTAGGTTTTCCGTCTAGGGGCAATCCACCACCCTTGTGCATGTGTGCTAGGGCCACACGCATGTTCCCGTGGCATCCCGGCACTCGGGCGGTCCTTTTCCAACGAAACCCTAATCCTAGGGACCCGCGGGTCTACCCCCGTAGCATTCTCCGTATGAGGGTTGAACAACACACTCTCTTGGTGGTTTAGGCTTGTTTAGGTCATATCTACATGGAAAACCAAGGATAGGCCCAGGGTTCCACCGGTCTACCCTCGTTTGATCACCGGCGGGAGCCTACTCCTACATGTCCAGCACACTTCTATAGGTGTTATCGCATGCAACGTGGACGGTCACACCCGGGAGCTAGGTTTTCCGTCTAGGGGAAATCCACCACCCTTGTGCATGTGTGCTAGGGCCACACGCATGTTCCCGTGGCATCCCGGCACTCGGGCGGTCCTTTTCCGACGAAACCCTAATCCGAGGTACCCGCGGGTCTACCCCCGTAGCATTCTCCGTACGAGGGTTGAACAACGCACTCTCTTGGTGGTTTAGGCTTGTTTAGGTCATATCTACATTGAAAACCAAGGATAGGCCCAGGGTTCCACCGGTCTACCCTCGTTTGACCCGCGGCGGGAGCCTACTCCTACATGTCCAGCACACTTCTATAGGTGCTATCGCATGCAACGTGGACGGTCACACCCGGGAGCTAGGTTTTCCGTATAGGGGCAATCCACCACCCTTGTGCATGTGTGCTAGGGCCACACGCATGTTCCCGTGGCATCCCGGCACTCGGGCGGTCCTTTTCCAACGAAACCCTAATCCGAGGGACCCGCGGGTCTACCCCGTAGCATTCTCCGTATGAGGGTTGAACAACGCACTCTCTTGGTGGTTTAGGTTTGTTTAGGTCATATCTACATGGAAAATCAAGGATAGGCCCAAGCTTCCACCGTTTGACCCGCGACAGGAGCCTACTCCTACATGTCCAGCACACTTCTCTAAGTGTTATCGCATGCAACGTGGACGGTCACACCCGGGAGGTAGTTAGCACCATCTAGGGGCAATCCATCACCCTTGTGCATGTATTCTAGGGCCACACGCATGTTCCCGTGGCATCCCGGCACTCGGACGGTCCTTTTCCGACGAAACCCTAATCCGAGGGACCCGCGGGTCTACCCCCGTAGCATTCTCCGTACGAGGGTTGAACAACGCACTCTCTTGGTGGTTTAGGCTTGTTTAGGTCATATCTACATGGAAAACCAAGCATAGGCCCAAGGTTCCACCGTTTGACCCGCGGCGGGAGCCTACTCCTACATGTCCGGCACACTTCTATAGGTGTTATCGCATGCAACGTGGACGGTCACACCCGGGAGGTAGTTAGCACCATCTAGGGGCAATCCATCACCCTTGTGCATGTATTCTAGGGCCACATGCATGTTCCCGTGGCATCCCGGCACTCGAACGGTCCTTTTCCGACAAAACCCTAATCCGAGGGACCCGCGGGTCTACCCCCGTAGCATTCTCCGTACGAGGGTTGAACAACACACTCTCTTGGTGGTTTAGGTTTGTTTAGGTCATATCTACATGGAAAACCAAGGATAGGACCAAGGTTCCACCGGTCTACCCTCATTTGACCCGCGACGGGAGCCTACTCCTACATGTCCAGCACACTTCTCTAAGTGTTATCGCATGCAACGTGGACGGTCACACCCGGGAGCTAGGTTTCCATCTAGGGGCAATCCACCACCCTTGTGCATGTATGCTAGGGGCACACGCATGTTCCCGTGGCATCCCGGCACTCGGGCGATCCTTTTCCGACGAAACCCTAATCTGAGGGACCCGCGGGTCTACCCCCGTAGCATTATCCGTACGAGGGTTGAACAACACACTCTCTCGGTGGTTTAGGTTTGTTTAGGTCATATCTACATGGAAAAACAAGGATAGGCCCAAGGTTCCACCGGTTTCCCCTCGTTTCATCCGCGGCGGGAGCCTCCTCCTAGCTACATGTCCAGCACACTTCTATAAGTGTTATCGCATGCAACCAATATACTTTTTTGGTAGTTTAGGTTTGTTTAGATTATTACAACGCATGTGTATTTTGTTGTTTTTTGTTTTACATTTATGTTTTAGCATCGCGTTTCGGAAGATTCGCGTTGTTATTTTATGTGTTTGGCGCGGGATATAGAAATGTGAGGTGCAATCTCCAAGTTATCTATAAATTATATCTACATCAAAATTATTGTGGAAAATAAATAAATGAACTATATGAATTTGATACTTGGCACAAAAAAAAGATAAAGGAAAAACACTTGGTAGCTAGGCCGACGGCATTGCCGTCGGCGTAGAACCCATCCTGCCACTACGCCGACGGTTAGGCCGTCGGCGTAGCTTCATGCCCTAACGCCGTTCGTACGCCGCTAACCCTGGCCCACCTTCTCTAGTTACGCCGACGGTATTTCTCACACCGACGAGCACCGTCGGGCCGATTTGGGTCTACGCCAACAGTATTTGGTGGCCCGACGGCTGTCGTCGGCCCGTGGTGCTATACACCGACGGGATAGCTAGGCTGACGGCCTCCCAGCCCAGCTGCCGAGCCCGTCCATCTGCGCCGACGGGCCCGATAATTTGCCGTCGGCATAGCCCGAGGCCGTCGGCGTATTCCCTTATTCCTGTAGTGCTAGGCCTTTTTTCCATAACTGGGATTTGAGAAACTCATGCACATAATATAGAAGCCCTTCTTTTACATAGCACGAGCTTCCTTCCCCTCGCATGCGCCCCACTTCATCGTCTCACCTACACTACTAGGAAAAGACATTCACTGAAGCATTTACACCCTCCAACACGCCCACATGCCACCGCCACTCCGTCGTAGTTGCTCCTCGTCGCAGGCTACTTAAACCGCAAACTCCACCGTACAAGGGCATTGGCAGGAGCATATAACTCGCACACAACACGTATCACATCAGAGAAGACAATAGGGATAGTTCATCAACGCCGAAGTAATGCTGTGGCACTGCCGCCTCCCTACTCTTGCTCTGTCTGAGTGCCTAACACAGGCGACGTAAGCTCTGCTGGCGCCTGGTGGCCAGAACAGTGACAACAGCTGCTAGGGCGTCAGAAAGAACCTATTCGTGGGCGTAGGAGGCATGGGGAACCTGTCGGGCACTCCGGTCGTGGTCGCTACGGCCGGCGGTTTGTCAACAACGGCGCTAGCGTCTTCACTGATATCACGGGCCCGGTCCATGGTGTCGGTGGCAGCGTCATGAGCTTTAGTTAGGATTATGGTTGTTAAACGTATTGTATTTGGACTGCCGTCCGTGTACGTGTTGTACACATGTCCGACTCCTGTTTGTATAACCGACTCTAATATGTACCGTGTAATAGCTGATCTATATAAATACATAATCGGTCAGCCAGCTTTGGTACGACAATCTCATCAAGAACTTTTTCATGGTATCAGAGCATCGCTTCTTCTACATCACATCTAGATTGCCATGAGCCTCAGAGCTTCCTCATCCTCTTCCATGGCGTCCTCTGGATCGCTTGGCGAGTCCGTCTCAGAAAAGCTGACGGGAGAAAACTTCATGATCTGGAAGACTCAGGTGATGCCGGCGATCAGGGGCGCACAGTTGGCCGGCTACCTCAACGGAAGTATCAAGGCGCCGGAGGTGGAGCACACCACCAAGGATGACAACAGGAAGGAGGTGAAGATTCCTAATCCTGCTTATGCACTTTGGATCTTGCAAGATCAGACAGTGCTCGGTTACCTACTCAGGAATATGACGAGGGAAATTCTAGTCCAAGTCGCTGGGCTAGATAGCGCGGCTGAAGTGTGGGCATCGGTAACAGAGATGTTCTCCATGGTGTCGCAGATCCGCATTGTGCAACTTCACACAGCATTGGCTAGCAGAAGGAGAATATGTCCGGAAAGGCTTACTTCGGATGGATCAAGGCCCTTGCTGATGAGATGCAAACGCTGGCAACAAATTGGATGAGGCAGATACTATCTCCTACATCCTAGCTGGTCTAGATGATCAGTACGACGGCTTTGTAGCATCAATCAATGCGTTGCTGAAAACTGCAACAAAAGTTACGGTTAGTGACTTATATTCCATGTTCCTCCCCTATGAAGCCCGTCTGGAAGGAAGAGTCCCTGGCAATGGTGGGAACTTTGCTAGTGATCTCTCAGCTAATGCCGCTTCGCGAGGTGGTTACAGCAACCGAGGAGGCGGCGGTGGTTTTGGACAGCGAGGAGGTCGCGGTGGTGGCGGGCGTGGAGGAAACAATGGTGGAGGAGGCTACTATTCCCACGGTAGGTAGTACCAGCAACGCCAAGGAGGAGGACGTGGTCAAGGAGGGGGAGCACCTGGCGTGATTTGTCAAATCTGTGGCAAAGAAGGACATCCGGTGTTTCGTTGTTGGAAGCGCTTCAAAAAGAATTTCCAACCTCAACCCGAGAAGTCCGCGGGTGCGACAACAACCTCCTATGGCATAGACACAAATTGGTATGGTGATAAGGGGCAACAAATCATGTTACAGGAGAACTTGACAAGTTGACTGTGAGAGAGCGCTACCATGGCCAAGATCAAGTCCACAATGCTAATGGTTCAGGTATGGATATACATCACATTGGTCACTCCTTACATCATATCCCTAATCATGATCTTTGTCTTAATAATATCCTTCATGTGCCTCAAGCCACCAAGAGTCTTCTCTCTATACATCAACTTACAAAAGATAATAATGCTTTTGCTGAATATTGGCCTAATCACTTCTTTATTAAGGATCAGGGCACGAGGAAAATTTTTCTGGAAGGTAGTTGCATGGATGGCCTTTATCCACTACCTCCTTCCTCTTGGCCATCCGGAAAACAAGCTCTTGGCGTTCAGTCTTCGTCTCATTGGCATAAGCGTTTAGGGCATCCTTCGTCAGTAGTGGTTCAACAAATTCTTCGAGATAATGATATTCAGTTTAGTCAATCAAATAAAGAGTCAGTATGTGATGCCTGTCAAAAGGCAAAGAGTCATCAGTTACCTTATCCCAAGTCCTCAAGTGTATCTTCTTTTCCTTTAGAACTTATGTTCTCTGATGTATGGGGTCCTGCTCCAGCTTCAGTTGGTCGAAATAAATATTCTGTTAGTTTTATTGATGATTATAGCAAGTATACTTGGATATATTTGTTGAAAAATAAATCTGATGTGTTTCAAAGGTTTCATGACTTCAACATCATGTAGAGAGACTCTTTGATAAAAAGATTCTCGCTCTTCAAACTGACAGAGGGGGTGAGTATCAAAAAATCAATTCTTTTTTCAAAAGGTTGGGATTTCTCATCATGTTTCATATCCCCATGCTCATCAGCAGAATGGCTCTGCTGAACGCAAACATAGGCACATTGTCGAGGTTGTTGAACGCAAACATAGGCAGAATGGCCCATGCTCATCAGCTTCAGTTCGCTCATGCATCCCTGCCTCTTAAGTTCTGGGATAAAGCGTTCTCTACGGCGGTTTATCTAATTAATCGTCTTTCTAGCAAAGTTATTGCTTCTCAGTCTCCTCTTAAGCGTTTGTTTAAAACTAAACCTGATTATTCATTCTTACGTATATTTGGATGTGCGGTTTGGTCCAATCTTTGTCCTTATAATGCTCGTAAACTCGAGTTTCGCTCTAAGCAATGTGTCTTTCTTGGTTACAGTAGTCTTCATAAAGCTATAAGTGTCTCGATATTTCCACTGGTTGTGTGTATATTTCGCGTGATGTTGTGTTTGATGAATCAATTTTTCCCTTTGCCAATCTTCATCCTAATGTCGGCGCACAATTACGTGCTGAAATTTCACTTCTCTCACCAGATCTTTATTTACCTACGATTGGAATTCATGATTTAGGAGCTAATATTGATGCTAATCCTACTAATCATTTGCCCGCCGAGTCTCTATAGGAATCGGGTGATTTTTTGTCTAATACTGATTTTGGAGCAAATTCTGGTGATTTTCGTGAGGGATCGACGCCGGATCGTGTTGTACGTACGGACATGGAGCCTGAAGGAATTACTAATCCCAACGTGGCCTCCTCTGGTCCGTTGGTGCCTTTGCATGGGTCAAACGTGATGGCCCCTGCGATGGGGACAGTTTGGCCACAAGGTGCAGGCCGTGCGCCAAGCGCTGACGCGCTGTGAGACCCTGACACATGTCTTCAATAGGATTGATCGAAAACCCATACCAACAAGTTACAACTTCTTTTCCGAAACCTCATTCAAAAAAACTCTAAGGTTAAACGTGTTTGGCCTAGAGCAATTCTAGGATGGGTGACCGACCGGAAAGTGGGTAACCGGGTGCGCACGAGTGAGAACGAAGTGCGCAAAAAAGACTAGTGTTGGTCTGTGGGGATAGTCTAGAGATCTTATTGAGCTGCCAGAAGTGACAGTCGTCGGTCCGAAGTGACCGGGGGTGTTACAAATTGGTATCAGAGCCGACCCTCGCGGTTAAACGGGCGTGTGCGGGTCAGTGGCGGACATGTGGCGCATGGCGCGTGTGGCCCGGAGTGGACACGGCATGGCACATGTGCCGGCACTGGACGCACAGACGTGTGCCAAGAGGGGACGTTCCTGGCTTGTGGTTGATCGATGAGGACGTCGATCTTCTAAGGGTGGGTGTATGTGAGACCCTGACACATAGCTTAATAGGATTGATAGGAAACCCATACCAACAAGTTGTAACTTCTTTTCCGGAATCTCATTCGAAAAGAACTCTAAGGTTAAGCGTGCTTGGCCTAGAGCAATTCTAGGATGGGTGACCGGAAGTGGGTAACCGGGTACGCACTAGTGAGGACAAAGTGCGCAGAAAGACTAGTGTTGGTCTGTGGGGATAGTCTAGAGATCTGATTGAGCTGCCATAAGTGACAGCCGTTGGTCCGCAGTGACCGGGGGTGTTACACGCGCGTACCGCAAGCGATGATGTTGTGTCGTCCCACAGCGACGCGGTTCCCAAGGCGACACAAGATGCCGCGATTTCCACGTCGTCACGAAAATTTTCTGCCGCTGCTTCCTCTCCAATATCTGCAACGGGGTCACGTGATAGTACTGGATCAGATGCCTCTAGTTCTGGATCTTCTATGCCTACTGACATAAGGTCCGGTTACTCGTTCTCGGCGAGGCATTTTCCAACCTAAGGTTGTTACTGATGGCACTATTAGATATGTTGGTTTGATCCAGTAATTTGAATTTGTAGTACTCTTTGAATTTGTATTTGGATGTTGGTAATATTTGAAATATGATATATTTGTATGACATCATTGTGTATGTACTGAACATTTGCATCTGAATTTGTTCCATATAGGACCTAGCAAATGTGACAGTTACATCATGACACAACAAATTTAAGTTACATCATGACACAACAAATTCAAATTACAACATGACACAACAAATTCAACTCTCTGATAGATCATATATAGCAAAATATCATAGATAGAAAATTCAAGTCTTTAACATCATGACACTGCAAATTCAAGTTTCTGCCTTGACTCTTCTTCTTTCTGCATGTTCTGAGCAAGATCATCTTCTATTCTGGATATTGCTTCTGCTTCACTCTTTTTCCTTGCTTTTTCTGCTTCTAGCTTCCTAGCTTGTTCAGCTAATCTCTTCTTCTCTAGCAATTCAACCTTGGCAACCTCTATCTCCTTTTTCCTAGCTTCTTGAGCTAATTTCTTTTTTTCAGCCATAGCTCTTTTTTCCTCTTGTGCTATCCTCTTCTTCTCTTCATTCATCCTCTTCTTTTCTGAAGCCAGTAGCTGCTTTGCTTCACTCTCTTGCTTCCTCTTCTCTTCATTAGCAATTTTCTTAGCTAAAGATCCTGCTTTCTTCTTCTCCATTGCTACAGCTCTCTTTTCCTCATCTTCTTGAAGCTTGGCCATAGCTGCATCAAATTTGACTTGATCTGCTATGTCCCTTCTGGCAGCTGCATCTTTCAACTTAGCTGCTGCTAGAACTTGCCTCTTTTTAGCACATTTCCATCATTTGTTACTGTAGTTGGTTGCACAGGTCCTTTCATCACATTCTCCTGGACGAATGCACATTCAGGTAATGGAGTTACCTGAGATGCTTGTCTCTGTGTAGATGGTCCCTGCAAAATGTGTTCAATTAAGTGTGTGTCTTTTTCTCTTCAACATTTCAGAAAAAGCAAGGAAAAGCCAGGAAAACAAAATTAAATAGTACCTCTTCTAGTAAAGCACTCAACACTTCTGCTCATATGTTGTTATGTCCTTTTGAACAAATGCCATTGACTGCAAGTGATGATCCTTAGTAACAAGAATAGGCTCATCAAAATCATTATCTGACCCTTCTGGCTCTGCCCTTACTTTCTTCTTTTCTTTATTTTCAGGAACTAATCCTAACTTCCAGTCAATGCAGCCACCTTTATTGTGTCCTGCCTTTCCACAGTAGCTACAATGTATGAGCACACCATGGTTTCTCATCTTCTTCTCTCCATTCTTTCCTTCTTTCTCCTCAGGTTGTTGTCTTCTATTTTTTTGTGGCCTGCTAACTTTTTTCTGATACCTTGGTGATTTAATTTCCCTAGCATCAACCTTATCCCATTCCCTGACATCTTTGCATGGCCAAATTATGTGCTCATATGCTTTGCAGTACCTCTCAATTGAGTAGCATGAACTGACATAGCTCTCTGGTGATATCTTGTCATGTCTTAATGCAGACATAGTATGCCAGCAAGGAATCCCAGAAAGATCCCATCTCCTGCAGATACATGTTCTATTTTCAATATCAACAATGTATGGAGTTCCCCTCTCATCAATTTCAAATATTCCATGCCCAGATGGTTTTGCTTCACAAACATTTGACCATTCCACATGTTTTTGTTCTTGATCTTCTGATTTAACCTTCTTCTCACCCTTTGGTTCTTGATCTGCATATTGCCGGTACAAATCGTCATCTCCTTCTTCTATATCATTGTTGCTATCCACAGTCCTTGGATCATAGTCTGAATCACTAGAGTTGTCACTGTCCAGATCATCATCAACATCAGCCGCTACTCTGTTTGATCTCCTTGCAGACTGAACATCAACACTGCCTTCCACATCATTAACCTCAACAATAGACTTCTTCATAGGACTGATCACAGGAGGTAAGTTGGCAACTGGGTTTTGAACAACATCATCCCAGTGCACATCCTTGTTTGCTAGCTCATGGTCAAGATAAACCATGAGAAATTTCTGCCCCTGCAGAACCATTCTTATCATGCTCAAAGCATCCCTGTCTTTGGAAATCAGCCTCAATCCATCTTCATTTATCTGCATACCTGGCAACAGCCAGTACACATCGATTTTGCCACATGTTTCATAGCCTAAACTCTCTATTATGTCATCAATCCAAAGAGCAGACCAACTATCAGCATCACAGTGATCATAGCAAACTTTATGCCCATCAACATATGCCTTGTTCGATCCATAACCAACAAAAAATCCCCCATGTATCACCTCCAACGCTGTCACTTCTTTCCTCTGGAGAAAATTGAACAAAAGAATCAAAGTTCAGAACTTTACCACTACTAAACCACTAAAACCCTAGTGTGAAATTTTGAGGTACGACATAAATACAGTTCCTTTAATCTAGACAGCACATTTCGAACAAACATCCAGGCCAAATAAACCTCAAATTCATCAAAAAAATGGCGAGAATCGAACTAACCATAGATAGGTACGGGGTCTCCTTCCGGCCGCCTCACAGGCGCCATATCTAGCGAGGAAGAGGGCCAGCTACCGCGCCGCCACGGTAACCTTCTTCACCACCGTCGACTGCGTCGTCTGCTTTGGTCGATCAACTTGTTGTGTCACCGATCGCCTTCATCCGCTGCCGTCGCCGCTGTTCACCTCGACCACTCCGCTCAGAAACAGGGGAGAAACAGGGGAACGAGGTGTTTCTTTAATTTTGCCAGGGGAACCCGAGGAGGCACGTCGCCTCGGAGTCTCGCATCCGTCGTGGGCGTCTCCGCAGGTCCACCACTTTCGCCACGTCATCTCCATACGGTCGTCAAACGTAGCCAAGACCGTATGCGGACGCTCCATACGAGTTCCAGGACTGTATCGAGGCAGTTTCTGTGTTCCAGGACCGTTGTTGACTTAGCCTTAGAGTTCCAGGACTGTGGGTGCATTTTACTCTAAAACTTGGCGTCTAGTTCCTCCGGCTCATGGACGCAATATTATTGATTGCAAGTGGGTATACAAAGTAAAAAAAGGAAGGACGATGGTACTGTTGATCGATATAAGGTTCGTCTAGTTGCTAAGGATTTTAAGCAACGCTATGGCATTGATTATGAGGACACGTTCAGTCCTGTGGTCAAGGCAGCCACTATTCGCTTGGTTCTTGCTTTGGCCATCTCTCGCAATTGGCGGCTGCGACAACTAGATGTGAAGAACGTGTTCTTACATGGTGTTCTATAAGAAGAGGTCTATATGCGACAACCACCTGGTTATGAGGATCGGAGTCGTGTGGGACATGTTTGCAAGCTTGGAAAGGCCCTCTATGATTTGAAACAGGCTCCTCGTGCTTGGTTGGACGGTTGAGTTCGAAGTTATATGCTCTTGGTTTTTCGGCTTCAAAAGCTGACACCTCGCTCTTTTTCTACAACAAAGGGGGAGTGTCTATCTATATGCTCATCTATGTTGATGACATTGTCGTAGTAAGCTCCTCTGGTCAAGCTATTGACGCCTTGCTTCATGATCTTGGTATGTCCTTTGCTCTAAAGGATCTAGGAGAGTTACACTACTTCCTTGGAACAGAGGTACAGAAGGTTTCAGACGGAATAATTCTCTCTCAACAGAAATATACACATGATTTGCTCTCTCGTGTCAATATGCAGTCATGCAAGGTCGTAGATACTCCTTTGTCAGTGTCTGAAAAATTATCGGTAGTTGGTGGAGATGCTTTGAGTAGTGATGATTCTACTCGGTACAGGAGTATTGTTGGAGCATTGCAATATCTTACTCTTACAAGGCCTGATATAGATTTTTCGGTTAACAAGGTCTATCAGTTTTTGCATGCGCCGACTACGCTTCATTGGACCGCGGTAAAAAGGATCTTGAGATATCTAAGAGGAACTGTCTCTGTTGGCTTGAGACTGAGTAAGTCTGATTCCATTCTTGTGAGTGCATTCTCTGATGCTGATTAGGTAGGATGTCCAGATGATAGACGATCTACTGGTGGGTTTGCTGTATTTTTGGGATCAAACTTGATCTCATGGTGCGCCAGAAAGCAACCCACAATTTCTCGCTCTAGTACAGAAGCAGAATATAAATTATTGGCAAATGCGACTGCAGAAGTTATTTGGGTGCAGTCTTTGCTAAAGGAGTTGGTGTACCACAGCCACGAGCTGCATGTCTATGGTGTGATAATATTGGAGCTACGTATCTCTCAGCGAATCCGGTGTTCCATGCAAGGACTAAGCACATTGAAGTGGATTATCACTTTGTACGTCAGAGGGTGGCTCAGAGACTGTTGGATATACGGGTAGTGTTGTACACATGTCCGACTCCTGTTTGTATAACCGACTCTAGTATGTAACGTGTAATAGCTGATCTATATAAATACATGATCGGTCGGCCAGCTTTGGTACGACAATCTCATCAAGAATTTTTTCAATGGTGTCTGTGAAGACGGTGGTATCCCATACAGAGGGTTCGATGGCTGCTGGGGCAGCGGAGCCTGCACCAGCGGCGTCTCACCATGAGTCGCGCTACGTCGTTTTCCTTCTTAAAGGCGCTGTCTTGGCTGCGGGGGTGTCCCCAATGTGGTACTCAGGGATGATGGCCTCTCCGGTGTTGGCTACTACTCAAGGTGTGAGTCTCCGTGGCGCAATGTACACCATCGTCAACATTTTGCAGTCGACTCCTTCCCCAAGTTCAGTCAGACTCTTCCACTCGCTCGCTTCATCTTCTGGGCGCTTCAGTGGTGCATTAGTCTAGGCAACTTCGGTGTGTGTGGTCATGCCTGTGTGGTGTTTGGCGTTGGCTGTGACGCGGTTTGGAGGCTCTCTTCCCCGCATCTTCGCCATTCTTGGCTAGGTTGGGCAAGGCGAGCAAATCGTCATTGTTGTAGGAGTGTGTTGTAAGCCGAAAGACGAGTGTGCTGTGTTGTAGCCATTCTATGGCGTTCTTGTCAACTTAATACAAAGACGCGCATATCTGTTTATGGGTTCTCGAAAAATGAGTCACGCTACGAGCTATGTTGCCTTGTCGTCCGACTTTGGGCCATTTTCTTACCCACTACACCTGCACGTCAAATACCGAATTGCCTAGCAATTATCGTGCTTGAGTGAACATTAGTAGTAGTTGCGGCGTGTGTCCGGGTGTGTAATGAAGCAAGTGGTTGAGACATGGATTGCTTTTCTCGTAGTACGTCCGGAAAAGTTTGGAGTTGTGCGGTTGTCTCCGGTCTATTGCGTCGTTTGTACTTGGTATTGTATCACACTAACTAAGGTTGACTGCCATATGATTTTCGGAATTTTCACAACTCGTTATGTGCTTTGCTTGTGTCGAAGTGACAAACTTGTCCACTAGTTTGTGCGTGTTTGTTTGCGTGGCTGTATTGGTTCGATGGTGTACTGGGGGGTGTACTGGCCGTATATTTAGGTGTAAATTTTTTCTTGATAAAGTAATATATTAATATCGCGAATATATAAATTACACCTAGCATATGCATCAACAAGAAAAAATATAAAAAAGAGAGAAGAAGAAAATAAAGACTCTGTGGCGGTGATAGACACTCGCAACATCAACACTCTATCTAACTACAACCAAATACAAAACCTGGATTACACAAGAGATTCCACAAAAGCAACGCCACCAAAAGAAACAATGTACAAGCGTTATTGTCGTCCAATAAAAATCTTGGATTGACCATTGGGATGTACAACCAAAAAAGGCCAGAACTTGAGCTTTCACCCTAGGTAACGTGACTCGGTATTTCAGGAGCACAACAAAAAATGCAGTCCTCCAAAGCTACCTCCCCCGCTTGCTGAGGCTGTTTTTGGAAGTCACCAATCCCCAAACACACAATCTTCTTGGCATCCAAATACCTTTGAACTCCAATTGCGGCCGCCATGATTTTCTCTACCTCTATCAGTACCATGAAAATCTAGACTCAGAGATGTCCCATGACACCAATAAGAGAACAGAGATTTCCACCATGCCCTCTTGAAGCCACGTTGGCTAATAACATGGGCGCGCATGACTGGAGCATTTGCGATCTCGATATCTAGGGGGACATATGCCAATCCGTATAGATATCTGATGGGAAGACCGGAACTCGTCGGCGACCAAATCAAATTGGTCGACATCCAGTAGAAAGATGACTTGAAGGAAGAATATAGCTAGGGAAAAACCACCATTACTAAAAGTCCGAAGCCGGCAGCCCCACACCGTCTGGATTTCGATCCATACCTGCAGAGGCTCCACCGCCATGCATCGGACCAACGAAGTCGTCGGCACCTCTGCGAGCAGCTCAAAAGCCCAACCGCCATGCCTCCCAAGAGGCCCCCGCAGCTGCCATCACCAACAATAAGAAGGGCCGCTGCCCCGGAGCCCTAGCTTCGCTACCTCGCCCGATAACCGGAAGTACCCCACCCCTTCAAGAACGGGAGCGGCGGCCACCGCGGCCAATGCCAGCAGAGGATTTGAGCAGGAGTCTCTAGGGGCGCAGATGGGATTGCCTCCCGAGTCGCCTCGCGTGCAGCTCGGGAGGTATGTTTCAATCCATATTATTCATGTGCGAGTTTTCATACTGCCATGGATTTAATTTGTCGTTTTTCTGTCCTACTATGGATCACTGATCCATTGGTTATTGAAGCTCTAGCTTTTTCTGATGGAGCATTTTTTTGGCCAGTGTGGCGTTTTGGAGCAGGCTTTTTGGAGAATTTGTTTTTGAAAATTGTCACTTTAAAGTTACAAAACAATATGAAGAAAAAGCTTAGATAAAAACAATGATTTAATTTTCCAATGCGCAACATTTCACCTTGAAATATCCTTATATTCGGCATACACAAAAATGAAAAAAAATCTGACGTCCTAAAAAGTGAGTGCAAAAATTCAAATGCCCCAAATCTGGCGGATTTGCCATTTTGCGTATCCCCGAATGAAAGGTATTTCGAGCTGGTATAGTATGTCATTGTTTGCATATGAGATTTTTGTTCAGGGTATTTTAAAACTTCAAAATGTTGTTTTTGAATTTTCTAAAAACGAGTACCATGGAGGTCGTCCTCCATCAGGGCTATTCGCCATTTTTGCGCCTTATATAGAGTTCCCAACATTACCCTCATAAACTTTTGCTGCCATGAGCTCGTCAACGCTTGGGACAAGCGCACGAGTAACTGATCCGTCATCGATGGTGTAAGATGTTCCTGTGCTTAGTTCTAGTTTCGATGTCCTGCTTAGGTGCTGATTGTAACCAGAGCGTGTTAGCTAGAGTAACAGAGTTCAATGCTTGCCCTAACTATATAACCGAACAGCAAAATGGTTTCGGCAGAGAGCCTTTATCGAAGCAGGGTTTGAGCCGCTCAAATGTAAAATTTATAAGCTCGGCCTTCATTGGCCCCTGATCAAAGAAGGGTTTGTGCTGCTCAAGTGTAAATATTTTTTAAATTTGGATGTATCTAGTACATCCAAATTTAAATAAATTTTCAACATGTGTTTTGAGTCGGAGATAGTAGTATTTTTTTAAGTGTGGGTCGGTTTGCATGCCATAAGTTGTCGTGTCCTGCTAGTACTAGTTGCTTCGGTTTGTGTCCTAGTAGAAATAGAATAGAACATGAAAGTTTGGGCTGAGTTGGTTTAGTTTTTCCTACTCCCTCCGATCCATATTACTTGTCATTGAAATGGATGTATCTATCACTAAAACATGTCTAGATACATCCATTTTAGTGACAAGTAATATGGATCGAAAGGAGTAGTTAAATAGAATACGTAAGTTTTTCGTTTGTGCTAGCTGCGCACGAGTCGGAGTCTATGTAAGAGTTGAGCAGGTCTTGAGACCCTCCTGTGCGCTATATAAATAAACAGGGTATCGAGCCTGTTGTAAACCACGAAAAGCAATAGAGAAATATTACGAGGCACGATACGTGCCTCTGGCTCTGCGTTCGTGTGCGTATTATGGTCCTAGCGTTTGTGTTAGCGTCGGCGAAATATCATAACGGATAAAAGATCCGTTGTAGCTAGACCCCGAGTTGCTACGAGATCGTGCGTGCGTTCGATCCCTGGGCAAAGCTAACAGCAAGTAGTTGAGATTTCCGTAAAAGATTTGGAGTTGTGTGGCTCTGTCCGGTCCTGTAATTGTTGACTGCCATGTGATTTTCGTAATTTTTATGTTTGCTTGTGCCGAACTGACAAACTGATCCACAAGTCACTACAGGACTGGGAAGCTACGCCGACGGCCAAACGTCGGGGCCGTCGGCGTAGCCATCGTTCAGGCCAGCCCCGCCAAGCAGCCGTCGGCGTAAAATTGCCCTCGGCATATTCTATGCTACGCCGACGGCTGCCCTCGGCGTAGCATACGCCGACGGCTGCCCTCGGCGTAGCTATTTTTTATTTTATCTCATTAAACTTTGAAAAATCATAACTAAATCATTCTAATTCGGAAAAATACAAATAATATATCAAAATTTGCAGAAAAATAAGACCTATCTATCTACACTTAAATATTACACATTTATAAAAAAAATTAAGTAAAATATAAAACATTATATATAGTTTAAAACGGGCATAAAAAATTCAAAAACGATCGAAACAATGCGAAACCTTCGCGTGGTGTTATATTATGTGACATAGTTAGAAGGAAAAATATTAAACTTGGTATATTAATTATGTCTCAAAGAAACCTTCACAAAATGAACTATCTCATTCGAGGTTTCTTGGCTTTCGGGTCAAATGACCAATGTTATGGCTAGAATCAAGACATAGTTTGTGATAATGTGCCCATATTGTGCATACACATGCATCATGGGATGGCGAACAATGTTGCAGGAGGAAGTTTTCCTTTTCGTCGCACCAAAAAGCCATTTCCCATTTTCCGAGCATAAAAAACGGACGGTTTTGTGAAGCAACCACCAAATGGCTAATTCAAAATACTACCACCACATTTTACAAAAATACTATACCACCTTATATTGACAATGTCCCAACAGCTGGATCCGAAACCTTTCCGTCCACCTTTGGTGAAAAAGACAAATTTCTGCCAAATCGGCAGGAAGTGGGTCAGATATGAACTACAGGTACATGATCCGATGCTCATGTTTTTTTATAAAAATCATTTTTAGGTTCACAATATGCTATTGATCAAAGATCTAATGAAAGTTTAGCGAAGCTCGGCCCCGAGCTAAGAATCTTTATGTCCGCCGTTCGACAAAGTTTAACGATAGTTTAAAACGGGCATAAAAAATTGAAAAATGATCGAAACAATGCGAAACCTTCGCGTGGTGTCATATTATGTGAAATATTTATAAGGAAAAATATCAAACTTGATATATTGATTATGTCTCAAAAAAACCTTCACAAAATGACCTATCTCATTCGAGGTTTCTTGGCTTTCGGGTCAAATGACCAATGTTATGGCTAGAATCAAGGCATAGTTTGTGATAATATGCCCATATTGTGCATACACATGCATCATGGGATGGCGAACAATGTTGCAGGAGAAAGTTTTCCTTTTCGTCGCACCAAAAAGCCATTTCTCATTTTCCGAGCATAAAAAACGGACGGTTTTGTGAAGCAACCACCAAATGGCTAATTCAAAATACTACCACCACATTTTACAAAAATACTATACCACCTTATATGGACAATGTCCCAACAGGGGGATCCGAAACCTTTCCGTCCACCTTTGGTGAAAAAGACAAATTCCTGCCGAATCGGTAGGAAGTGGGTCAGATATGAACTACAGGTACATGATCTGATGCTCATGTTTTTTTACAAAAATCATTTTTAGGTTCACAATATGTTATTTTATCAAAGATCTAATGAAAGTTTAGCGAGGCTCAGCCCCGAGCTAAGAATCTTTATGTCCGCCGTTCGACAAAGTTTAACGATAGTTTAAAACGGGCATAAAAAATTGAAAAATGATCGAAACAATGCGAAACCTTCGCGTGGTGTCATATTATGTGACATATTTATAAGGAAAAATAGCAAACTTGATATATTGATTATGTCTCAAAAAACCCTTCACAAAATGACCTATCTCATTCGAGGTTTCTTGGCTTTCGGGTCAAATGACCAATGTTATGGCTAGAATCAAGGTATAGTTTGTGATAACGTGCCCATATTATGCATACACATGTATCATGGGATGGCGAACAATGTTGCAGGAGGAAGTTTTCCTTTTCGTCGCACCAAAAGGCCATTTTCTATTTTCAGAGTATAAAAAACGGACGGTTTTGTGAAGCAACCACCAAATGGCTAATTCAAAATACTACCACCACATTTTACAAAAATACTATACCACCTTATATAGACAATGTCCCAACAGGGGATCCGAAACCTTTCCGTCCACCTTTGGTGAAAAAGACAAATTCCTGCCGAATCGGCAGGAAGTGGGTCAGATATGAACTACAGGTACATGATCCGACGCTCATGTTTTTTTAAAAAAATCATTTTTAGGTTCACAATATGCTATTTTATCAAAGATCCAATGCAAGTTTTCCTTTTTATCGCACCAAAAAGGCATTTTTCATTATCCGAGCGCAAAAAGGGAATTTTCTAAAGCAACCACCAAATAGCTAATTCAAAAACGGAGGGTTTGTGATTAGTTGATATGCATATCATATTTGGATTCCTCTCATTTTTCTGATCAATTTAAACATATTATTTGTTGAATTTCGATTTACGGATTTAAAGATATTAATTATTCTATATTAAATAGAAAAATACCAAAAAAATAAAATTATTATATTTTTATTTGAATTCAATAATATTTTTACTTATTCATTAATATTTACTTAAATAATTGTTTGTAATTTCAAAAAATACAAACATGTGACATGATGATATAAGAGTTAATAGGATTGATATCATAGTATTGACACCAATGTATGAATTACTTTGCGGAAACGGATTCTGAAGGAACGAGGATGTTAAGCGTGCTGAAGCTGGAGTAGTATTAGGATGGATGACCTGCTGGGAAGTTTGACTAATACTGGAATTTAATCAAATAGTAAGTATAATTAGTGTTGAAAATGTTCAAAGTAGGAGATTAACAAGTGAAACAATTCAAAGAATAAAAAAATTGAGAAAAAAAATAAAAAAAATATTATTTAAAAAAGAAAATTAAAAAAAAAAAGAATTTTGCAACCAGTCGACAGGCTATGCCGACGGCAAAGCCCTCGGCGTAGCATACGCCGACGGCTTGAGTGTGCTCCGCCGAGGGAGATCTTTGCCGAGGAGGCTACGCCGAGGGCAGCCCATACGCCGAGGGCATTTTGGCCTACGCCGACGGCCTTTTGCCCTCGGCGTAGCGCGCGTGTCCCGTAGTGAGTTTGTGTCGTGTTTGTTTGCGTGGCTGTATTGGTTCCATGGTGTTCTGGCCGTACATTTAGGCGTGAGTTTTCATACTAGCATGGATTTAATTTGTCGTATTTTTGTTCTCCGATCCTATGTATCACTAATCCTCTGGTTATTCAAGCGCTAGCTTTTTAAGATGGAGCCATTTTTGCGCCTTAAATAGAGTTCCCGACATTAACCTCGTAAACTCGCTGCAATGAGCATGTCAAGGCCCGGGACAAGCACATGAGTAACCGATCTGTCATCGGTGCTGCAAGATGTTTCTTTGCTTAGTCCTGGTTTCTTTTTTTTAGATCAACAGGTCCCCTCAGCCCCATTCTATTTTTCATTGAAAATGAAATGTCAAATGTTACAGCAAAATGATAGCATTAGACGTTTAAGCTCAGGCTAAAGCCACAAAAAATAACCTCTACAAACAGCTATTGCCAGGTCGACTACAGCACCAGGACATAAGCTATCCAGACTACAAGCATAAAGACAGATTTGACCATCAGTTAACATGATTACAACTCAAAACGGGTAAAATGGCACACATGCGAGGAACCCAGACTCCAACGGAAACTTAATTGACTCCCCCTCCAGTGAAGCGTCGAATCAGGTCTTCTAGAGTCCGAGGGTTCATCCCCGTCGACATCCTCCTTTTCTTCAAACGTTTATTAGATCTGGGGCTTCAATTTTCTGCTCCATCCTCTGTAATCCATAAAGTTTGATTGCTTTGTTAGGCACAGGAGAAGCCACCTTTTGAGCATCTTTGGCAGGCGATGCCATAGTACCAGCGTTCCAGACTGCATTCCAGACAAACAACATCTTCGAAAAAATGTCATTTCTTTGCTTCACTACAGGACTTGATTGGCAAGCCGAGGGCCAAAAGCCATAGACGTAGCCGGCGTAGGCTATGCTAACGATTGCCGTAGGCTATGCCGATGATTGCCGACGGCTGCCCTCAGCGTAGACTCCTCGGCAAAGATCTCCCTCGGCGGAGGGCACGGAGGCCGTCGGCGTATCAAAAAGCCGTCGACGTAGTGTCCGTTGGCGTATCATAACGTCCGGTTGCAGAAATAGTTTCAAATTTTCTTTTTCAATTTTTTCTCAACTTTTTTAATATTTCAATTTTTTGAATCGTTAATCTCTCACTTGGAATATTTTTAACACTAATTACACTTAATCTTTGATCAAGTTGCAGTCTTGGTCAAACTTCCTAGTCGGTCACCCACGATTAACTTGCTCGTTTCTTCAGAATCTGTTTCCGCAAAGCAACTTATACCTTGTTATCAATACTATTGTTATCAATGCTATGATTTCAACCTATTAATTCTTATATCATCATGTCACATGTTTGTATTTTTTGAATTACAAACAATGAATAAGTAAAAATATTATTGAATAAGAATAAAAATATAATAATTATATTTTTTGTATTTTTCTATTTAATATGGGATAATTAATATCTTTAAATCCGTAAATCGTAATTCGACAAATAATATGTCTAAATTAATCAGAAAAATGAGAGAAATCCAAATATTATATCCATATCAATTTATCACAAACTATGCCGTAATTTTAGCTATAATTTCATTTGCTCGTTTAAAACGGCAAACATAATTTCAAACTTTGTCGAATGGCGGACATGAAGATTCTTATCTTGGGGCTAAGCCTCGCAAAATTAAAGTAAATCTCTGATAAAATAGCATATTATGAACCTAAAAATTATTTTTGTAAAAAATCATGAGCATCAGATCATGTATGTGTAGTTCATATCCGACCCGCTTCCTACCGATTTGGCATAAATTTGTCTTTTCACCAGGGATGGACGGAAAGGTTTGAGATTTCCCTGTTGGTACATTGTCTATGTAAGTTGGTATAATATTTTTAAAAATGGGGTGATAGCATTTTGAATTAGCCATTTGGTGGTTGCTTCACAAAACCCCCCATTTTTTATGCTCGGAAAATAAAAAATGGTTTTTTGGTGCGAAGAAAATGAATACTTCATCTTGCAACATTGTTCTAAATCCCATGATGCACATGTATGTACAATGTGGACACATTATCACAAACTATTCCTTGATTCTATCCATAACACTGGTCATTTGACGCAAAAGCCAGGAAACCTCGAATGAGATAGGTCATTTTGTGAAGGTTTTTTGAGACATAATCAATATACCAAGTTTTATATTTTTCCTTCCAATTATGTCACATAATATGACATCATGCGAAAGTTTCGCATTGTTTGGATATTTTTGAATTTATTATGCTCGTTTTAAAGTATCGTCAAACTTTGTTGAATTGTGGGCATGAAGATTCATAGCTCGGGGCTAAGCCTCTCTAAAATTAAAGAGAACTCTAATGAAATAGAATATTTTGAACCTAAAAATTATTTTTGTAAAATATCATGAGCATCAGATCATGTACATGTAGTTCATATGTGACCCATTTCTTACCCCGAATAGGCAGAAATTTATCTTTTTCACCAGGGATGGATGGAAAGGTTTGAGATCCCCCTATTGGAACATTGTCCATGTAAGATGGTCTAGTATTTTTGAAAAATGAGGTGGTAGCATTTTGAATTAGCCATTTGGTGGTTGCTTCACAAAACCCCCCATTTTTTGCTCTCGAAATATGAAAAAAGGATTTTTGATGAGATAAAAAGGAAAACTCCCTCCTGCAACATTGTTCGGCATCCCATGATGCACAAGTATGCATAATATGGACACATTATCACAAACTATGCCTTGATTCCAGCCATAACACTGGTCATTTGACCCGAAAGCCAGGAAACCTCGAATGAGATAAGTCATTTTGTGAAGTTTTTTTAAGACATAATCAATATACCAAGTTTTATATTTTTCCTTCGAAGTATTTCACATAATATGACACCACACGAAGGTTTCACATTGTTTGGATCGTTTTTTTAATTTTTTATGCCCGTTTTAAACTATCGTAGACTTTGTCGAATGGTGTGCACGGAGATTCTTAGCTCGGGGCCAAGCCTCGCGTGGATCTCATGAAATAGCATATTATGAACCTAAAAAATTGTTTTTGTAAAAAAATTATGAGCATCAGATCATGTACCTGTTGTTCATATCTGACTCACTTCCTACCTTTTGGCAGAAATTTGTCTTTTTCACCAGGGATGGATGGAAATCTTTGAGATCCGCTATTGGAACATTGTCCATATAAGGTGGTCTAGTATTTTAAAAAAATGGGGTGATAGCATTTTGAATTAGCCATTTGGTGCTTTCTTCACAACGCCTCCCTTTTTTGCGCTCGAAAAATGAAAAATGGCATTTTGGTGCGATGAAAAGGAAAATTTTCACCTACAATATTGTTCACCATCCTATGATGCACATCTATGCACAATATGGACACATTATCACAAACTATGTCTTAATTCTAGCCATAACACTAGTCATTTGACCCGAAAGTCGGGAAACCTCGAATAAGATAGGTCATTTTGTGAAGGATTTTTTTGCGACATAATCAATATACCAAGTTTTATATTTTTCCTTGCAACTATATCATATAATATGACACCACGTGAAGGTTTCGTATTGTTTGAATCGTTTTTAAATTTCTTATGCTTGTTTTAAACTATATGTAATGTTTTATGTTTTACTTAATTTTTATTTATAAATGTGTAATATTTGAGTGTAGATAGAAAGATCTTATTTTTCTAAAATTTTTGTTACATTATTTGTATTTTTATGAATTAGAATAATTTAGTCATGATTTTTCAAAGATTAATGAGGTAAAAGGAAAAATAGCTATGCCGAGGGCTTCCGTCGGCATAGCTATCCTACTCCGAGGGAAATTCTACATCAACAGCTGCTTGGGGGGGGGGGGGGTGCTAGCCTGGTCGTGGTCTACGCCGACGGTTTCGACGTTTGACCGTTGGCGTACCGCCTATCCGTCAACCTCTCCACCTATTCCTGTAGTGCTTCCACATGGTCACATGAGACGGACATCCACCATGTTAACTACAACATTTCTATTATAACTGACCCCATAACCTTGCTACATTCTCATAAATGCAGCACCTACTTGTCTGTTCAAATAGTAGACAGTTCAGTCCACATAAGTTTGACAATATCACGTGAGAAAAATAGACCGTCTACGCTTTCATTCTCATCGTAGAAGATGCAAGTTACCTCTTGTACTGTTTGTCTTAATTGAGTTATCTCTAGTGAGTAACTTATTGTGTGATAAGTGATAACAACCAAAGGAAGACCTTTACCTTAGGGGGCACACACAAGCTCCATACAGCAGGGGTGTGTATATAGGGGTAGGGGTGTGTATATAGGGGTACCACTATGGGAATAATTAGATAGGCCGACGGCCTTTTTATACGTCAACGGCAAAATGTCGGGACCATCGACGTAACTTGACGCGCCGTCGGCGTAGGATAAATAGACCGACGACAACTGTCGGCGTAAACGGGACTGTCGGCGTAGCCTATTAGGCTAACGGAAGAGCAAGGACGTCAAGTCTACGGCGACGGCAAATCCGTCGGCTTAGGTTTCACACCTATGCCGACGGCGAAGCCGTCGGCGTAGCTATTTTTCTTTTTTGCCACATTAATTTTTGAAAAATCATAACTGAATCATTTAAATTCAGAAAAATATATATAATATATCAAAATTTGCAGAAAAATAAGATCTATCTATTTAAACTCAAATATTATATATTTTTATTCAAAAAAAATACATAAAAAATACAAATACATTCATATAACATATTTTTTATTTTTCGAGTGCAAAAAACGGGGTGTTTTGTGAAGTAACCACCAAATGAAAGTTTCAAAATGATAATACCACATTTAAAAAAAATATTATACCATATTGAATGGATAATTTCCTAACCTGGGTATCTCAAACCTTTCTGTTCATCCCTCGTGAAAAAGACAAATTCATGCCGAATTGGTAGGAAATGAGTTAGATTTGAACTACAGGTTCCTGATATGATGCGAATGATTTTTTGCTCACAATATGCTATTTCATCAGAGATCTAATGCAAGTTTAGTGAGGCTCAGCCCCAAGCTAAGAATCTTCATGGCCCTCGATTTAGAAAGTTTGACGATAGTTTGAAATGGAAATAAAATTTCAAAAACGACCGAAACAATGCAAAACCTTCGCGTGGTGTCATATTATGTGCCATAGTTGCAGGGAAAAATACCAACTTAGTATATTCATTGTGTCTAAAAAAACCTTCACAAAATAACCTACATCAATCGAGGTTTTCTAGATTTCAGGTCAAATGACCAATGTTATTGCTAGAATCGCGGTATAGTTTGCGATAATGTGCCCATATTGTGAACACATGTGTATCATGGGATGACGAACAATGTTGCAGGAGGAAGTTTTCCTTTTCGTCGCATCGAAAAGGCATTTTGTGTTTTCTGAGTGCAAAAAATGGGGTGTTTTGTGAAACAACCACCAAATGAAAGTTTCAAAATGATAATACCACATTTTTCAAAAATACTAGACCATATTGAATGTACAATTTCCCAACCTGGGTATCTCAAACCTTTCTGTCCACTCCTCGTGAAAAGGACAAATTCCTGCCGAATCGGTAGGAATGGAGTTAGATTTGAACTATAGGTACATGATATGATGCTCATGATTTTTTGAAAAAATCATTTTTAGATTCATAATATGCTATTTCATCATATATTTAATGCAAGTTTAGTGAGGCTCATCCCCGAGCTAAGAATCTTCATGCCCCTCGATTTAGAAAGTTTGACGATAGTTTGAAATGGGCAAAAAAAAATTCAAAAACGATCGAGACAATGCAAAACCTTCGCGTGGTGTCATATTATGTGACATAGTTGCATGGAAAAATACCAAACTTGGTATATTTATTGTGTCTCAAAAAACCTTCACAAAATGACCTATCTCAATCAAGGTTTTCTGGATTTTAGGTCAAATGACCAATGTTTTTGCTAGAATCATGCTATAGTTTGCGATAATGTGTCCATATTATGCACGTATGTGTATCATGGAATGACGAACAATGTTGCAGGAGGAAGTTTTTCTTTTCGTCGCACCGACAAGCTAATTTTTATTTTCCGAGCGCCAAAAACGGGGCGTTTTGTGGAGCAACCACCAAATGAAAATTTCAAAATGATAATACCACATTTTTCAAAAAATACTAGACCATATTGAATGGACAATTTCCCAAACTGGATATCTCAAACCTTTCCGTCCACCCTTGGTGAAAAAAGACAAATTCCTGCCGAATCGGTAGGAAGTGGGTCCGATTTGAACTACATGTACATTATCTGAAGCTCATGATTTTTTGAAAAAATCATTTTTAGGTTCACAATATGCTATTTTATTAGATATATCATGCAAGTTTAGTGAGGCTGAGACCGAGCTAAAATCTTCATGCCCCTCTTTTTAGAAAGTTTGACGATAGTTTGAAATGGGCATAAAAAATTCAAAAACGATCGAAACAATGCAAAACTTTCGCGTTGTGTCATATTATGTGACATAGTTGCATGGAAAAATACCAAACTTGGTATAATCATTGTGTCTTAAAAAAACCTTCACAAAATTACCTATCTCAATCGAGGTTTTTTGGATTTCAGGTCAAATGACCAATATTATTGCTAGAATCGCGATATAGTTTGCGATAATGTGCTCATATTGTGTATGCATGTGTATCATGAGATGAAGAACAATGTTGTTGGAGGAAGTTTTCCTTTTTGTCGCACCGAAAAGCCATTTTTATTTTCCGAGTGTAAAAAATGGGGTGTTTTGCGAAGCAACCACCAAATAAAAGTTTCAAAATGATAATACCATATTTTTCAAAAATACTAGACCATATTGAATGGAAAATTTCCCAACCCGGGTATCTCAAACCATTCTGTCCAACCCTGGTGAAAAAGACAAATTCCTGCCGAATCCAAGGAAGTTGGTCCGATTTAAACTATATGTACATTATTGGATGCTCATGAGTTTTTTGTAAAAATTATTTTTAGACTCCAAATATTATATTTCATTAGTGATCCACATTAATTCTCTTTTTCGTCGTACCAACAAGCCATTTTCTTTTTTTTCTGAGTGCAAAAAAGGGTGTTTCGTGAATCCTAACATAGTTTCGATTGTTCTAGTGTTAAAAATATAAGATACATAATTAAATATATGATAAGTATGTTATATTTGGATTCCTCTCATTTTTCTGGTCGATTTTGGATATATTATTTGTCGAATTATGATTTACGAATTTGTAGTTGTGAATTAGTCAATATTACATGGAAAAAGGCAAAATAAATAAAATTTGTTTTATTTTAATTTGAATTCAAGATTATTATTATTACTTATTCATTGTTGTTTACTTAAATAAATGTTTGAAATTTTAAAAATAAGGCTTGTGATACCATCGTCCCAGGGTTAATAGGATTGATATAGTAGTATTATTAGTAAGTTCTAATTTCCTGATTGGAAGCTCATGTGTAAGAAACAGAGAAGTTAAGCATGATGGGGCTGGAGTAGTATTAGGATGGGTGACCGATGAGAAAGTTTGATCATTAATATAATTTAATCGGAAATTAATTATACTTAGAGTTAAAAAATGCTTGTGAAATTAATGAGTCAAATAATTAAAAAAATGCTTGTGAGATTAATAATTCAAAACAAAAACAAATTTTTTTTGGAAAAAAATATTCAAAAATAAATTGAAAAAAGATAGGCCGATGGCATTGCCGTCCGCGTAGCTCCAGCCAAACACTCTAGGTCGACGGCAATGTCGTCGGCGTAGCTGCCGCCAGGGCAAACGGTTGCGAACCGTGTGATATGGGCCCCACATCCTTTACACCGACGGTATCCTCTACGCCGACGGGCAAACAGGCTACGCCTACGGGGTCGTATGCCGACGGTCATACGCCGACGACAATCAGTGGCCACGCCGACGGGGTCTGGCCGTCAGCGCCTAGCCTGTTTCTTGTAGTGTACACTCCATACAGGGATTGTGAGGTATGAATCCCAAATCATAGAGTCCTCTACATCATCAAAATTAATTGAAGCTTAGTCTTGGTTTCGATGTCCTTTCGGTAATCCTGGGCACTGGCGCGTACTGCCACCAACATGTGTGCAAGTGGGAATACGGACCAGAGAAGATACTAGGCCTTTCTTTGGTAACTGGGATTTCAGGAACTTCTGTACATACACTAAAAAACGGGCCTCTTGTCTCAGTTTACAAGGGCCTCTAGTTCCGGTTGGGTCCCGGTTACCCAATCAGGACTATACAATTTTCAGTCCTGGTTACTACGCACCGGGACTAAATCCTCCACGTGGCCGCGATAGCGCGCTGGGCTCGAGGATCTTTAATCCCGGTTGGTGTTAAAGTCCTTCACATAGTGAGGCAGCATTTTGGGACAATTGGCTGCCGTAGATGGCGGTGCGGTACCAGGTTCTGGCGCGACAGTGTTTTTGTCAGAAACACGATCAACTGGGGCAAAGACAAGGGTTACACAAAAGTGATAGTTTTTTGTGACTATTAGGCGGAATAGTTGTAGTTTTTTGGAAAACTCCAAAATTGTTGTAGTTTTTTAAAACCCTAGCCACAACTGTGGTAGCAAAATGCAATTTTCTCCTAATCCTCTGGTTATTAAAGCGCTAGCTTTTTGAGATGGGGCCATTTTTGCGCCTTAAATAGAGTTCCCTACATTAACCTCGGCAACTTGCTTCCATGAGCTTGCCAAGGCTTGGGACAAGTGCAGGAGTAACCGATCCGTCACCAGTGTTGCATGATGTTTCTTTGCTTAGTCCTGGTTTCGATGCCCTTTCAGTAGTTGTTTTTTGAATTACATGTTTTGTGAGTACACGGGAGACCATTTGCTCCTGGCTGACTGCGTGTGCCTGTCCTTTCCCCCAACCTGCTTTGTAACCAGAGCGTCTTAGCTAGTGTAACAGAGTTCAAGGCTTGTCCTAACTGTAGAACCGGACACCAAACTAGTTTCGGTAGGGAGCCTTTTTTATCGAAGTAGGGTTTGTGCCGCCCAAGTTTAAAATTTATAAGCTCGGCCTTCATTAGCTCCTGATCTAAAGCCCACCATTTATGCTCATTCACCCACCCTTGTACCCTCTCAGCCGCCTATTTATACCACGAACTCCACCACACCACCTTTGTATACCACAACACAACACAACACAACACACCAGAGAACGAATGCAAAATCTAGCTGCAGCTAAGCTACCTAGAATCATGCAGACCAGTAATACTGTTCTCAGAGAATGGAGCCGGTGAAGACCCTTGGCACTGTCGCGTCCCTAATACTGCTCTGTCTGAGTGCCTTGTGCAGGCGGCGTAAGTTGTGCTGGCACCCGGCGGCCAAAACAGGGACAATAGCTACAGAAAGAACTTATTCGTGTGGGAGTGAGAGGCACGGGGAATCTGCCAGGCAATCCGGTCGTGGTCACTACGGCCATCGCTTCGTCAACGACGGCGCTGGTGTATCTTCACTGATGTCACGGGCGCACTCCATGGTGCCGGGGGTGGAGTCAGGAGCTTCATTTAGGATTATGGCGTCTGTGGCGCCAGTGGTATCCCATTCGGAGGGTTCGCCGGCTGCTGCTGTATTGGAGCCAACGCTATCGGCGTCTCACTCACCATGAGACAACATTAGCAGCGTCTCACCACTTTGGGCCATAGCCTTACCAGCTGCCAATACTGAAGTACATACCTAGCAATTGTCGCGCTTGCGTGAACACTAGTAGTTGACGGCCTGTATCCTGGTGTGTGTAATGAAGGAAGTCCATCGGACATAGATTGCTTGTATTAGGTCTGTACTGGGTCCTGTATCAGACTAACGAATTGTTGACTGCTATGTGATTTTCAGAATTTTGTGGACTCCTTATGGATGCTCATGCCGAACTGACAAACTGATCCACACGTTTGCGTGTGTTCGTTTGCGTGGCTGTATTGGTTCGGTGTACATTTGGGTGTGAGTTTTTATACTACCATGGATTTAATTTGTCGTATTTTGGCCCTACTATAGATCACTAATCATGTGGTTATTGAAGCGCAAGCCCTTTGAGATGGGCCAGTTTGCGCCTTAAATAGAGTTTCCAATATTAACCTTTGAAACTTGCTGCCATGAGGTTGTCAAGGCTTGAGACAAGCACATGCGTAACCGGTCCGTCATCGGTGTGCCGTAAGATGTTTCTGTGCTTAGTTCTGGTTTCGCTGTCCTTTGAGTTGTTTTTCCGAATTACATGTTTTGTGAGCACATGGGAGGACATTTGGTCCTGGCTGATTGCTGTGCCTGTTCTTTCCCCAACTTTCTTAGACGCTGATTGTTATGAGAGCATGTTAGCTAAGGTAATAGAGGCCAAAGCTTAGCCTAACAATAGAACATGACACCAAAATGGTTCGGGTAGCAAGCCTTTATTGAAGCAGGGTTTGAGCCGCTCAAGTGTAAAATTTATAAGACGCTCTATAGACAAGGGGGACACCGCTCTATAGACAGCAGGACAAGGCGGGTTGGACGAGACTCTTCTACGTCTCCTGGAGGCGGCACGGCGGCTCCCCCCATAGTCCAGCGTAGCTCTTCTTTTTTCGTTGGGATCTCGCTTGAAGAGCGTGTCTTTGGAGTTCTTTGAGTCGTGTTGTGTTGTGGCCCCAGCAATCTTTGTTTCGTAATTTGGAACCTTGTAAATTATTGTGGATGATTGCTTTATTTATAAAGCGAGGTGAAATCTTGATTCGAGAAGTGTAAAATTTATAAGGTCAGCCTTCATTGGCTTGCGATCTAAGCATTGCGCTGCATTCCTTGTTTCTGATTCGCCTCATTTACACTCATCGCCTCTCTGCTTCCTATTTATACTACGAAATCCACCACATCACAAGTGCAGTTGGTTGGCGACCGGTGAGTTTGCGGCGTGGCCAGGCTCCTGGGTTGTGGTGTTGTAGGTGTGGGCTCGTCCCGGTTTGTCTCGGGTTTTGCCTGGTTTTTCTGATCATAAATTTGTAAGACGCTCTATAGACAGGGGGACACCGCTCTATAGACAGCGGGACAAGGCGGGGCTAGAGAAGACTCTGCGGCGTCTCCTGGAGGCGGCACAACGGCTCCCCCCATAGTCCAGCGTAGCTCTTTTTTTTCGTTGTGATCTCGCTTGCAGAGCTTGTCTTTGGAGTTCTTTGAGTCATGTTGTGTTGTGGCCCCAGCAATCTTTGTTTCGTAATTTGGAACCTTGTAACTTATTGTGGATGATTGCTTTATTTATAAAGCGAGGTGAAATCTTGATTCGAGAAGTGTAAAATTTATAAGGTCAGCCTTCATTGGCTCGCGATCTAAGCATTGCGCTGCATTCCTTGTTTCTGATTCGCCTTATTTACACTCATCGCCTCTCTGCTTCCTATTTATACTACGAACTCCACCACATCACAAGTCGAGTTGGTCGGCGACTGGTGACTTTGTGGCGTGGACAGGCTCCTGGGTTGTGGTGTTGTAGGTGTGGGCTCGCCCCGGTTTGTCTCGGGTTTTGCCTGGTTTTTATGATCATAAAGCAAGCAGTGTGATGTTTTTGGGTCCGGTTTACCAATAAACTGGATCATTTTGGTCATCTTCCACACCTCTTCTTATCTTATAATGAACATAATACAGCAGTTCTTCTGCTGTCATTCAAGAAAAAAGTTGACTAGTTGCAGCGTGTATCCGGGTGTGTGTAACAAAGCAGATGGTTGAGACATCGGTTCCATGGTGTACTGGCCGTACATTTAGGTGTGTCTTTTCATACTACAACTACTTTCCTTCCTTGTTTATGATTCGCCTCATTTACGCTCATTCACCTTCCTTGGCATCTCGGCCATCTATTTATAATAGGAACTCCACCACACCACGAGTGCATGTACTAGTAGAGCACATCTCACGACCACGACGACACAACACACCACAAAGAGAGCGCGTACAGAATCTAGCTGCAGCGAAGCTAGCTAGAGTCATGCATACCAAGAATACTGTCCTGATGCTGCTCTGCCTCATGTTAGCCAAGTTTTTTCTTGGAGCCGCGTGCTCAGATAACATAGCCGGTGCAGGTGTGTGGCCGACGAGAAGACCCTGTTCTTGGGCGTGAGAGGCATGGGGAACCTGCCGGCACTCTCAACCGTGTGGGTGGCGGCTACGGCGATGGGATTGGCAACACTGGCGCCCGTGTCCTCACCGGCTTCACCAGCACCTTGAGCGGGGTCAGGTGCAGTGGCACGAGCATCCTGATACCACGAAGCGGTGGTGGCACTGGTCATATCCCGTACGCGCTGCATCCGGCAGGCTTGCAGGTAACCGAAAGTGACGGCAGCCGAGTAGCTGCGGGAAGTTCATGCATGCCTGCTTGAATAAGCCGTCGTGGTGGTCTAGCTAGATAGGACCAAAGCGTGTGTTGTGTTATGCGGCCCTACGTACGCACTACTACTCCTGGATTCACCTAGTAAATACTTCCTTCGTCCCAAGGCTTAAGGTCTATATTTTTTTTAAAAAAGTCAAACCAACTGAATTTTGACCAAACTTAAAAAAAAACTATCAATAAAAATGATATTTTATAGACATCATATGAAAATATATTTCATTATCTATCTAATGATATTGATTATGTATTTTGCGTATTAATAAGCCGTCGTGGTGGTCTATCTAGATAGAACGGTTATGCGGCCTTGCGCACTACTACTCTGGTGGATTCACCTAGTATATGACGCAATGTTCATATGCGCTAGTGTATCCGGGAAAATAATCTGGCAATTAATTAGGTACTCGTGTATCAAGATCTCGACTAGCAAGCTAATGGTGTGTCTTCTTAAGTCGGTGTGGTTTGACCAAAGACGCTTGGCCGACCCGAAACGGAAATAGCTCACGCGATCACGACCGGCCGTGTCTCTGGCCTGCCCCTCCCCGAGCTCCTCCCTCCCCCTCCTCCTCCCCTGCTTGTTCCCTCTCGGAATTTATCATGCCCACGGGTCTATGCAAACAAGAGGATGGTATGGGTGGCGAGGCGACACGGAGCACGCCCGTGGAGGGTGGGGACGTCCGCAGTTAGTTCGTTGCTGGCAGAGGGGGCGGCGGTGGTGATGGCAGCGACGGTGAATCCGCCTTCTTCTTGATGTCTGAAGGTTCCCCTCACCCACAGACACACCATTCCTACCCCTTCTTCCCCATCATAAACGTTGGCAACCGGTCAGAATTGCATGTGGGCACCTTGTTAGAATTAATTGATCGTGCCTATGATACCCGTAAATTACAAGCGTGCTTACCCATGTTGGGGCTGCATCTCGCAGCCCCATCTTCTTCTACCTCTTAACTCTCATAATCGCTCCATCTCTCATTGTTTCTCTAGCTCACAAGCACAAACACCATTAGAAACTCTACACACACACACACACACCACTACAGGAATAACAAGAAACGCCGACGGCCTTATTTTACGCCGACGGCTAAAGGTCGGGCCCGTCGGCGTAACTGGGCGGGCTCGTCAGCTGGGCCAGGTGGCCGTCGGCGTAGAAAACCCGTCGGCGTAGGGCGAAACCCCCCGACGGCCGCCGTCGGCGTATATAAAACCGTCGGCCACCAGTTACCTACCTCTGACGGCGACCGTCGGCGTAAAGGTACCGTCGGCGTATGATGCCACGTGTTCCTACCACCCGTCCCACCTGATGGGCGTGGGCAACGACGTTAGGCGCGTCGATACGCCGACGGCCAGGCCGTCGGCCTATCTGGCCAGCACGTGTACGCCGACGGCAATGCCGTCGGCCTAGATAGGTACTTTTACTACTTTACTCCAAATTATAATATTCAAATAGTTGCATAATTTATTTCCCACTGTAATTTTAATGTAGATGTAATTTATAAATAACTTGGTGGTTGTAAGATATCTCATTTTTTATGGACCACGGGGAACCGAACCCTATCTATTGGGAAACCCTAGAAACCCCTCTCTTTTGGGGACCCTTGGGCATCGAACCCACTATTTGGAGAAACCCTCCACCGAGTGAAGGTTATCGCATATGTACGCTTGTAAAGTCCAAAAAAGTATATTGGTATGACATAAACAAACCTAAACTACCGTCCACGTTGCATGCGATAACACGTAGAGAAGTGTGCTGGACATGTAGGAGTAGGCTCCCGCCGCGGGTCAAACGAGGGTAGACCGGTGGAACCTTGGGCCTATCCTTAGTTTTCCATATAGATAAACAAACCTAAACCACCAAGAGAGTGCGTTGTTCAACCCTCGTACGGAGAATGCTACGGGGGTAGACCCGCGGGTCCCTCGGATTAGGGTTTTGTCGGAAAAGGACTGCCCGAGTGCCGGCATGCCACGGGAACATGCGTGTGGCCCTAGCATACATGCACAAGGGTGGTGGATTGCCCCTAGATGGAAAACCTAGCTCCATAATGTGACCGTCCACGTTGCATGCGATAACACCTATAGAAGTGTGTTGGACATGTAGTAGTAGGCTCCCGCCGCGGGTCAAACGAGGGTAGACCGGTGGAACCATGGGCCTATCCTTGGTTTTCCATGTAGATATGACCCAAACAAACCTAAACCACCGAGAGAGTGCGTTGTTCAACCCTCGTATGGAGAATGCTACGGGGGTAGACCCGCGGGTCCCTCGGATTAGGGTTTCGTCGGAAAAGGACCGCCCGAGTGCCGGGATGCCACGGGAACATGTGTGTGGCCCTAGCATACATGCACAAGGGTGGTGGATTGCCCCTAGATGGAAAACCTAGCTCCGGGGTGTGACCGTCCACGTTGCATGCGATAACACGTAGAGAACTGTGCTGGACATGTAGGAGTAGGCTCCCGCCGCGGGTCAAACGAGGGTAGACCGGTGGAACCATGGGCCTATCCTTGGTTTTCCATGTAGATATGACCCAAACAAACCTAAACCACCGAGAGAGTGCGTTGTTCAACCCTCGTACGGAGAATGCTACGGGGGTAGACCCGCGGGTCCCTCGGATTAGGGTTTCGTCGGAAAAGGACCGCCCGAGTGACGGGATGCCACGGGAACATGCGTGTGGCCCTAGCATACATGAACAAGGGTGGTGGATTGCCCCTAGATGGAAAACCTAGCTCCGGGGTGTGACCGTCCACGTTGCATGCGATAACACGTAGCGAAGTGTGCTGGACATGTAGGAGTAGGCTCCCACCGCGGGTCAAACGAGGGTAGACCGGTGGAACCATGGGCCTATCCTTGGTTTTCCATGTAGATATGACCCAAACAAACCTAAACCACCGAGAGAGTGCGTTGTTCAACCTGAAGGGTTTCGCGGCATAGTAAATCAAAATTTTCTACGGAGCGAATAGAGGGAAAGCCAAGATCTAATCTAGGAGATGCAAACAACGAGAGAGATTGGATTAGATCTTCATACCCTTGAAGATTCGCACAGCGGAACGTTCGTCGGAACGTGGGTGATGTAGTCGTACTCGCTTCTCCTCCTCGCGATCCAATCCGATCTAGCACCACAAGTGGCGGTGCCTCCGTGAGATGCACACGTGCAGCACCTCGACGTCTCCTCCTTCCTCGGACCAGCGAGTATGGTGGAGAGATAGATTGGATCTACAGCACGACGGCGTGGTGTATATGGTGGAGAATTTCTGCTGCAGGGCTTCGCCTACAAACAGTCGGGAGGGAGAGAGGAAGGTAGCAAGGCTGCTAGGGCTTGGAGGAAGGTGTGTGTGGGGGGGAAGGGGGCGGCCAGCCCTTGCCCCTCCTCCAAGCCTATCTCTAGTTTAAACAATTTAAACTCTCCCTTATCTAGAAATCCTATCTCTAGTTTAAACGATTTAAACTCTCCCTTATCTAGAAATTCTATCCCGAGATTTAAACGAGTCAAATATCTCTAGAATCGGCTGGGCCCTATGGGGCCTTGTGCCCCTGGCCCAATGCGGCCAGGACACTCCCTCATAGGCCCATGCCCCCTCCCGGAAGGTGGGGCCACGTTGGTCCCCTTCCGGAAGGTTCTAGAAGCTTCCGGTACAATACCGATTAACCCGGAACAATTCCGAACTCCAAAAACCGCACTGCCTTATATGAATCGTATTCTCCGGACCATTCCGGAACCTCTCGTGATATCCCGGATCCCATCCGAGACTCCGAACAAAAATTCATAAACCAATTATCCAATCTATCCTAGCGTCGAGATACGTTAAGTGTGTGACCCTGCGGGTTCGAGAATATGCAGACATGATCTTCTATCAATAATCAACAGCGGGGTCTGGGCACCCATATTGACTCCCACACATTCATCGATGATCATATCGGATGAACCACGATGCCAGGATTCAATCAATCCCATATATATATTCCCTTCGTCTCGCGATATTTTACTTGCCCGAGATTCGATCGTCGGTACCGTCATACCTAGTTCAATCTCGTTCACAGCAAGTACTTTACTCGTTCCGTAATCCGATATCACTTTGTGATTAACTCCTTAACCACATGCTTGCAAGCGGTGTTGATATCGATTACCGAGTGGGCCCGAAGTATATCTCTCCGACTTGGGAGGGACAAATTCCATCTCGATACATACAACCCAACAGATACTTTCCGATCACCTGAGAGACACCTTTATGATCACCCTCTCATAGGATGACGTTTGATGACCTCAAAGATTTCTTCCGATACCAGGGAGTTGCATTATCTCATGGTCTAAGGAATACAATATTTGACATAGGAAAAGCTTCGCAAAGACGAACACGATGACATGATCTAATTGCTCTGCTTTGTTTGGGTCTATCCACCATATCATTCTCCCAATGATATGATCTCATTATCAATTGACAACTCATGTCTATGGTTAGGAAACCTCAACCATCATTGATCAATGAGCTAGTCCATAGAGGCGTACTAGGGACACGGTGTTGTTTACAAACCACACAAGTATTAAAGTTTGCGCTTAATACAATTCTAGCATGGAACATAAACTTTATCATGAACAAGAATTATAATAATAACATCTTTATTATTGCCTCTAGGGCATAATTCCAACACAACCCTCGTACGGAGAATGCTACGGGGGTAGACCCGCGGGTCCCTCGGATTAGGGTTTCGTCGGAAAAGGACCGCCCGAGTGCCGGGCTGCCACGGGAACATGCGTGTGGCCCTAGCACACATGCACAAGGGTGGTGGATTGCCCCTAGATGGAAAACCTAACTCCGGGGTGTGACCGTCCACGTTGCATGCGATAACACCTATAGAAGTGTGCTGGACATGTAGGACTAGGCTCCCGCCGCGGGTCAAACGAGGGTAGACCGGTGGAACCATGGCCTATCCTTGGTTTTCCATGTAGATATGACCCAAACAAACCTAAACCACCCAGAGAGTGCGTTGTTCAACCCTCGTACGGAGAATGCTACGGGGGTAGACCTGCGGGTCCCTCGGATTAGGGTTTCGTCAGAAAAGGACCGCCCGAGTGCCGGGATGCCACGGGAACATGTGAGTGGCCCTAGCATACATGCACAAGGGTGGTGGATTGCCCCTGGATGGAAAACCTAGCTCCGGGGTGTGACCGTCCACGTTGCATGCGATAACACGTAGAGAAGTGTGCTGGACATGTAGGAGTAGGCTCCCGCCGCGGGTCAAACGAGGGTAGACCGGTGGAACCATGGGCCTATCCTTGGTTTTCCATGTAGTTATGACCCAAACAAACCTAAACCACCGAGAGAGTGTGTTGTTCAACCCTCGTACGGAGAATGCTACGGGGGTAAACCCGCGGGTCCCTCGGATCAGGGTTTCGTCGGAAAAGGACCGCCCGAGTGCCGGGATGCCACGGGAACATGCGTGTGGACCTAGCATACATGCACAAGGGTGGTGGATTGCCCCTAGATGGAAAACCTAGCTCCGGGGTGTGACCGTCCACGTTGCATGCGATAACACATATAGAAGTGTGCTGGACATGTAGGAGTAGGCTCCCGCCGCGGGTCAAACGAGGGTAGACCGGTGGAACCATGGGCTTATCCTTGGTTTTCCATGTAGATATGACCCAAACAAACCTAAACCACCGAGAGAGTGCGTTGTTCAACCCTCGTACGGAGAATGCTACGCGGGTAGACCCGCGGGTCCCTCGGATTAGGGTTTCGTCGGAAAAGGACCGCCCGAGTGCCGGGATGCCACGGGAACATGTGTGTGGCCCTAGCATACATGCACAAGGGTGGTGGTGGATTGCTCCTAGATGGAAAACCTAGCTCCGGGGTGTGACCGTCCACGTTGCATGCGATAACACGTACAGAAGTGTGCTGGACATGTAGGAGTAGGCTCCCGCCGCGGGTCAAACGAGGGTAGACCGGTGGAACCATGGGCCTATCCTTGGTTTTCCATGTAGATATGACCCAAACAAACCTAAACCACTGAGAGAGTGCGTTGTTCAACCCTCGTACGGAGAATGCTACGGGGCCAGACCCGCGGGTCCCTCGGATTAGGGTTTCGTCAGAAAAGGACCGCCCGAGTGCCGGGATGCCACGGGAACATGCGTGTGGCCCTAGCATACATGCACAAGGGTGGTGGATTGCCCCTAGATGGAAAACCTAGCTCCGGGGTGTGACCGTCCACGTTGCATGCGATAACACCTATAGAAGTGTGCTGGACATGTAGGACTAGGCTCCCGCCGCGGGTCAAACGAGGGTAGACCGGTGGAACCATGGCATATCCTTGGTTTTCCATGTAGATATGACCCAAACAAACCTAAACCACCCAGAGAGTGCGTTGTTCAACCCTCGTACGGAGAATGCTACGGGGGTAGACCTGCGGGTCCCTTGGATTAGGGTTTCGTCAGAAAAGGACCGCCCGAGTGCCGGGATGCCACGGGAACATGTGTGTGGCCCTAGCATACATGCACAAGGGTGGTGGATTGCCCTTGGATGGAAAACCTAGCTCCGGGGTGTGACCGTCCACGGTGCATGCGATAACACGTAGAGAAGTGTGCTGGACATGTAGGAGTAGGCTCCCGCCGCGGGTCAAACGAGGGTAGACCGGTGGAACCATGGGCCTATCCTTGGTTTTCCATGTAGTTATGACCCAAACAAACCTAAACCACCGAGAGAGTGTGTTGTTCAACCCTCGTACGGAGAATGCTACGGGGGTAAACCCGCGGGTCCCTCGGATTAGGGTTTCATCGGAAAAGGACCGCCCGAGTGCCGGGATGCCACGGGAACATGCGTGTGGCCCTAGCATACATGCACAAGGGTGGTGGATTGCCCCTAGATGGAAAACCTAGCTCCGCGTGTGACCGTTCATGTTGCATGCGATAACACCTATAGAAGTGTGCTGGACATGTAGGAGTAGGCTCCCGCCGCGGGTCAAACGAGGGTAGACCGGTGGAACCTTGGGCCTATCCTTGGTTTTACATGTAGATATGACCCAAACAAACCTAAACCATCGAGAGAGTGCGTTGTTCAACCCTCGTACGGAGAATGCTACGGGGGTAAACCCGCGGGTCCCTCGGATTAGGGTTTCGTCGGAAAAGGACCGCCCGAGTGCCGGGATGCCACGGGAACATGCGTGTGGCCCTAGCATACATGCACAAGGGTGGTGGATTGCCCCTAGATGGAAAACCTAGCTCCGGGGTGTGACCGTCCACGTTGCATGCGATAACACATATAGAAGTGTGCTGGACATGTAGGAGTAGGCTCCCGCCGCGGGTCAAACGAGGGTAGACCGGTGGAACCATGGGCCTATCCTTGGTTTTCCATGTAGATATGACCCAAACAAACCTAAACCACCGAGAGAGTGCGTTGTTCAACCCTCGTACGGAGAATGCTACGGGGGTAGACCCGCGGGTCCCTCGGATTAGGGTTTCGTCGGAAAAGGACCGCCCGAGTGCCGGGATGCCACGGGAACATGCGTGTGGCCCTAGCATACATGCACAAGGGTGGTGGTGGATTGCCCCTAGATGGAAAACCTAGCTCCGGGGTGTGACCGTCCAAGTTGCATGCGATAACACGTAGAGAAGTGTGCTGAACATGTAGGAGTAGGCTCCCGCCGCGGGTCAAACGAGGGTAGACCGGTGGAACCATGGGCCTATCCTTGGTTTTCCATGTAGTTATGACCCAAACAAACCTAAACCACCGAGAGAGTGCGTTGTTCAACCCTCGTACGGAGAATGCTACGGGGGTAGACCTGCGGGTCCCTCGGATTAGTGTTTCGTCAGAAAAGGACCGCCCGAGTGCCGGGATGCCACGGGAACATGCATGTGGCCCTAGCATACATGCACAAGGGTGGTGGTGGATTGCCCCTAGATGGAAAACCTAGCTCCGGGGTGTGACCGTCCACGTTGCATGCGATAACACGTAGAGAAGTGTGCTGGACATGTAGGAGTAGGCTCCCGCCGCGGGTCAAACGAGGGTAGACCGGTGGAACCATGGCATATCCTTGGTTTTCCATGTAGATATGACCCAAACAAACCTAAACCACCCAGAGAGTGCGTTGTTCAACCCTCGTACGGAGAATGCTACGGGGGTAGACCTGCGGGTCCCTCGGATTAGGGTTTCGTCAGAAAAGGACCGCCCGAGTGCCGGGATGCCACGGGAACATGTGTGTGGCCCTAGCATACATGCACAAGGGTGGTGGATTGCCCTTGGATGGAAAACCTAGCTCCGGGGTGTGACCTTCCACGGTGCATGCGATAACATGTAGAGAAGTGTGCTGGACATGTAGGAGTAGGCTCCCGCCGCGGGTCAAACGAGGGTAGACCGGTGGAACCATGGGCCTATCCTTGGTTTTCCATGTAGTTATGACCCAAACAAACCTAAACCACCGAGAGAGTGTGTTGTTCAACCCTCGTACGGAGAATGCTACGGGGGTAAACCCGCGGGTCCCTCGGATTAGGGTTTCGTCGGAAAAGGACCGCCCGATTGCCGGGATGCCACGGGAACATGCGTGTGGCCCTAGTATACATGCACAAGGGTGGTGGATTGCCCCTAGATGGAAAACCTAGCTCCGGGGTGTGACCGTCCACGTTGCATGCGATAACACCTATAGAAGTGTGCTGGACATGTAGGAGTAGGCTCCCGCCGCGGGTCAAACGAGGGTAGACCGGTGGAACCTTGGGCCTATCCTTGGTTTTACATGTAGATATGACCCAAACAAACCTAAACCACCGAGAGAGTGCGTTGTTCAACCCTCGTACGGAGAATGCTACGGGGGTAAACTCGCGGGTCCCTCGGATTAGGGTTTCGTCGGAAAAGGACCGCCCGAGTGCCGGGATGCCACGGGAACATGCGTGTGGCCCTAGCATACATGCACAAGGGTGGTGGATTGCCCCTAGATGGAAAACCTAGCTCCGGGGTGTGACCGTCCACGTTGCATGCGATAACACATATAGAAGTGTGCTGGACATGTAGGAGTAGGCTCCCGCCGCGGGTCAAACGAGGGTAGACCGGTGGAACCATGGGCCTATCCTTGGTTTTCCAAGTAGATATGACCCAAACAAACCTAAACCACCGAGAGAGTGCGTTGTTCAACCCTCGTACGGAGAATGCTACGGGGGTAGACCCGCGGGTCCCTCGGAATAGGGTTTCGTCGGAAAAGGACCGCGCGAGTGCCGGGATGCCACGGGAACATGCGTGTGGCCCTAGCATACATGCACAAGGGTGGTGGATTGCCCCTAGATGGAAAACCTAGCTCCGGGGTGTGACCGTCCACGTTGCATGCGATAACACCTATAGAAGTGTGCTGGACATGTAGGAGTAGGCTCCCGCCGCGGGTCAAACGAGGGTAGACCGGTGGAACCATGGGCCTATCCTTGGTTTTCAATGTAGATATGACCCAAACAAACCTAAACCACCGAGAGAGTGCGTTGTTCAACCCTCGTACGGAGAATGCTACGGGGGTAGACCCGCGGGTCCCTTGGATTAGGGTTTCATCGGAAAAGGACCGCCCGAGTGCCGGGATGCCACGGGAACATGCGTGTGGCCCTAGCATACATGCACAAGGGTGGTGGATTGCCCCTAGATGGAAAACCTAGCTCCGGGGTGTGACCGTCCACGTTGCATGCGATAACACGTAGAGAAGTGTGCTGGACATGTAGGAGTAGGCTCCCACCGCGGGTCAAACGAGGGTAGACCGGTGGAACCTTGGGCCTATCCTTGGTTTTCCATGTAGATATGACCCAAACAAACCTAAACCACCGAGAGAGTGCGTTGTTCAACCCTCGTACGGAGAATGCTACGGGGGTAGACCCGCGCGTCCCTCGGATAGGGGTTTCGTCGGAAAAGGACCGCCCGAGTGCCGGGATGCCACGGGAACATGCGTGTGGCCCTAGCATACATGCACAAGGGTGGTGGATTGCCCCTAGATGGAAAACCTAGATTCGGGGTGTGACCGTCCACGTTGCATACGATAACACATATAGAAGTGTGCTGGACATGTAGGAGTAGGCTCCCGCCGCGGGTCAAACGAGGGTAGACCGGTGGAACCATGGGCCTATCCTTGGTTTTCCATATAGATATGACCCAAACAAACCTAAACCACCGAGAGAGTGCGTTGTTCAACCCTCGTACATAGAATGCTACGGGGGTAGACCCACGGGTCCCTCGGATTAGGGTTTCGTCGGAAAAGGACCGCCCGAGTGCCGGGATGCCACGGGAACATGCGTGTGGCCCTAGCATACATGCACAAGGGTGGTGGATTGCCCCTAGATGGAAAACCTAGCTCCGGGGTGTGACCGTCTAGGTTGCATGTGATAACACATATAGAAGTGTGCTGGACATGTAGGAGTAGGCTCCCGCCGCGGGTCAAACGAGGGTAGACCGGTGGAACCATGGGCCTATCCTTGGTTTTCCATGTAGATATGACCCAAACAAACCTAAACCACCGAGAGAGTGCGTTGTTCAACCCTCGTACGGAGAATGCTACGGGGGTAGACCTGCGGGTCCCTCGGATTAGGGTTTCGTTGGAAAAGGACCGCCCGAGTGCCGGGATGCCACGGGAACATGCGTGTGGCCCTAGCATACATGCACAAGGGTGGTGGTGGATTGCCCCTAGATGGAAAACCTAGCTCCGGGGTGTGACCGTCCACGTTGCATGCGATAACACGTAGAGAAGTGTGCTGGACATGTAGGAGTAGTCTCCCGCCGCGGGTCAAACGAGGGTAGACCGGTGGAACCATGGGCCTATCCTTGGTTTTCCATGTAGATATGACCCAAACAAACCTAAACCACCCAGAGAGTGCGTTGTTCAACCCTCGTACGGAGAATGCTATGGGGGTAGACCCGCGGGTCCCTCGGATTAGGGTTTCGTCGGAAAAGGACTGCCCGAGTGCCGGGATGCCACGGGAACATGCGTGTGGACCTAGCATACATGCACAAGGGTGGTGGATTGCCCCTAGATGGAAAACCTAGCTCCGGGGTGTGACCGTCCACGTTGCATGCGATAACACCTATAGAAGTGTGCTGGACATGTAGGAGTAGTCTCCCGCCGCGGGTCAAACGAGGGTAGACCGGTGGAACCATGGGCCTATCCTTGGTTTTCCATGTAGATATGACCCAAACAAACCTAAACCACCGAGAGAGTGCGTTGTTCAACCCTCGTACGGAGAATGCTACGGGGGTAGACCCGCGGGTCCCTCGGATTAGGGTTTCGTCGGAAAAGGACCGCCCGAGTGCCGGGATGCCACAGGAACATGCGTGTGGCCCTAGCATACATGCACAAGGGTGGTGGTGGATTGCCCCTAGATGGAAAACCTAGCTCCGGGGTGTGACCGTCCACGTTGCATGCGATAACACGTAGAGAAGTGTGCTGTACAAGTAGGAGTAGGCTCCCGCCGCGGGTCAAACGAGGGTAGACCGGTGGAACCATGGGCCTATCCTTGGTTTTCCATGTAGTTATGAACCAAACAAACCTAAACCACCGAGAGAGTGTGTTGTTCAACCCTCGTACGGAGAATGCTACGGGGGTAAACCCGCGGGTCCCTCGGATTAGGGTTTCATCGGAAAAGGACCGCCCGAGTGCCGGGATGCCACGGGAACATGCGTGTGGCCCTAGCATACATGCACAAGGGTGGTGGATTGCCCCTAGATGGAAAACCTAGCTCCGGGGTGTGACCGTCCACGTTGCATGCGATAACACCTATAGAAGTGTGCTGGACATGTAGGAGTAGGCTCCCGCCGCGGGTCAAACGAGGGTAGACCGGTGGAACCTTGGGCCTATCCTTGGTTTTACATGTAGATATGACCCAAACAAACCTAAACCATCGAGAGAGTGCGTTGTTCAACCCTCGTACGGAGAATGCTACGGGGGTAAACCCGCGGGTCCCTCGGATTAGGGTTTCGTTTCGTCGAAAAGAACCGCCCGAGTGCCGGGATGCCACGGGAACATGCGTGTGGCCCTAGCATACATGCACAAGGGTGGTGGATTGCCCCTAGATGGAAAACCTAGCTCCGGGGTGTGACCGTCCACGTTGCATGCGATAACACATATAGAAGTGTGCTGGACATGTAGGAGTAGGCTCCCGCCGCGGGTCAAACGAGGGTAGACCGGTGGAACCATGGGCCTATCCTTGGTTTTCCATGTAGATATGACCCAAACAAACCTAAACCACCGAGAGAGTGCGTTGTTCAACCCTCGTACGGAGAATGCTACGGGGGTAGACCCGCGGGTCCCTCGGATTAGGGTTTCGTCGGAAAAGGACCGCCCGAGTGCCGGGATGCCACGGGAACATGCGTGTGGCCCTAGCATAAATGCACAAGGTTGGTGGTGGATTGCCCCTAGATGGAAAACCTAGCTCCGGGGTGTGACTGTCCACGTTGCATGCGATAACACGTAGAGAAGTGTGCTGAACATGTAGGAGTAGGCTCCCACCGCGGGTCAAACGAGGGTAGACCGGTGGAACCATGGGCCTATCCTTGGTTTTCCATGTAGTTATGACCCAAACAAACCTAAACCACCAAGAGAGTGCGTTGTTCAACCCTCGTACGGAGAATGCTACGGGGGTAGACCTGCGGGTCCCTCGGATTAGGGTTTCGTCAGAAAAGGACCGCCCGAGTGCCGGGATGCCACGGGAACATGCATGTGGCCCTAGCATACATGCACAAGGGTGGTGGTGGATTGCCCCTAGATGGAAAACCTAGCTCCGGGGTGTGACCGTCCACGTTGCATGCGATAACACGTAGAGAAGTGTGCTGGACATGTAGGAGTAGGCTCCCGCCGCGGGTCAAACGAGGGTAGACCGGTGGAACCATGGCATATCCTTGGTTTTCCATGTAGATATGACCCAAACAAACCTAAACCACCCAGAGAGTGCGTTGTTCAACCCTCGTACGGAGAATGCTACGGGGGTAGACCTGCGGGTCCCTCGGATTAGGGTTTCATCAGAAAAGGACCGCCCGAGTGCCGGGATGCCACGGGAACATGTGTGTGGCCCTAGCATACATGCACAAGGGTGGTGGATTGCCCTTGGATGGAAAACCTAGCTCCGGGGTGTGACCGTCCACGGTGCATGCGATAACATGTAGAGAAGTGTGCTGGACATGTAGGAGTAGGCTCCCGCCGCGGGTCAAACGAGGGTAGACCGGTGGAACCATGGGCCTATCCTTGGTTTTCCATGTAGTTATGACCCAAACAAACCTAAACCACCGAGAGAGTGTGTTGTTCAACCCTCGTACGGAGAATGCTACGGGGGTAAACCCGCGGGTCCCTCGGATTAGGGTTTCGTCGGAAAAGGACCGCCCGATTGCCGGGATGCCACGGGAACATGCGTGTGGCCCTAGTATACATGCACAAGGGTGGTGGATTACCCCTAGATGGAAAACCTAGCTCCGGGGTGTGACCGTCCACGTTGCATGCGATAACACCTATAGAAGTGTGCTGGACATGTAGGAGTAGGCTCCCGCCGCGGGTCAAACGAGGGTAGACCGGTGGAACCTTGGGCCTATCCTTGGTTTTACATGTAGATATGACCCAAACAAACCTAAACCACCGAGAGAGTGCGTTGTTCAACCCTCGTACGGAGAATGCTACGGGGGTAAACTCGCGGGTCCCTCGGATTAGGGTTTCGTCGGAAAAGGACCGCCCGAGTGCCGGGATGCCACGGGAACATGCGTGTGGCCCTAGCATACATGCACAAGGGTGGTGGATTGCCCCTAGATGGAAAACCTAGCTCCGGGGTGTGACCGTCCATGTTGCATGCGATAACACATATAGAAGTGTGCTGGACATGTAGGAGTAGGCTCCCGCCGCGGGTCAAACGAGGGTAGACCGCTGGAACCATGGGCCTATCCTTGGTTTTCCATATAGATATGACCCAAACAAACCTAAACCACCGAGAGAGTGCGTTGTTCAACCCTCGTACATAGAATGCTACGGGGGTAGACCCGCGGGTCCCTCGGATTAGGGTTTCGTCGGAAAAGGACCGCCCGAGTGCCGGGATGCCACGGGAACATGCGTGTGGCCCTAGCATACATGCACAAGGGTGGTGGATTGCCCCTAGATGGAAAACCTAGCTCCGGGGTGTGACCGTCCACGTTGCATGCGATAACACCTATAGAAGTGTGCTGGACATGTAGGAGTAGGCTCCCGCCGCGGGTTAAACGAGGGTAGACCGGTGGAACCATGGGCCTATCCTTGGTTTTCAATGTAGATATGACCCAAACAAACCTAAACCATCGAGAGAGTGCGTTGTTCAACCCTCGTACGGAGAATGCTACGGGGGTAGACCCGCGGGTCCCTTGGATTAGGGTTTCATCGGAAAAGGACCGCCCGAGTGCCGGGATGCCACGGGAACATGCGTGTGGCCCTTGCATACATGCACAAGGGTGGTGGATTGCCCCTAGATGGAAAACCTAGCTCCGGGGTGTGACCGTCCACGTTGCATGCGATAACACGTAGAGAAGTGTGTTGGACATGTAGGAGTAGGCTCCCACCGCGGGTCAAACGAGGGTAGACCGGTGGAACCTTGGGCCTATCCTTGGTTTTCCATGTAGATATGACCCAAACAAACCTAAACCACCGAGAGAGTGCGTTGTTCAACCCTCGTACGGAGAATGCTACGGGGGTAGACCCGCGCGTCCCTCGGATTAGGGTTTCGTCGGAAAAGGACCGCCCGAGTGCCGGGATGCCACGGGAACATGCGTGTGGCCCTAGCATACATGCACAAGGGTGGTGGATTGCCCCTAGATGGAAAACCTAGCTCCGGGGTGTGACCGTCCACGTTGCATGCGATAACACATATAGAAGTGTGCTGGACATGTAGGAGTAGGCTCCCGCCGCGGGTCAAACGAGGGTAGACCGGTGGAACCATGGGCCTATCCTTGGTTTTCCATATAGATATGACCCAAACAAACCTAAACCACCGAGAGAGTGCGTTGTTCAACCCTCGTACATAGAATGCTACGGGGGTAGACCCGCGGGTCCCTCGGATTAGGGTTTCGTCGGAAAAGGACCGCCCGAGTGCCGGGATGCCACGGGAACATGCGTGTGGCCCTAGCATACATGCACAAGGGTGGTGGATTGCCCCTAGATGGAAAACCTAGCTCCGGGGTGTGACCGTCTAGGTTGCATGTGATAACACATATAGAAGTGTGCTGGACATGTAGGAGTAGGCTCCCGCCGCGGGTCAAACGAGGGTAGACCGGTGGAACCATGGGCCTATCCTTGGTTTTCCATGTAGATATGACCCAAACAAACCTAAACCACCGAGAGAGTGCGTTGTTCAACCCTCGTACGGAGAATGCTACGGGGGTAGACCTGCGGGTCCCTCAGATTAGGGTTTCGTTGGAAAAGGACCGCCCGAGTGCCGGGATGCCACGGGAACATGCGTGTGGCCCTAGCATACATGCACAAGGGTGGTGGTGGATTGCCCCTAGATGGAAAACTAGCTCCGGGGTGTGACCGTCCACGTTGCATGCGATAACACGTAGAGAAGTGTGCTGGACATGTAGGAGTAGCTCCCGCCGCGGGTCAAACGAGGGTAGACCGGTGGAACCATGGGCCTATCCTTGGTTTTCCATGTAGATATGACCCAAACAAACCTAAACCACCCAGAGAGTGTGTTGTTCAACCCTCGTACGGAGAATGCTATGGGGGTAGACCCGCGGGTCCCTCGGATTAGGGTTTCGTCGGAAAAGGACCGCCCGAGTGCCGGGATGCCACGGGAACATGCGTGTGGACCTAGCATACATGCACAAGGGTGGTGGATTGCCCCTAGATGGAAAACCTAGCTCCGGGGTGTGACCGTCCACGTTGCATGCGATAACACCTACAGAAGTGTGCTGGACATGTAGGAGTAGTCTCCCGCCGCGGGTCAAACGAGGGTAGACCGGTGGAACCATGGGCCTATCCTTGGTTTTCCATGTAGATATGACCCAAACAAACCTAAACCACCGAGAGAGTGCGTTGTTCAACCCTCGTACGGAGAATGCTACGGGGGGTAGACCCGCGGGTCCCTCGGATTAGGGTTTCGTCGGAAAAGGACCGCCCGAGTGCCGGGATGCCACAGGAACATGCGTGTGGCCCTAGCATACATGCACAAGGGTGGTGGTGGATTCCCCTAGATGGAAAACCTAGCTCCGGGGTGTGACCGTCCACGTTGCATGCGATAACACGTAGAGAAGTGTGTTGTACAAGTAGGAGTAGGCTCCCGCCGCGGGTCAAACGAGGGTAGACCGGTGGAACCATGGGCCTATCCTTGTTTTTCCATGTAGATATGACCCAAACAAACCTAAACCACCGAGAGAGTGCGTTGTTCAACCCTCGTACGGAGAATGCTATGGGGGTAGACCCGCGGGTCCCTCGGATTAGGGTTTCGTCGGAAAAGGACCGCCCGAGTGCCGGGATGCCACGGGAACATGCGTGTGGCCCTAGCATACATGCACAAGGGTGGTGGATTGCCCCTAGATGGAAAACCTAGCTCCGGGATGTGACCGTCCACGTTGCATGCGATAACACGTAGAGAAGTGTGCTGGACATGTAGGAGTAGGCTCCCTCCGCGGGTCAAACGAGGGTAGACCGGTGGAACCTTGGGCCTATCCTTGGTTTTCCATGTAGATATGACCCAAACAAACCTAAACCACCGAGAGAGTGCGTTGTTCAACCCTCGTACGGGGAATGCTACGGGGGTAGACCCGCGGGTCCCTCGGATTAGGGTTTCGTCGGAAAAGGACCGCCCGAGTGCCGGGATGCCACGGGAACATGCGTGTGGCCCTAGCATACATGCACAAGGGTGGTGGATTGCCCCTAGATGGAAAACCTAGCTCCAGGGTGTGACCGTCTAGGTTGCATGTGATAACACATATAGAAGTGTGCTGGACATGTAGGAGTAGCCTCCCGCCGCGGGTCAAACGAGGGTAGACCGGTGGAACCATGGGCCTATCCTTGGTTTTCTATGTAGATATGACCCAAACAAACCTAAACCACCGAGAGAGTGCGTTGTTCAACCCTCGTACGGAGAATGCTACGGGGGTAGACCCGCGGGTCCCTCGGATTAGGGTTTCGTCGGAAAAGGACCGCCCGAGTGCCGGGATGCCACGGGAACATGCGTGTGGCCCTAGCATACATGCACAAGGGTGGTGGTGGATTTCCCCTAGATGGAAAACCTAGCTCCAGGGTGTGACCGTCTAGGTTGCATGTGATAACACATATAGAAGTGTGCTGGACATGTAGGAGTAGCCTCCCGCCGCGGGTCAAACGAGGGTAGACCGGTGGAACCATGGGCCTATCATTGGTTTTCCATGTAGATATGACCCAAACAAACCTAAACCACCGAGAGAGTGCGTTGTTCAACTCTCGTACGGAGAATGCTACGGGGGTAGACCCGCGGGTCCCTCGGAATAGGGTTTCGTCAGAAAAGGACCGCCCGAGTGCCGGGATGCCACGGGAACATGCGTGTGGCCCTAGCATACATGCACAAGGGTGGTGGATTGCCCCTAGATGGAAAACCTAGCTCCGGGGTGTGACCGTCCACGTTGCATGCGATAACACCTATAGAAGTGTGCTGGACATGTAGGAGTAGGCTCCCGTCGCGGGTCAAACGAGGGTAGACCGGTGGAACCATGGGCCTATCCTTGGTTTTCCATGTAGATATGACCCAAACAAACCTAAACCACCCATAGAGTGCGTTGTTCAACCCTCGTACGGAGAATGCTATGGGGGTAGACCCGCGGGTCCCTCGGATTAGGGTTTCATCGGAAAAGAACCGCCCGAGTGCCGGGATGCCACGGGAACATGCGTGTGGCCCTAGCATACATGCACAAGGGTGGTGGATTGCCCCTAGATGGAAAACCTAGCTCCGGGGTGTGACCGTCCACGTTGCATGCGATAACACGTAGAGAAGTGTGCTGGACATGTAGGAGTGGGCTCCCACCGCGGGTCAAACGAGGGTAGACCGGTGGAACCTTGGGCCTATCCTTGGTTTTCCATGTAGATATGACCCAAACAAACCTAAACCACCGAGAGAGTGCGTTGTTCAACCCTCGTACGTAGAATGCTCCGGGGGTAGACCCGCGGGTCCATCGGATTAGGGTTTCGTCGGAAAAGGACCGCCCGAGTGCCGGGATGCCACGGGAACATGCGTGTGGCCCTAGCATACATGCACAAGGGTTGTGGATTGCCCCTAGATGGAAAACCTAGCTCCGGGGTGTGACCGTCCACGTTGCATGCGATAACACATATAGAAGTGTGCTGGACATGTAGGAGTAGGCTCCCGCCGCGGGTCAAACGAGGGTAGACCGGTGGAACCATGGGCCTATCCTTGGTTTTCCATGTAGATATGACCCAAACAAACCTAAACCACCGAGAGAGTGCGTTGTTCAACCCTCGTACATAGAATGCTACGGGGGTAGACCCGCGGGTCCCTCGGATTAGGGTTTCGTCGGAAAAGGACCGCCCGAGTGCCGGGATGCCACGGGAACATGCGTGTGGCCCTAACATACATGCACAAGGGTGGTGGTGGATTGCCCCTAGATGGAAAACCTAGCTCCGGGGTGTGACCGTCCACGTTGCATGCGATAACACGTAGAGAAGTGTGCTGGGCATGTAGGAGTAGGCTCCCGCCGCGGGTCAAACGAGGGTAGACCGGTGGAACCATGGGCCTATCCTTAGTTTCCATGTAGATATGACCCAAACAAACCTAAACCACCGAGAGAGTGCGTTGTTCAACCCTCGTACGGAGAATGCTACGGGGGTAGACCCGCGGGTCCCTCAAATTAGGGTTTGTCGGAAAAGGACCGCCCGAGTTTCGGGATGCCACGGGAACATGCTTGTGGCCCTAGCATACATGCACAAGGGTGCTGGATTGCCCCTAGATGGAAAACCTAGCTCCGGGGTGTGTGACCGTCCATGTTGCATGCGATAACACCTATAGAAGTGTGCTGGACATGTAGGAGTAGTCTCCCGCCGCGGGTCAAACGAGGGTAGACCGGTGGAACCATGGGCCTATCCTTGGTTTTCCATGTAGATATGACCCAAACAAACCTAAACCACCCAGAGAGTGCGTTGTTCAACCCTCGTACGGAGAATGCTCCGGGGGGGTAGACCCGCGGTTCCATCGGATTGGGTTTCGTCGGAAGGACCGCCCGAGTGCGGGATGCCACGGGAACATGGTGTGGCCCTAGCATACATGCACAAGGGTGGTGGATTGCCCCTAGATGGAAAACCTAGCTCCGGGGTGTGACCGTCCCGTTGCCATGCGATAACACATATAGAAGTGTGCTGGACATGTAGGCGTAGGATCCCGCCGCGGGTCAAACGAGGGTAGACCGGTGGAACCATGGGCCTATCCTTGGTTTTCCATATCTATAGACCCAAACCAAACCTAAACCACCGAGAGAGTGTTTTGTTCAACCCTCGACATAGAATGCTACGGGGGTAGACCCGCGGGTCCCTCGGATTAGGGTTTCGTCGGAAAAGACCGCCGAGTGCGGGATGCCACGGGAACATGCGTGTGGCCCTAGCATACATGCACAAGGGTGGTGGATTGCCCCTAGATGGAAAACCTAGCTCGGGGTGTGACCGTCTAGGTTGCATGCGATAACACATATAGAAGTGTGCTGGACATGTAGGAGTAGGCTCCCCGCCGGCGGGGGTCAAACGAGGGTTAGACCGGTGGAACCATGGGCCTATCCTTGGTTTTCCATGTAGATATGACCCAAACAAACCTAAACCACCGAGAGAGTGCGTTGTTCAACCCTCGTACGGAGAATTCTACGGGGGTAGACACGCGGGTCCCTCAAAATTAGGGTTTCGTCGGAAAAGGACCGCCCGAGTTTCGGGATGCCCGGGAACATGCTTGTGGCCCTAGCATACATGCACAAGGGTGCTGGATTGCCCCTAGATGGAAAACCTAGCTCCGGGGTCTGACCGTCCATGTTGCATGCGATAACAC